>CM059583.1:109145000-109685000 GCA_030407085.1 Trichopria drosophilae
TACCATCAAGTTAAAATGTATGCGTTTAGCAAGCCAACTCGCATAAATGCTACCGTCTGACATTGTACACACGAAATAGCGAGTTTTATGTAATCAGCAAAAGCGACTATTTAAGTTGTTTATACACATTATTGGACATGTTTCTATCTTGGAACATTCAGAAATGTCCAGAGATTACCAGAAGCGAAACAATTGATTCCCTTATACCCATTAAAAGGTTAATTACTTTTGGTAATTCCTTAATTAAAGCACAAACCCACTTGTTCGAAAACTTCCTATATCTCCAGGTTGGCCCACATAACCCAAAATGATACCGGTCACTCCAAGGGAAGCCAAGCCTATTGGAACCGTATCCCAACAAGTTCCTAAAAAATACTCTTTGTGGCGTTTCTTACCATTGCCACGCATCCATGATAGTGGATTCTCCCATACCTTGAGACCATCTATATTGTTCTGCAGCAAGACAATACATTCATTCGCATGAGGTCATGGCTCTCGTAACCTATGCGGTTACACTCTTATTCAAAACACCCCGCACTTTGCATCCCCGAAGATCTAAAGGACAGATTCTTCAACTTAACTACACCCTCCAAAACCAAAAACCCCAATCTTTTCGCATATGAGAATTGTAAATTAATCTATGTTGAAAAATACATTAAAATCCAGGTCACAAACGCCTATCGTGAAGTACTCCAGCATAAAAGCCGAACTGAGCAAGAACTTCTTCAAATTCCCAAGCTCTAACAATTATAGTTGTTTAATAATTATTAAATCAGAAAAATTTTCCAACACATAAAAAAGGGACCCGGATATACTGCCGCAGATGCCGGCGAAGTCATTCATTTAATCAAATGCATTCCAATAGAAGCTAAAGGAACGCCAACCAAGTTACCATGAAATACTGTTTCAACAAAGAAGCGACACAATGATGTTTCGCATTCTCCGCACTCTTAAAAAGGGTGCTTCAGGAGAACGGGGAAAATCCCGGTGGCATCTGTATTAGAGGTTTCTCGACACCTAACACCAAAGCCATCGCTAGTTCTACTTCGAAATACATCTGGTCTAGATACAATGATCTCGGCAACTTTAACGCTGGACTGTTAGGAATAATACTAATAGCTAAATTAGTGAAATTCCTTGACGACACTTCAATACACATATTCAATCTCCAACATGCCTTCGGATGGTCCTTCTATTTAGTTGGTGCCGTTATTCCTTGACCAACGCCCTTTTACGCCTGCGATCTCGCACTCCCAACATGAAAGAAATTGACCCCAATTATGCTATGATGAACCCCAAAATCCCCAATACCCATCAGAGCATCTACACGAGCAAACAGCAAAAAGATGTGCAAACAAACCCAACAGCATCAGCACGAGTGAAAGAAGATAACTCGACAATATAGACTATAAATGATAATCATGTATTTCAAGTGATCATAGTATAAGTATCTGCGCAACGCCGAAACCTTATACTAGCTCAAATTACGTGACTTCATCCGTAATTTCATCTAAAGGTAGGGAGGTGTAACGTACGAGCCGTTATACGTACGTTTTAAACACCCGGTATATTTAGAATATTTTTGGAAGTCTTCTAAAATCTCAAAAAAAAAACAGTTTGGAAAAGTGAAACATACATTTCCTTTTAGCACAGCTGCAAATCATAACTTATTTAAAAATAGCTAACGAAAATGTGAGAATGAGTACTTGGGGACAGTAGGTTTCTCCCGGAAAACTATCATAAAAATTATATCATATTCGATAAGCTGGCCCAAGTGTGAGAACGCTTTGGGACCGCACCCTTGCTCTCATTCTCATACATGCAATCTGGCGGAAAAACCGTCACTAAATTTATCTAAATTTAAACACCAAGGAAACCCCTTAATCACATTTTCTAGAAGTTTCTTCTTCAAAATATTTAAAATTTATATATTTTATTAAGTTACAAAAGAATCATCCTTATTCATTTAAACTAAATTGTTAAATGTACATATTGTCAAAAATTGCTTTATTCAAAGACTAAAAAATTATAGTTAATATAAAAAAAATTGATAATAATGAATGCTTCTCTTGTAATACATTTATTATTAATTAAATTTAAGCCATATATATATAACCTCGCCTTTTTAATATCCGAACTATATTTTAACTGTTAAATCAAAACACATCTTTCTCTTCACTATTACAATAATATCTTCTTCGTCATTAATAACTAATACATAAACCGTCTTCAATTACATTTCAAAATATCAATTACCATAGGTGAATATTAATATTAAATAACATTTAAGTTTGGTTAGTTATAATTGACGTATTGAATCGCACTTATAAATGCCTGTTTCAAATTATGTAACACTTATTAATATTAATGATCCACTTGGAAATAATGTTGACAACCACTTTAAAATTAGTGTTCGTAAATAATATTATTTCGTTTTTGTTTAAATCCAATGTTCGTTAATATCAATAACTGATTTAGAAACAAGGCATTAACTATTTGTACATATAATATTAATATTGTTAATAATATAAAATTGTATTTGTCTTGCCTCGGCGACAGTTCGCTCGTATCGCCCCTCCCCTCGCCGTTTTTCCGAAGATCTTTGCACCCTTCCACCTCAAGAAAGCTCCCTATTAGCCCTTACACATGGGTCCAAGTTCCGCCCCAGACACTACTCGTGTCTCTATAAAAAGAGGCCTCTATATAAAAATATATGACAACATTACAGTACTTTAATGTTGTCCCCATAACGGTCCCAAGTAATATCTAGGTTGCTCATGCTTCCTAACCCCAAATATTCCCCTTATTGTCAAAGAACCCCTATTTTTCAAATGTCCCTTTTGCCCTCCAGTTTTTACCTTGCAACCCCGAATCAGAAGACCCAAACTTAAACTCACGGTTGACTGTCCCGAGGCAAGTAGTTAGCATCGTTAAATAAATTAAATTACGATTACCATTATTTTTATTATTGTTTCCTTTTCCTTCTCTTGAGCTTCCTAATACTTAGGATGATTAAGAAGAATCTCCCTTTCCTTATCTTACGTCAAATCCCGGACGTGACAACCCTACTAAATGTAAGATAATGCACTTTTCGAGATCCCATACGATCATGCGATAGCCATATGTTATTTATAAACACAGCTTATTAGATATACAAGATATCCTAGCCATAGGAATTAAATATAACCGTCTCGGTTTATTTTCTAAACACCTGCAATTGGCTGTTACTAACAAGTAAAACTTTTAGATAGCTTGGATTCCTTTTGCGTTCTACCAAACATTTCACTGTCACGTCGGCTATCATTAATTTATATAAATCTATTGTCATACTTTATTTATTATAGTCTATATGGGCCTCGCCCATTTGGTCCCCATCTACTAAATCTAATATAGCAATCCTTGAGTCCGTACAGAGAAGATTTCTCAGATACCTCTCTTACAAAACTAATAACCCAATAGACATTTTTTCACATGATTTTTCACACATTTCTACCAATTTTCATATTCCTACAATACATTCCATTCATAAATTAAATGACAAAATTTTGGTCAACAAAATTTTATTAGAAACGGTTGTATCGTATTAGGTATCCAATCGGTTTGTTCAACGTGGACCGTTGCACGCTCGTCGCTCCTTTCGCACGTTAAGCGAAACCATCAGCAGATCGAACATAGTGTACTTTTCAGTAATAAATCGTTTAAGGTAGACGTGGAATTCGCTTCCATCAAGTATTGTGTATAACGAACTTTTATCCTTATTTATTACCGACTGTAGAAGTACTACATTCCTAGTATAGTTCCTAGTATATCATTTTTGATATTATTGTACTAAAGTTTTGTATTTCTAATAATAACAATAATAATAATAATTTACGAAAATAATCCATCAAAGGGAAAACAATGCCTAAATTCTGGGCGTGAACTAGTCAGTCGGACATATTTAAAAATGGTGCAAATTGGCGCAACATTTTAAAATTGAAAAATGTACATGTGTGTGTACTCTAAAAGATATCCATGGTCCCGAACCATGGCATCTCGAGGCAAAACTACTTTTTCACTTTTTTAATGTTCAAAATTGTTTAAAATATGACTTTTGTTATAAATTAATTATTTCTCCCAATATTTATTTGCAACTATTACAGCCACGTGTGATATAAGTTTGAGTAGTATAATATCAAACAAAAAATAAAAAACAGTGATTTCTATTTATGGAGCTGAATTATTCAGAGTTATATAACGCTTAAAACCAATGTGCAATAACACTTAAATTTACTGACATAATTGACATATTTTTAAAAAGTGCACAACATTTTTTTTCATAAATGATTATATGTAGTAGTTATCAGAAACATGTCTACGACACGTATAACAATGTTTTGTATTTTTTTGATAAACTTCCAAATTGAGGTTTTGCCCGCGTATCTCGATCTCCGAACAGTGTGCACCGGTTTCACGGATTTCTCAATACGTTCGTTCAAGATGTTAGTGAACAATTTGTATAACGTATTGAGACACGTGATCGGTCTATGGTTTCTCGGATCAGACAAGTCTCCCGATTTTGGGATGAGTGTCGTACGGCCCTCCACCAGCCAGTGCGGAATAGGCTTGTCTCCATTTATATAAGAGGTGAATATTCGGGCTAGGAGTTGATGAACAGAAGTGAACTTGTTCCACCAATAGTTATTAATTCCATCCCAGCCCGGCGAGGAGAAATTCCTCGCTCCTGTGATGGCATTTTTCACCTCTAATGCACTGACGAGTGGGCAATATTCACTTTGTTGCGTGACTATTAATATATTGGTTTGCAAAAGCACCCGCTTAACATAAAAGATGATACAAAAAACCTGCATACTATCTACATAGTTTTGCTTTACAGATTTAAAATATAATTTTAATTAATATATATATAGAAAAAAAACACTTTTTATTAAAATTATATTTTAAATCTGTAAAGCAAACCTATGTAGATAGTATGCAGGTTTTTTGTATCATCTTTTATGTTAAGCGGGTGCTTTTGCAAACCAATATAGCACAATTCGGAAATCAATCTTTAGTTTCAGTACAAATTATTGTACAACAAACTCTCGTCTTACAATAATGCCTAATAGAATTTCTTATTTAGATAATAATATATTACGGTACACGGGCGAAATTATCGAAGATAATTGCATACGATAATTTTTAATACGACTGGAGCTCGATAATTTGCGCCCGAAGATTTCGCCGTAGGACGTAAAATCGATTTGTACTTCTGGAGGATTAAAAAATTTTGAAATTTTTAGCTCATATTCGTAAACAGCGACCTCAAAAACATAAGTATAGACAATATCGAAAAAATCGGAAGCGTTTCTGATATTTTGCCCACGTTGTCCAATCTCCGAACAGTGTGCGGTGTGGCAACGGATAGTAGAACAATGAGGCTGCAAAATGGGTGTATCCGGCTGCAAGGACAACTTGCTTATCGACAGGTGTGTTTGTCAGGACGCAGTCCAGTACAAGCGTAACCTGTCGATAGCCTGGCTGGATTACATGAAGGCGTATGACTCAACATCGTACGAGTTTTTAAGCTTGTTGCTTAAACGTCTCCATGTCCACCCAAACATAGTGAGAATTGTAGAAGACCTGATGCCTCTTTGGAAAACACGCTTTGTCATGACATCGGGCAAGCGTCGAACCATGTCTAGACTGGTTCAATTCCAAAGAGGTGTCTATCAGGGAGATTCTCTGAGTCCTCTGCTCATCTGCTCTCACTATTGCCTCTATCCGTTGCTCTCCGGAAATCTCAAGGGTACATGTGTGGAGCGCATGGTGAACGTGCACATCAGATCACCCATCTTTTCTATATGGACGATCTTAAATTATACGCATCAGGCGAGGATCAATTACATCGATCTCTGAACGTCGCCCTCACATACTCGAGAGATATCGGCATGGAATTCGGATTGGACAAGTGTGCAGTCGTTTTTGCACAGAGGAAGGTCAGGCTCCCATAACAACGATATGGAGCTCGTCAGCGGAAATGTCATCCGGTACCTTAGCGCCGAAGAAGCCTACACATACCTGGGCGTACCTCAAAGGCATGTCTAGGATGTACAGGCTGCTAAAACCATCATCATTAAGAAATACCGGTGCATTCTCCGTCACATCTGGACATCATAATTGACCGGGAGAAATAAGGTGGTAGCCACGAATATGTTGGCCGTATCACCAGTGCTATATTCATTTGGAGTACTGAAGTGGAACGTTGACGAGCTAAGGGATCTTGACCGAATCACACGGAAGCTGATTTGTATGCAACGCAGTTTGCATCCAAGATCTTCCGTGGAACGACTGTATTTGCCCCGAAATATGGGAGGTCGAGGCCTTTTAAGCCTGGAGTGCATGACCGATTGGTCCTCGAGACAGCTTGCGACGTGATTAATCGAACGGAGGATCTCCTGATGATGCTAATTCATCAGCATGAAATTCAGGGGAAGGGGGCGTTTTTGTACAACGCGGCGGAACGAGCGGCGCGAAACCTCGGTCTGGTTTTCAACGTGGGACGTAGTGGTGCACAGGAAGCTGAATCAGTCATTAATATGTGCCCAGAACGTGGCTTGTCGGCAGAGATGACCTTCTCGTTCTTAAGATCAGCCGGCTTGAAATCCGAGACCGAGGGTTTTATCTTCGCATGTCAGGATGGGGTCGTGAATAACTTAGCGTATCGCCAGACCGTCTTACACCAGGCGGTACAGAGTACGCTTTGTAGTTTGTGTAGATGTCATGCTGAGACACTAATGCATCTTTTGGCAGCATGCCCAATATATGCAGTTTCAGCATATATCGAATGACACAATGCGGCTCTTCGAATGCTGTATTACCATCTTCGCAGCACTTATGGTATTGATGCAACCCCAGTTTTGCCGTACGTCCCCACTGATATTGAATCCGTTGTCGGGAATGAGTCGTGCCGAATAAACTGGAATTTCTCATTCCCGACGAGTAGGCAAATATCAGCCAATAAGCCTGACATCGTCCTTCTTGACTTCGATGACAAATCTATCTTCGTCATCGAGTTTTCTGCACCAGCAGAAACAAATATAGTCAGCAAAGAGGACGAAAAATGGATGAAATATCAGGAACTCCTGTTCGAGATTCGCAAGCTGTATCGAGGATTCAAAATCAAGCTCGTCGTGCTGATAATTGGAGTGCTGGGAGGAATGAGACCAAATTTCTTCCAAAACATCAAAAGCATTCCGGCCTATCGAAAACATGGAAATTCCATCACAGGCCGAATGCAGAAAGCAGTGCTGCTGGGATCTCTCCGTCTACTGAGGTCACACGAGATCCTGTAACCACTTACCCGATGGTACAGGGAGTGGTTACAGTTACAAAAGAAATGGCCCGCTGCAGTCTGCAGTGGAGGAGATGGATATCGGGGCCACTTTTCTGCTGCAGACTGCACTCGTGGATTACGGAGGGCCAAAGGAGGTTAGGGTTTTAGTCGGTAAACCTTGCCCCGAACACCATGGGCAAGGAAGTCCGACACACGGGGGGTTAACCAACATCTTCAACCCCCTATGTTGCCCAACGCATTTCCCCCCTCCGTCGAAAAAAAAAATATCTATATTGAATGTTTTAGCGAAACTATTCGATCCCATTGTTGCATCAAAACTGTCCGATTTTATATTCAGCAAAATTATTAATCGACAGCACGGATTTATAAAGAGTAGATCTGTGATCACGAATTTATTTGTTTTAATTCATTCATGGTTGAGACGTTTGATGAATTTACTCAAGTTGACGCAATTTTTTTTTAATTTCTCGAAAGCGTTCAACTCGGTAGATCACGGTATACTATTGAATAAACTAAGATTAGCCGGTTTTGGTGGGATATTACTTGATTGGCTACACTCCTATCTCACTTTCGGTATGCCTATTAGACAAATCTAGTCCTTCCTGGTAAGCTGAGACTAAGCTCAAGGCTCGAGAAGGTAGATCGTATTTATAGGGAAATGAAGGAAATACGTTGTGTGGGAAAAATCTACACTTCGGAGTTTTTCGCATTAGCAAAAAAGATCCGCATACTATATGTGTGCATTGGAAATTATTAGAGCTTGGTAATAGAGTTTCATATTAATAAATGGAAATCTATTTTTTCATGAAACCCACGAGTGATAAATTAAAGCTCCGCGGGTTGCAACTTCACTTGGCGGCTGCAAACCTTCAGTTTTCCGGGACGCTGCAGTCATGTTTGTAGCCGTTGGGTGGAGTCGCGCCATTAGCTAAGCTACCGTCTCGTGGCTCTCATTGCGACATTTAATTATCATTTAGTCACAAGGAATGGATCTCTGGTGATCAAAATTATATATTCGCGGATTCAGCTGAAAAAGTGTATCGTCCAAGATGTCGATGTGAAAAAATGTTCGGATTCGCTTTTTTAATTGAAATTGAGCCAAGAGCTGCAAATAAAGTACGGAAAAATCTAGTCTTTATCATTCTGTAACGGGAGTTTTCCCCGGACTGCTCGTGCCACTACTTAGCCGGTACGCCAGGGTCGAAAACGAGCAGAGATAATTTTAATCTAAACGGTCCAACCAGAGAAGGAAGTTTTTAAGAGAAATGAAACGAGTGGTTTTGCTGGTAAAAGTACAAATATATTCTGTAGTTCTTACTTACAACTGTCCAAGTATGGTGAAGTGCGGCTTGTCGCTCAGCCGTGGAGTGTGGTAAGTGTAAAAATAAACTTAAGACGACGGTAAATTATAACTCCCCGGTGGTGTCGATTATACCCGAAAGCAAGAACGGGACCGTAAACGGACGGAAGGTAAAGCCGGCCCGATAAAACCGAAACGGGACGGGAAGTAGAACCCAAGGTACTGCGCGTCACAGTGCCACAGGGGAGGAAGACGAAGTGCCGCGCGTCACCGCACTCCACCCAGGTATCGGAACAGGGAGGTCGCACCAAATGCAAAGCACAGCGCGTCACCGCGCTCCAGAATAGGAAGGCGAAGTGCCGCGCGTCACAGCACTACACCCAGGTATCGGAAGGGAGGTCGGGCTATAAACCCGACTCTTCCAGGAAGGAGAAGACTCCGCGCGTCACCGAGTCTCCACCCAGGTATCGGAATAGGGAGGACGGGCTATAAACCCGGCTCTTCCAGGAAGGAGAAGACTCCGCGCGTCACCGAGTCTCTGGGAAGAGGAAGCCCGTGGGATAACGAGCGGAAGGAATTCTGAGAAGTCGGGCGAGCGTCTGTGCTTATATATCTATTGGCCGAAGGGGTAACGGATGCGCGAGCAATCGCGGCTGCGCGCCGGCGGATTCGCGGAAGGTAGGAATTCGCTCGCCGCAGGGGCGCGTGAGTAACGATGGTTGCCTATTCGGAAGGCGCGCCGCGAGAAACTTTCGTTTCAATTCTAATAAGCATTTTGTAAAAAGTGCGCCCGTTCTTCTGTCATATAAGAGGCTAAAAGACCCCCCTCCCCCCACCCCTCCTCTCACACTCCTCAAAATAATTTTGAAATGAATATTCAGTGTAATTTGTTCAATTAAATAGAAATATACTAACAATATCGACATTCCAAAACAACGTACGTATCTATACGTACATTTCACATCCATTCATCGAGATTGAAAAAAGGACGTAAGAGAACGTCCATTGTATGTACATCTGTGGACATACGATATACGTACATATTTGGACGTTCACTGTTCCATATGTATGCTTATACCATGATACGTGCAAAATTGGTACATAAAATTGTGCATGTAAACCGTTCAACCAACGTACGTACTTATACGGACATTTATTATACATATACACCTGGACGTCTGTTTTTCGATAAACAGGATGTGTATTTTCATGGATATATAATGGGCATTCAATGTATGTAGATACGTAGGCGTCCATTCCATATACATTTTTAGACATTAAATTAGTCATGTTCTGGACATATAAAGACAGTCTATTGTACATAACTTATTTATGAAAAATTCGTGTTTGTACTTTAACACCTAATATTGCTTTTAACTCAAAGAATAATACCTGCATATTATATTGCATGCTATTCAATTTGTGTAAATCATTGCGTAATCAATATGTTTAATTATTCATTTATAATTATTACGAATTTGAACATTTTCTTTTCCAGTCCTTTTTTTCCACTTTTTCATTATAAGTAATGACCATTTCTAGAAGTTTTACATTATAATACTTATTTATAAACATAAAAAATACAGTTCCTGATATGCGTATTATTACAATCCGTATTTAAGTTTTATATAAAATTAAATATATTATTTGAAATCTAGCTATATTTGTTATGTGGAATTATATTTTATCTATTTGATTATAGTTAACTTATTTATTTATTATTCCATATCTTAGTTTAACAATTAATATCTAAAAAATTGTATAGGGTTTAAATCATAAAGTGGACAATATTTTCCTATTTGGCTGGCCGTCAAATGTAATCAATTTTCACGCTTTATTACAAGTAACTGTATATCGCACGATAACCCAATTGCTAGCGTATCGAAGTGGTTAAGGTGTTAGCGCATTAAACCAGAGGCCCTGGTTCACAAACCAACTATGCATTCTCGTCATGCAGCCGGGCTGTTATGGGTAATCCTAACCATAGCAGAGCATAAGATCTTCCCGTCCAGTGGAATCGTCCGTCCGCATATTTGGGTCATCGTCCCGTGACATCCGCTTCGGCCTCTCCAACTTGAGATTGGACAGCATCCGAAACAGTCCGGTGATTGAGAGCCCTATACGTTATAGTCCTGTAGTTGCTTGTAACCGCATTTGAAGGGTTTAGAGTGATTAACCCTCCTCTACCTCTCTTGTTTCTCCCTTACCTTGCCATCCACTGGGATTGGACCCAGTCTCGCGTAAGTAGCCCACTAAATCCAAGAATTAAATAAGAATTAAATGTTAATAACTGGTAAGGTTCCAAACACGGACTGGAACACGGCATCATAATTTTATACCAAATTTTGTATAAGAGAGGAGAGCGAGACGTCCGTCCAGTCGGTACCCAAATGGAATGGGTCTCGTAGGTCGGGGGATCCTCCTCGCTCCGGGCCGTGAGCACAAAGTGCCTCCCCGGCCGTCGGCTCACGAAGAGGCGAGCGCACTCGATGGGCGTCGCTGGACGCCAGACAAACCCGTCCGGAAGAACTGAGCCGACGGGGGATCGTGACACGGGTGTGGTCTTCATGGCTGTTGACGATACTGAAAGGCGAAACCAAAGAGGTGTTAGTACTTTCACTTACCGGTTTCAGATCCTTGACGTGTGCCTTGCCGACTTTGCGCTCCTCCTCGTCCCTCAACTCATAGACGACTGGTGACAATACCCTAGAAATAACGTATGGTCCTTCGTAGGCACTCGCAAAACCAGCCGAAAAGTTTTTCGAAGCGGACGAGAGTACGCGTTGTTTACGCCATACACGATCTCCGACCTGATAAGTCACCTTACGCTTACCGCGATTATAGTAGATAGCCTGTTTATCCGAAGCTTCGGATAAATGTCGCGAAACTAGATCCTGCAGTGCGGTCAATCGTGTCATTCGATTCTCCCATTTCTCCAGGGGAGTAGTCACTACGGGACCCGGGGTTTCGAAGGCCCTACGCATCGATATCACAGCACGAGGTTCCCGCGCAAAATTCAAAAATGCCGGCGAAACCTTCGTGGACGTGTGAACCGCGGTGTTAATTGCGTACCTAAATTCAATCAAATGGGCATCCCATTCCCTATGATCGCCCTCCAAAAACGAAATGATCATGGTCTTGAGAATTCTGTTAGTCCGGTGTAGTAGTAGCACGATGTCATGGTAGATTCCTGGCCAATAATATTGTTTTACAAGGCGCTTAAACGTTTTGTCGATACCTAGGTGGCCCGCTTGAAGAAGATCGTGACATTCGTGTAGCGCCGGCTTCCTCGAACGGTGGGGAAGGACCAACTTCCATGCATCTAGATCTTCCATCAGGAGGTCTAGCATCGGGTCGGGACGATGGCAGTACAGGGGTCCGTTTTCCACTTTCCAATTAGGAAAGACCTTTGGATGTTCCTCCACGGAACGGACACGTCGCACGTATCATGCGTCATCCGAGGGGTCGATAGCGACCACACAGTCTACTTCACTTTCGAACATTCGATACAGAGCATCGGGTACGTGATGCAAAGCACCCTTCCGATGAACTATCTCGAAATCGTAAGAGAGCAGCTTAAGAGCCCATCGAGCGAGACGTCCTGTGGGATTATGCAGACTATACAACCATTTCAGGCTGCTATGGTCCGTCACCACTGTGAAGCGATATCCCTCTAGGTATGGCCTATGTTTTTCTATGGCCCAGATATTTTTCCAGAAAGTACCGATTGTTATTGAGCGCGACGTGGTACCGCCTAGCACCGAAACGAGAATGGCCGGTAGTGCCGCAGAAGCGAAGTCGTTGTCGGCGATGAAGAAGAGAGGGTAGAAGCAAGAGGCGTTGGCGAAACGGCGACGGCGACGGCGGCGGTGAGGCCGGTTAGCCGTGGCAATCGTCGACGAAACTTGCGGCGAAGTAACTTGATCGGCGTCGTCCAATCGGATTTCATCCATTTCTCTCGTCCGGACGGACGAGACTAAGCGACAACGAGACTGTTAACTTGTCGAGCTGTTAGCGTCCCCAAGACGGCCAACGCGGGACCGATGGTTGTAGATACCGAGACTCTATTGCAGTTGAAAGTCGTCGAGATGTTAAAACATGACGGTGCCCTAACGGGCGAGATACCGTAGCCAACAGCCGTTCGTCTTACCTCGATGTTCTAGATGTCCTCCAGATCCTGAAGAACCGTACCACAGATGACTACCTTACCGACGGTCGAAACTTGCATCACTACGCACACAACATTCAGCATAATTTCCCATTCATACTACCATACTAATCCGACGCTAGCGCTCTTCCTCGTCGATTCTCGACTTGCTAGGTGTTACGCGAGACCCGATGAAAGAGACAGAAGCTGCGATTACAGGGTATCTAATATACCACATCACATTATATTCGGTGGAGGTCACTTTGCTTTTAGAATAACAACTTTCCGTTTACGTGATTATTTTTTGTCTAACCTTCATTGCTTAAATCGAATTGCAAGTTAAAAATGAATCCTGCTACAGTTCCCGAAAAAATCGAAATGATTCTTATTTATGGTCAATGTAAGAGGAATATTGACGATGCTGTTGCGTTGTATGCTGAGCGTTTTCCAGATAATGCTCGCTCGCGTTCTTTTTTTTACAAAGTTGTGAATGCCTTTCACTCTGATGGCAGCGTACAAATGAAAAAAAGGAAGCGAAGATTAACAGTTACAGGAGAAGCTAACGAAGTAGCTGTACTAGCAGCTATTCACCAAAATCCACATGTAAACCCACGACAATTACATCGCGATTCCGGCATTTCCAGAGACAGTATTCAAAGAATATTGCATCGTCATAAGTTTCACCCATATCACATTTCACTGCACCAGGAACTAGATGGCGATGATTTTCATAACCGCGTGGTGTTTTGTGAATGGGCATTTCAAAAAATGCAAACGAACCACAATTTCTTTGCTAATGTATTATTTTCAGATGAATCTACATTCACGAACCATGGTGGCGTCAATAGGCATAATATGCATTATTGGAGCGTAGAAAATCCCCATTGGTTACGATAAGTTAATCATCAACGTCCTTGGTCGGTGAACGTTTGGTGTGGAATCATAGGAAATAAACTCATTGGTCCTTATTTCATTGAAGGTAATTTGAATGGAACAAAATATCGAGATTTCCTAGAACAAGAAGTACCATTACTACTTGAGGATGTTGCTATGGACGTCCGACGGACAATGTGGTTTCAGCATTATGGTTGCCCAGCACATTTTTCAAGAGTAACAAGGGAAATACTAGACCGTGATTACAATGGTAGGTGGATTGGTAGAGGTGGCCCCATTAATTGGCCTGCGAGGTCACCTTATCTAACATCTCTGGATTTCTTCCTATGGGGTTACCTAAAAGGTAAGGTTTATGAACAAGTACCAACGACTCGTGAAAACATGGTGGAACGCATAAGAACTGTTTGCGCAGAAATTTCTGCAGATATGATTCTATCATGTATAAAGTCATTTGAAGAAAGAATAAATAAATGCATTGAAGTGGAAGGTCAACATTTCGAACACTTACTCAAGTAAGTGAACAGTGAGACAGTGAGAGGCAAGGGGACTCACGTAAAACAAGCACCCCAAAGGGAACAGAAAAATACTACGTCCACGTCGTTGTTCCTGGGTAACGCTAAATGTATTTTTTCCCGGCTTTGTTAGAATGACCGTATTCCATATCCGCTACGCGGGCGAAAATTGTCAATATTGGAGAATCCAAATCTGCAATAAAAACTGGGGGTTCCTATTTAAGTTTTATTGTTTTTGCCCCCACTCCACCTCCAGGGGAGGGGGGAGGGGGTAAATTTAATTATCACTGGATGCCCCCCTTCGTGTCGAACAACTTTCATCCGACAACTTTTTTGATTCTGTGCATAGTTCTCGAGATATTTCGATGTCTTCAGATAAATCGGCCACCCTGTAGATGTCTCAATTCAATGTCAAAATATGAAAATTTTGTGTATAATATTCTGAAAAATGTACTTTTGAATGTTCATAATCATTTATGTTAATGGCATCAAATTGACAAACTTTATGAAATATGTGTCTTAATTGCAAACAAACAAATTTGAATTATCTTCAAAACAATCATACAGCAAACACTAACATAATATAAACGTGTTATAAATCTAGTATCTACGTAATGTATATACAAGTTTGCAAAATCACATCTCTTCAAATTACAAATGATACAATACTATAAATATATATATATATATATATATATATATATATATATATATATATATAACTTAATAATTCATAAAAATATGAAACACTAAAAATGATTGTACATATATTTAGATAGTTTTCAGAATATTTTTTAACGTTTTACAGAGAAGTACGTCATTGAGGTCGCTATCTGTTATTCCCATGTTAGTTTTTTATTCCGTAAAAAACATATCCTAATATAACTACTTTATCCATCTTCAGTGAACAAATTTTGTTACGGCATTACTCTTCTGACTTAAGAAATTGTTTTATAAAGAAGTACACCCGATTTTTCGCATATTTTTGACATTTAAATCGCCACAATGAATTTTGACATTGCTCTTGAACACAGGGACTACAAAAATAATAAGACATATACCTTTCAATCTTTTGGAAATTCATTTTTCGTATCAAATACTTTATTGAAAGTTAAGGAATTACTGCATTTAATTTTTTACATCTAAATATTAGCAAAAAAAATTCATTTCATTCTGACTGGTGCTGCAATAATCTGTAACAAAGAAATTAAAATATATTACTTATAACTATATTTTTTTGTATTACATACTTCACACGTGCAAACTTGAATTTTATCATACCTCTGTACGTCTTGATCATTAGTCTTACTTTCTAAATCAAAAATTTCCATGAAACTTGACATTAAAATAGACAATGTTTTTCTACCTCGAAATTCTACAACTTTTGCGTTTTTTATCCGCAGCACCTGTCCATTTATAATTTCCGCCTTTGTGTGCGAGTTCCATAATGTCAGTGTCAACTGTGAACAGTAATATAATGAAAATTATAATAAAATGAACGAAACCAATTATTAATTTATAGAAAAACTATAAGGATAAAGAGAATAATTAAATCTCTACAATTTATTTGGACTTGATTTTTATATACGATTTTTACAAAAATGTTAAAAAGAGAACGTTATTATATGAACTGCATATTTTATGACCAAGTTTTGGAGATGTTTATTGTATACATTAGAATTTTATAATTCGAATTAAGTTTTACAGAGTACAGTAAAAGTATCATAGCATATATTACCATATCTTTGTTAATGTTAGTAATTGTCACCTCTTTTTTTGTAAGACTAGTACCAGCTTTACTGGTAAAATTATCAGCATCGTATGATGATTGGACGATTCCAATAACATCTAAAAGAATATATGCAATGAACACTGCTTCACACGCAAATCTAAAAATGTAAATACTTATTTCTGTAGTTATCAAAAAATGAAGTTATTTGGTTTTCCCTGACGACCGCAGATATATTGATATATATATATTTGATATTGATAACTTACCAACGAATGAATTTGGAGCCAAGGTTGATAAATTTTCAAAATTTATGTACTTATAACTATTCGTTGGAATATTGTTGCCCATATCATTATACTCTGAAACAATACTATCGTCGGTTAGTTGAAGTTCGAAAACTGCATTTAGATCGTTGTATTTGGGATTGGGAGATTTTATCAATAAATCACTTATTGTGTATGTTTCACCAATCTAAACAAATAAACAATTCAATATTTCATTCATACGTATACATAAAATTAACAATAACTTATGGATTACAAAATAGCATTATTCTATCAATAGTATATGGATAATTCTCTGCTAACGGGTGAAATTCATGTAATCATGCAATAAACTCAAAATATAATCGAAAAACTCAAAAATTTAACAAAAAAATGGGTCATATATTGTCAGAATGAAGTATTAAGATCCATTGATTTTCAAATCGCTATGTTCAATATACCTCTCGTAGGAAGTTTTATAAGGAAAAAAAAGTAATCTCCCATGGCTGTATTGTTTGTTATTATTTTTTTGGCTTATCGTTATAGAAGTACAATATAAATGGCTTTTACACTTCTAAATATCCAAAAGATATCTTTCCACATCCAATAAAACTATTCCTAAGACAACTTTTAAAAATATACATCTTTATTTTTGATCATTTCAAAAAATGAATTTGATCCGTTAGCAGATAATCGCCCATATCATTATACATGTTTTGTCCATAATGAAAAATTGTTGTTTTATGTTCTCAAAATTATTGGTGAATTATTTCAAATATAAATAAATTAATAAATGTTTTAAAATAACAAATTCGGCGTGCAAAGTAAACAATAAAATCCACAATGAATTTAATGCATTAAACCAAAATGACCATTTTTTGTAATATTCTAAATCAGAATCGGGTATTAAGATAGCGTACAACGAATTTTTGTAAAGTATTAAAAAATTAAACATGTATACTCCGTGATGGTGCGACTGGTATCCGAAAATGTAGTAATAGTGATAAAATATGCTGTATCCATCTCAAATCATTCGGGCAGTCTGATAGTATGTTAAGTATTAACTTCATGATGAAATATGTTATTTAAAATATAAAGACAGACGTGTTTTTTTAAATTTTCATACAAAATTTGTTTGAATTGTTTACGAATGATTTCAGGTTTTAGCAAAAATCCAGTTTTTTATTAAAAGTCTCGGAACTTCGTCAATTTTCAACCTTGTCAGTTGGTTCCGGGCTTATTTTGTTTCATTTTTTATACTTATTACTTATACTTATAACTATTTTAGTGAACAAACGACAATTTCTTGTAAAAAAGGACGCCTTTTTTACTTCAAATTTTTCGGTTTATAGAAACTTATACGTGCAATTCTGTATAACTTCCATCTACCATTTTTCACTTTTGTAACTTTTTTTAATATTTTAATAAAAACAAAGTTGTTTAAATTACAAAAATAATTTAAGGTATTAAAACGCACTATTCATGGGAACTACAAATTTACTTATGTGTCATCTTTTATCTATTAACTTATTTTTTTCTTGAAACGTTTTCCGTCTTATTCTTCTTATACTGGTTTTTTTTTCGTTTTTTTATCTTTTGCAATGGATAGTTTGCAATCCGAGCTATTGATTATTTGCCTAGTTCCCATCAATTTTCCATATGTGGCACCTTTCCAACCCTTTACATTCCTTTACTTGAAACCATGGTTCCATATTTGCTATACGAAAGGTATCTAAATCTTCCTTTCATAAAAGTTTCAACTAAATTGAGACTTTACCATTCATTAAAATCACTTTTTTCTTCGAGAAACAAAAAATAGTATATAAAAGTTGAAGAGAATTGTATGCATAAATTCCTATTAATCATACAATTTTGGTATTATTGTTCACAAGAATTTTTCATTTGTTCTTTAAAACTGATATTTATTATTGTCACTTACCAATATTTACTTTTCACGATATTTCCGAATATTCTATTAAGAAATAAAAAAAAAAAAAATTAGAAATCTTAAAAATCACGAATTTTATGAGATTAAATAAAAAAAAAGAAAATAACTTTTGTCTCGTCAGAAACAAAAAAACCTCGAATGAGATTTTTATGTTAATTGGCACGTATGGTTAACTATCAATCCTGAAAATTTGAGAGAAAAAACAGACGACCTTTTTGAAAAAAAAGTATGTTTTTGCTTTTAAAAAACATCGATTTATTGTTACTGGTTATGGACATTTTTCGCTTTTCAATATATACGGGTGATTGTAAGGACAGTGGTCTTTTTTCCGTCCTGGATTTTATTTTTAAATTCATGGTAAAAATTTCTGAATAATGATTCTTTACAGTAAATAATTTTTGGTACAGTATATTTATATTGGTCCTTATAGGAAATTGACGAATAACATATATTAATTTCATTACAACTTTAGAAAATTGATAAAACTGCCACGAGTCTGACCTATTTTGAGGACGCGGCACGGGTCTAACATTTCATCAGTTTTGTATTGTTTTAACGAAATTAATACCCACTTTTTGACCCTTTTTTATAAGAATTCATAGAAATACACTATACCAACAGATATAACAACATAAGTTCGTGTAAAGAAGGATTATTCAGAAAATAAACAAATATAATTGTTCAGGCCGAAAAAAGATCACTTTCCTTACAATCATCCATATATTATTAAAAAGTATAAAAAAATGAAACAAAATAATCCTAGAATCAACTGAGAAGGTTGAAAATTGACGAAGTTTCGAGACGCTTAATACAAAATTTATAAAAAAACTGATTTTTTCCAAAAATTTGAAATAATTCGTAAACAATTCAAACAAATTTTTTATGAAAATTTAAAAACATACGTGTTTCTTTATTTTTCAAGGAGAATAACATATTTCATCATGAAGTTAATTCTTAACATACCATCGGACTGCCTGCATGATTTGAGATGGATCCAGTCAATAATAAAAATATGTTATAAACTAATAGTTTTATAACTCAATTTGGTATCACAAACATAGTTCATAATAAATACAATATTTTATTTCGTGAAAATACCTGAAATATGTCATAAAACTTTTCCACGACAGTGTTAAATGCAGAACATTTAACTTCGCCTGAACCGTCAAACAGTGTGATAGAGAATACTTTTCCCTCGTTTGCAAAATGTCGAATATCCGTTTTATTTGTGATCCGCACATTAAATGACATTCTGAAAACACATGATACAGTAAAATACATTGGAATAAATTGGATTGGAATATTCTGAACAAAATACGGATATACATATTGGCTTGAAAAATAAACCAAGAAGCGCATCTTCTTAAATGTTTGAAATATATTTTTTTAGGATTTTACGATTATTTTATTACAATATTTACATCGCGACAGGTACTGCTATTACGTGCATAAACAACTGACTGATAAAAATTAATTTCGATATATCGAATCTAATATGGCAGCCGAAATGGCGAATTGGCAGGGTAAACTTTAATGATTTTTTATATCGAGTACCAATAAATGTACGAAAAAATGTTATGGAACAAAAAATGTTCAGATTTATTAAAAAAATACGCCTGAATTTTTTCAAAATGTTTTGAGTTATTTTTAAGTTTTTTAAAACACTGCCAAATCCAAAAAATCCAAAAACATTTTCATAAATTCTGAAAATGTTTAAATTTATTTCTTACATGATTCTAAGTCACTTTTCCCTCATAAAATTTTATTATAATGTAGGTCGTTTATGATCACAAACATCTTAAAATATGTAAAATTACAAAAAATTGATATAATTTCGTAATTTTTTATATCAAAGTGTTAATGAATTTATATATGTAATTTACATATTTAGTTTTTATAAGCTTATATTTCATGTTTAATATTATCATGCAGTTATTTTAGCATCTGGTTTTAACGATTCTGACCACGTCACAGTGAGCTTGAACCCTAAACAGGTTTACCTAAAATGGTGACGAAATAGGCCGAGACAGTTTAATTATTCATGATTTATAGATTCATATTCCGTTAACGATGAAATCCTAGCTGATCCTATTTCAGAATTTTTTGATATGAAAGATGGAAAAATTTGACAAATATCAGTATTTGGCGATTATCTCGTTTCCTAATGCTTTTACGGTTAAAATACATTAGGTATGAATTGAAGATCGTGAAATTACCTACAATAATGGTTTAATGCACTTTTCGATCAAAACAATCTTTGGTACCAAAAATGGCGCGTAAATAATACATTGCGCTGGGCTCGGATCGCTAGAGACCAAGTCCCGTACGTATAGCCATTAACATCGCGCCTTTTTTAAATTAAATATGAACGCATGTATGCAAACGCATACTTACGCACTTATACGCGCTGTTATATTCGTAACAGATAACAAATAGTTATGTGAACCGATAATTATGATTAAATTGCTTTGATCATATACTCATAGATCATATATTTTGTGATGGCTTAGTTCCTCTTGTTGGACGAGAGGCTGCCCTGATTTGACCGAAAAAATTAAAAATAATCCCAAAACATTACCAAGGGGAGATTTTTTAGGGTAATGTTTGTCGAAAATTGCTGAGAGAAGCAGACAAACTTCTGGATCCCGAAATTTGTAAAAAAGAAGGATATTTCCGCCTAGTACCATTTGTCTCTTCCTTCAAAGCCACGGACCAAATTGTTAATTGTTGTTTTTCCACAAAAGAAGTTGCGGCAGACTTACAAAAACATCTTGACGAATTACGGAACACCTTGAAAAGCATTGAAATCACAAATACCTTAAAAATGCATATAGTCCTTAAACATCTTATTGATTGTGTTTCTATTTTGGATAATGAGGGTTTGGGTTTATGGTCTGAACAGGCGGGTGAGTCAATTCACCGCGAATTTTTAAAATTTTTCATTTAGAACGATTGAAAAAGGCGGTGGTAGAGTTTTCTTCAATGCATTTATAAACGATTTTGAATAAAAAATAAAAAAAAATAAAATATAAAAAAAAAGAAACCAGAATAACCCTCGTCCACGTCGTTGGTCCTCTGTTTAACGTGTGTTTTCTTTCGATTTTGAATATAAAAAGAAAAATATATAAAAACAAAATTATAAAATATGCAAAAGAAAAGCAAAAAAAAAGCAAAAAAAGGGACCATAATATCACAACGTCCACGTCGTTGGTCTTGGGGCAAGTAGATAGTGATATATTTCAATATATATGGTTTTGTATGATCCGCAAAGCAATGTACAGCACAGATGTACTATACGACCAAAGCAATCTGATCATAATTATTGGTTCACATAACTATTTGTTATCTGTTACGAATAGGATAAAGGATAAAGGATAAGGAATTAACCCCCGCTTTAATGACATTGATGTCTATTTGCGGGTCGGCTCTCGGGTGGAGGAGTATAGGATGGACAAGACAGAGACAGTACACAGGACAGAACAGGACAATACAACACCCACTCAGAGCCACTCCCCCCAACCCCAAATGCCGGTACCGTCAGCAGCCCATTCGGCGACCTATGTCATGACAAGTGCGCCGCGAGTCTTAACCCATCTTTTTCCGAGGTAATGCCCATGACGCACCAACCGCGGAAAAGTCGTTGACTGTTCCGACAAACTGCCGTCGGAGGTTGACAGCGGTCCCGAATTCGTACCTTTGCCGAGCAATGTGTACTTCGCCGATTTTCCAAACAAATGGAAAACAAACAGAACAACATTGCATCGACGGGGATTCGAACTCGAGGCCTAGAGAACACGTTCAGATTACGAGGCGAGCACGCTAACCACGTAACCATCCCGGTCTGGGATAAAACTCTCGGCACACTTGCTATGGCTTAGTTCGCCGAATAGGTTGAAGGCGGTTCCGACATTGGGGTAGGGGGGCTGGCTCTGAGTGGGTGTAGTGCTGTCCTGTAATGTCCTGTTACGAATATAACAGCGCATATAAGTGCGTAGGTATACGTTTGCGTACATGCGTACATATTTAATTTAAAAAAGGCGCGAGGTCTCTAGCGATCCAAGCGCGGCGCAATGTATTTTTTCCGTGCCATTTTTAGTATCAAGGATCGCTTGTATCGAAAAAATATATTCAACCATTAATTTATTTTAACCATTGTAGATAATTTCAAGATCTTCAATCTATATCTGATGAATTTTAACCGTAAAAGCATCAGGAAACGAGATAATCGCTGAATACTAATATTTTTCAAATTTTTCCAACTTTCATATCAAAAAATCTGAAATAGGATCAGCTCGGATTTCATCGTTAACGAAATATGAATCTATAAATCATTAAGAATCAAACTATCTTGGCCGATTTCGTCACCATTTTAGGTAAACCTGTTGAGGGTTCAAGCTCACTGTGACGTGGAGGTAGATGTTCATCCAGAATCTTTTTTTTTTTATTTTTTTTTGCTTTTGTGTCGTTTTGTTCTTTTTGTCAACAGGAAAGGTGCTTCAAGGTAAAAATGATGTTTGAAAAAAAAAATACATCGGGAACATAAATCTAAAAATTTAGCGGGTTTTTTGACATTTATCGGCATTTTAACTCATCCCAATCGAAAGATCATACGCAAAAATGGTCGTATATGGACTTTTAATAATCTTTTCCACAGTTTTTCCTAACTGGCACTGAACTGAACTAAGATGACGCGAAAACCGCAATTGTAGCGTTAAAGGGTTAGTGTGGATTCTGCTTAAGTATTTCTTGATACCGTGTACTTAAAAGTTTTTATTTATTTATATAATTGAGAAATATTAACAAAATAAATTCCTCCCGTCAATCTTCGCGGCGAGCGACAATATAAATTCATAAAAACATGTGTAAAATGTTTCAAGACCAAAAATAAAGCTGTAAATGGTAAGGAATTAAGTACATTGAGGAAAAAATTTACTCAAGTCAAGTAAATGAAATTACTAAAAAATGATTTTCATGATTCAAATCTTTGTCTCATAAATACAGAAAAATATTTTGTAAAAACAAGTACTACAAGCATTACTGGTATTTGACAAATATTTCGTAAACTGCGCGTTTATTAAAGAAAGTAAATATTCATTTAAGTCCAGAAATTATTATCTTAAATATAAATTTTATTTATCTTTATTAACACTATATTTACTTAGGGAAATAAGTATATATTTTAAATTTAAGTAAATAATTTTTTTATTTAAATAATTTATATATTTTTATGAAATAAATATTTACTTGCTTCTATTAAAAGCAACCATTTACTTGTATGAAGTAAATTTTTCTTAAAAACAGAAAATTTTTTTCTCAGTGTAGGGCTTGAAATGGATCATAGCACGATATATGAGTCGACATTATAATAATAAATTTTACTATAATGGGAAACAATTTTTATAAGTGACTTTCACTTCAAGACTAACATTAATTCAATTTAATTTTAATTTAACCTTTTTTCAACCTATAAAAGTATAAATCTATAAAAGATTAAAATAGTACTTATCCCGAGCGAGCGCTATCGAGCGAGGAATTAAAGCTGATACTTACGATTTGATGAAATTTGTCACCTCTTAAATGCTTACGTCTACTTTCATTCTTTTGGCGATGACAACCTCAGCCTGCTGGTCAATGGAGATGTTCGAATTTCGTTTCGACATTGTAAAACAAAAAATACAAAAGGTCCAAAAAGCCTAACAATGATAATAATAATGCTACGGCGTTAACTCGATTGTGGAACTATACTTATTAGGCAAATACGACATGTAATTTCATTCATAACTGTACATATTGAATTAATCTTTTGTTTATGTTTATTTCGTTAAATAGTAGTTTCGAACATACATCATCCATATGTACTTTAGTACAATGGATATGATAAGATAAAGTAAGTAAATAATATATACAACATATTAATTAGTGTAGAGAAATATTTTCACGACAAAATTATAAGAAATTATAATGTAGTTAAATAGAAATATTGCATCAATTTATAATGTCAGAAAATATTGTAATAAATAATCTTATTTTATTTTTTAGATATAAATTGGCATTATATATAATAAAACAATTATAATATATTGTAATATTTTAAAAATCACGAACACGAATTTAGTTAAAAAATAGATTTATTCATCAAAAGCAGGTTAAACGAAAACTGCCCGACATCCGAATCCCGACAATTGACACGCGCCCGAAGACAAGGGAATGAGGGAATTCGAAATATAATTCAAAACATCATACAAAATACGAATTCCCTACATTATAATATTTTTTCCTTATTTGGGGTATATATATATCCTAATGCTAAATAATAATGTATTCGTACTATAGTCTTATTGAAATTTTTAATTTCGTCTTATTTTATTACATATGTAAGTATACAAAAATTTAATGTATGTTAATACGGATTTTTATAGCCGTGGAGTGCGAACCATCGTCGACGCGAGTACCCGCCTTTAAATAGCCTTTTACCTGTAAAAACATGTGAAATTACTACAAAAACTACAATAAACAAAATCGCCATATTAAATTCCGTCTGAAAAATTATCAGTAAAAAAAAATAATAATCAGTTCAATTTAAGGCCTATATATGAACCAGCCTGGAATCTCTTGAGTTCGGCCCTCGTTTTTTTCGAAAATCTTGAAGTTTCCCAAAAAAACTATTCGTAAAAAATTCCATCTTTCCATCTTTACGAAATTATTATTTTCTCCAACAGATTTGTTTGCATGCGGAAAATGCATCCGAAAAATGTCAAAAGTGTGGAAAATAGCATTTTCCACACGCGATGTCGAAACAGTATATTTCCGCACACGTAGCGAACGATATTTTTTGTCACATGTGTTTGGAAAATGCGTCAGAAGAAAGTCAAGAGTGTGGAAAATAGCATTTTCCAAACACAGGTAACAAAAATTAAATTTTCGTCATAGTGGGTCTAAAATTCGAGTTTACATCCGAATTTGCGGGAGTACAGTATGACAGCTGTTTCCTAACCTTTCGAGCTGCAAATTCGGGGTATAAACTCGAATTTTAAACCCACTCTGACGAAAAATTATATTCGTATCATGGGCATAAACAACTTATGCATCCGGAGGCAATCACCAATACCCTCGGGGACGCTGATCGCTTCCGGGTGTACAAGTTTATTTTAGGCCCTATAAGATGCGAAAATATCCATTTAAAATCAAATTTACCAAACTTGTTAAATTAGCTAATTTTGTGTGGTTGCACACTGTAAAAAAAAGTCTTGACGTTGTTACATATAATAAACGGTATACAATGCAGCCAATGTATAAAGCATAAATATGTCCTTTTCTAATTGGTCTTGTTTTTGTTTCATCTTAAATTAACCCTATTTATTGCATGCTGAAAATACCTCTAAAAGTAGAATTCCCAAATGATTGCTTTTTTTGGAGTTTTTCAACAAAGTTTTCTTGCAGTTGTTCACAATCTGGATATTGCAATGTCTTGCAAGAACATTCGTGATGCGTACAAGAATTAAGTTTTTCATTTATATATTCGAGTTGTCGTTGGAGACGATTAATATTTTCCATCATTTCACTTTGGTAAAGTATAATGTTTTCAAGTTGATGCTTTAATGCGACGATCAATTCCAATTGTTGTTCGAATTGTAGGTTTATAATATCAGTGGAATTAAGATCAGTATCTTGTACCTTGAATAAAAATAAAGATAATAATAATGACAATGACAATTAAGAAGACGATCATGATGATGATAACAATGCCTCGTGCGCGTATTCAAACATGGAGCATAAAATATAAAAGTCAGTTCTACAACAGTAAATTAGTATGAGAACTTACGATTATTACTTATTATACAAAATTTTTTGATGACTTTTTGAAAATTTTCATTTTCCAAATTGTGCATAGGTCAAGAATTTTATTGATACCGTCTGAGAAAAATTTGAGAATATTCTTTGACCAATTTTAAGACATTTTTATTCTAATAAATTTTTCGCTGAAGTCAATAGTTCTCGAGAAAGATATTCTAGAACGTTTAGAAAAGAAATACGTCATTCCGGCCGCCATTTTGTTGTAACAAAAAGTTGTCAGACTCAGCTGACCGTGTATTTTAAGTTTAGAAATTATGTCCACGTAGATTTTAAATGGGTTTTCAACCGACATCCAAGAGAAAACTTGAGTATTAAAAAAAAGGGGTTGAAAAAATCGTATTTTCACGAAAATTATATATGAAATGCAATTTTAGACAAATTTAGGCCACACCATTAAAAATAGCGATCTCGAAAATAGTTAAAATATATACCGGTTTGGATCGTTGCTGTCCCATGATTTTAACTTAGTTGATGCAGAAATATATAACACTATATTACTAACTCCTACTGTCTCTATGATTACAATAAACAAATTGTAGTTTTCATACTAAATACCAAATAGGCGGTAAATAATAACATACAGTCAACAATCAACAATAAAAATTAAACAAACATTTCCAAACAGTTAAATATATTATTCATAAATAATACAAATTTGTTGAAATTGTTTATATTGAAATATATTAACAAGTAATGTTTCAGGAACTTATTTCTGCTATTAACTTAAAAAACAAAAAGTAAAAGTTTAGTAAATAATTAACTTTTTACCTTTGAAATTTCAGAATAGTACCATTTTCATGCACACTGGCCGACAAATCAAAAAGCCGACAAACCAAAAAACCGACCGTAAAAAACCGTTTTCAACCCTGGAGAAAATGTAAATGGTACTTTATAAATTGCGCAACTGTAAGATTTTCAAACGGCAGAATACAATTGACCCAGGTAGTGGTGGAAAAATGTATTAAAATAGCCGCCGGAACTAAGGGTTAAATATGTATATATTAGGGCGGTCCTTAGGACCAAAATGTTTCGAAAACATGATTTTTGGAAAACATTTGTTTTTAAATAAGTACATAAATTTTTATAAAATTCTATCGATTAGTTTTTTAGTATTTCATTTTTTTTTCAAAAAAGGTATTGATAACTTTAATTGCTAATAACTTTTGATGCAGGAATTTTTGATAAAAAATATTCATGGATATTGTTTCTATCACTATTTACTACTAAAATAAGAAGTTTGGTTAACATTGGAATGCTCTTCGAAAATCGTTGGCCCCCTTCAGGAAGCCTTACCCTGTTTCAAATTTGAGAATTTTACATGTATTATATATCTACATATATGGAAATGAGTGAATTTCGAAGATGTTTTTATCAATATCTAATCAACGAGATTCAAGATGTTCTGGAAAAAATATTATGTTATGTAGCATATAAAAATAACAATTTTCAGAAAAATTAATCGTGATTGACCATTTTATTATTAAAATATGGATTTAAATACGTTGAATTGAATATTTTGATCCGATTCTAATCTAAAATGATTTAATTTTGTTCATATGTTTTACATTGAAATTAATATGTAAATAGATGTGACACCTAATCGTTCATTTGAAAACGTTTACCAAATGTTCGAAACTTTTTTTACAGTAATGAGAAGTTACTGAAAATCTAGTGCATATTTCTCGTTTTTAACAATAAATGTTTAAAAAGTCAAAAAAGAGACTGAAAAAGGACGATAAATTGACTTACACTTGTCGAAAATTACGAATTTTAATATATTGCGGAAAAATGATATTTTATCCATATAATAGACATCAAATTAAACAACTATTCCCGTTTTTAATAATAGATATTTAAAAAGTCAAAAAAGAGACTGAAAAAAGACGATAAATTGACTTACACTTGGCAAAAATTGCGAATTTTAATATATTTCGGAAAAATAATGATTTATCCATATACTGAACATCAAATTAAACAACTTTTAACGTTTTTAACAATAGATGTTTGAAAAATCAAAAAAGAGACTGAAAAGAATGATAAATTGACGTACACTTGTCAAAAATTGCGAATTTTGATATATTTCGCAAAAATAAAATTTCATCTATATACCAGACAACAAATTAAACAATTTTTTACGTTTTTAACAATAAATGTTTAAAAAGTTAAAAAAAAGAGGCTACAGAAAGGCGATAAATTGACATTATATTATATTGACGATTCTTAACGGCCCGAAAAATAGTCATAGCATGGCTGAACCATGGCTTTTGGGCAGGAGCCACGCTGTGTCCACGCAAGAGCCATGCTTTACCCATTGCTGAGCCACGGCGGAACCATCCTAAGCCAATTTTGAGCTAGGCCGGAGCCAGGCCGGAGCCACGCTAAAATTTCTATGCGGGTTCTATTTCGCGAATATTTTTCCGTTTCTGTATCACTGGGAGGTGAAATGTTTTCCTCCTAACTTCATGCGCACAGGAATACTTCGGCACACTTCCCCCTTAAATGAAAATATATTTTAAGATATACTTTTTATATTTTAAAATATATCTTTTTTTATAACAAAAATAACTTATTCCGCAGTATAAAGAAATTATATTTTTGCAATTATATTTTGTTCCATGGAGGTTGATCCAAATTCTCCGCATGTATTTTGGCAATAAACGTTACAGAGATCAGGTAAGAAGTACGAAATTTCTATTTCAGTCATATTTAATTACTCTTCTCACCTGATCTCTGTAACATTTATTGCCAAATCTGGATCAAGTGACCGTGGAGACTGCCAGTTGGAGACTGACTGAAATAAATTAAATGGGCAAACACCTTGTACAGGAACGGTAAACGATAAAAGGAAAAGGAAAAAGAAAATGAAAAGCAAGAACAATGCAAGGAAAGGGTGACAGGGAGATCGATCGAATCAATGGAACAATGCAAAAAGGAAAAAAGGAAAATGTTTAGACAACAAAAAAACCATTAACTCCTGACAAATACCTTATGATTGGTCGATGAAATATTTTCCTTATATGGGCGGTACTACCAACCAATAGACTTCAGGGAAATGCAGAGGGAAATGCAGTAGGCAGTAGGCAGGGATATAGTCAAAGAGGGAAACAGGCAAAGTGGAAGTTTTCCAAGTTTTTAAAATTCACTTGTAGGTCAGCATTGATCGACTCAAGGTCGTCCCCCATATCGATACACCCCAAAATTTTAAAATTACATGCTGACGCATTTTATTAATTTTCTTGACCGCTTGAAAATGGCAATTTACTGAAGTGATATATGGAGATGGTCTTGTAACAAATTTACAGAAAGTTGACGTTTCGGCCGTTGTTGACAGCCCTCTTCAGAATTTATTGATTAATCTCGATAACTTTAAAATCGACTGTGACAGTAAATTTTGTAAATTTTCCCATCATTTCTTCTTTCTTTTTTTTGTCACTACAATTTTCAATGTTTGTAATTGTACCCAAAATTAAGATTTTTTAATGTTTGATTTGCCAGTTTTTAACTTTTATCTGATTACTTGTTTAGATATGTATACAAAATTTGTATATATATATATATATATAAAAGACCCGTTTTGTCATGCTTCAGTCGAATTAATATTTCTACCTATATATAGATAGAAATATTAATTCGACTGAAGCATGACAAAACGGGTCTTTTTCAAGTATTACGGCTTTATATTTCAAACAGCGGGCTATTTTCAGTACAGAGAAATATTTCAGTTTATTGTGATTGCCTGAAAAACCTGAATTTTCACATAGCTTTCGTAGTTAATGTGTACGACTTCATAGTTTCACGTGTATAGGAGTTCAGCGCCGTAGTTCTTCACCGTCCAGGTATACCGGTCTATTTCCAAAGAGGAAAGGGCTCAAAAACTACGCTCCGGAATTCCCAGGTACCGAAAACTATTGTGCGGTATTCTTCAGACTTTAATTTTTGTTTTTCACATATTTAGTACGTTGTCTTTTAGTATGGTTTTCCCTTTCACGCATTTTTTTAAATTCCGATTTGCAAATTGTGTAATTTCCCAGCATTTCTTCCTTCTTTTTTTGTCAATACAATTTTCAATGTTTGTATTTGTATCCGAATTTAAAACCTGAATTTTCACATCGCTTGCGTGGTTATGTGCACGACTTCATTATTTCATTTTTTATTCCATGCTCTATATGAACCCTATAATCTTTCTTTTATTATATTATTCCATTACAAAGATAGAATACATCGACATTGAAAATTTCAAACTCTGTTATTATCGATTTAAAACTATTAAGAACTGTTGGCTTCATGTAATTTCATATCCATTCTAGCAGTACATATTCCGAGCGTCAGCGAGTTGACTGTGACAGGGAGATAGGCGGTGATACACTAAAAAAGTTCGCAATACGACTGCTTATATATTGCACGGAGTCATGGTGGGAAAGCCAATAGTAAATCAAGTTTGACGATTTCATAAGGAGACATGGTAGGAACCGAGCGATAGGCGGGGACAGAGTCACAAGGAAAAAGGAAAACGGCGTCTTGTATGAGTGATGTAGTGGGAAAAAATAAAGTGGGCAATACGTGAGCTTTCCTTTATCCCACCCGTCGTCCCTTTCCATCCAGTTGACTTATTTCCCACTCCGTGGTGTATCAAATGGACTTGACAATATAATAGAATTCTGTGAATTTTCAGATACGTAATTTCTAGGAAAAAAGTGGCGAATTTCTACGCGAGGTAGCTTATTATTAATACGCTCGCTCAGGACGTATATTACTATGGGCGTTTAAGATTTCATAAGGAAAGGTGGGCAAAGGACTACTTTCCCCGCCTCACACTCCTTAAATTTGACTATGACTAAGCCAAATGATTGGTGTAGGCAGGGATAGAGTCAGAGGGAGAAAGGAAAGCTTGGAGTTCAATTCCGAAAATTAGACATCCCATGGAAGGGTGACATTCGTAGAAATTGACGTCAAATTTCAGACTTATGATTTATGGGCTTAGTAGATTAATATTATAGGAGATGTGAATAAGATAGAATTTTTCTGTAAGTAAGATTTCATTTGTAAGTCTATAATCATAAATCTTTTCACCTGTTACCCAAACATATTCATGGCCTATTTCTATTTTTTTTATTTGTGCTATAACTATCAGATAATCTTTTATGCGATTGCGGAGGGAAATAAAAACCATCAGAATTTTCATCATCTAATTGCACTTCGTTATAATCAGGTTCATTATCATTAGATTCATTATCGACTTGTTACGTTTGGAAATAAATATATAATCTAAATACTCATTCGTTTCTGACATTTCAAACTCTACAAAATTACCCGTTGCGGATTTCTTAGAATTACGAGAGTAAGAAATAGGACGCGTAGCATTTTTTTTAGACATTGCGAGAACGAAAAAATATGTAAGGCAACTGAATTATTTACATGTATGTAAGAATAAATACAGATTATCGAAGAAAATTTTAATAGGATAATATAGATTGTAAAATAATATTGATTTTATAAATAATATTTTGTATTTTAACTACGCTTAGAAAATCTCTTATGACCAAACGAAAGTACATTTCTATAAAAGGAGCAGGGGTTGTGAAACAAATCGCTTCGAAAATCGCGAATCCCCCTGGTGGCTACGAGTCAAGTTCCATAAGCGTGGACGTCGAGTTTGACACTTTGACCTAGAAACATTTTATAGGTTGGCAAATGGGTAATTGATGTTAAAATCGGGTGTCAAAATAACAGCATGTAAAATATTACATATAACTGTACAAAAACTGAATATCAAACTACATGGATAAGATTCATTAAAACATTGATATAAAAAATTAAGAAATTATACCAATTTTATGTAATTTTACCTACTTTGAGATTTTTTTAGATCACAACCAACGGACTTTATAATACAATTTTATACGTGAAAAGTGACTTAGAATCATGTAAGAAAGGAATGTTAATTTTTTCAGAATTTTTTTATGACGTTTTTGGAATTTTTCAATTTGGAAGTTTTTTTTTAACAAAAACGTATTTTTTGAGTAATTCAATACATTTTTTGTTGTATAACATTTTTTTGTAAAGTTGACGGTACTCGAGTTAAAAAATCATGAATGTTCACCCTGCCAATGCGTCATTTCGGGTGCCATATTGTATTCCATATATCGAAATTAATTTTTATTGCCCCTTAAAATTTTAGTTCGAGGTCCAATTGCACTTTTTTAGAAGGTTTCATGTAAAAAGGAAAGGTAATTCCAGGTGAAAATGACATTTGAAAAACAAACTTCAATTTAAAATTTAGCAGTTTTCGACGTTTTTCGGCATTTTAACCCATTCCAATCGAAAGAGCATACCCAAAAATAGTCAGATATGGGCTTTCCACAATCATTTCCCCAATATTTGCTAATTCGCACTGCACTGAACTAAGAAGCCTCGAAAACTGCAATTGTAGCGTTAAAGGGTTAATTCGCACTGTTCCGAATTCCCGGTCTCGAAGATCCTGCGACCAATTTTATTGACTTATCAATAATTAATTAAAATTGTCATTCGTTAAATTTGTGCCAATTCTAGCCGCCATTATAGTGATACCACGCCGCCGCGCCCCACTCTTCGCAAGACCAGTATAGCTTGCTTCTGCACCTTCTTCTCGCCTGACACTAGGGATTGAAGCTCCACTCCTTCAGTCAAGAGCTCTCGTCCGAGGAAGTGATATGTGAAACTCATTTCCACAATACACATTCCCGTGCCAAAGACCGTCGAAATACGTTCTTGTCGCTCGAGAAACGTTTCGCCCGTAACATGGCGATGCAAAAGACTATGCTCAGTTCATGCATGAAAGTCAGCAAGATATGTCATCAGTTTTGTTAGATAAGTATAGCAAATCCCTTGTTTACCTACCAGATCATGGTGTTCGTAAAATTTCAAGTACAACAACCAAACTTAGAGTTATATTTAACGCTTCTCATAAGACATAAAACTCGACGTCATTAAACGATCACCTGATGACTGGTACTAAGCTACAAAATGAATTGATCTACGTTATTCTACAATAGCGTGCGCATAAGTACGTGATGTGGGGTGATATTGCCCAAATGTATCGGCAAATTCAACTCGATGTTCGGGATAGAGACTATCAACGCATTCTATGGCGTTCAAACTCGACATCACCTATCACTGATTACCGATTAAATACCGTTACGTTCGGAGTAACCTGCGCTCCATTTCTGACTTTGCGCATGCTGCAACAATTGAACGACGACGAAGGATCCAAGTTTCCTCTCGCGTCCTCCATTCTCCACTCGATAAAAATTCTCGAAGTTGTTTGGAATCCGACCCATGACTCATATCAAGCTAAGATCAATCTGCTGCATTCCGAGATTCTGACAAAGCGGATAGTTCTTTCGCTTATCGGTAACTTCAAGATTCCCTCGGTTAGTTCGCGTCGGTTATAGTATCTGCTAAAATATTCGTTCAGCAACTGTGGCTCTCTGAACTCGGATAGGATTCGCGATTTCGCGATGATCTTCGTAAACGATGGGATAGTAAGCATATGCTGCGGTCGTGTATATTCGTTCATTCATGTGAGTCCCCGAGAGTGGTGTTACAAGCCAGTCGAACGAAGGTCGCTCCAATCAAGCTGTTAACCATTCCCCGCCTTGAGCCCTTAGTTGCGGTGTTGCTAGCCCGACTTCCTTCCTTTATTCGTGAAGTCCCCTCGTTTTCGGATTTGCCCATCCAATGTTCGACGGACGCCTACATAGTGCCGCATATTCTCTCTGACCATGTAAATAGTTAAAAAACGTTCGTTGCCAATCGTGTATCTGAGGTACACACTCTTTTGTCTGGTATACGATGGCGCCACGTACCTAGTGTCGGAAATCCCGGGGATGTCGCCTCACGCGGTATATCTGCTCGTATCTACGAAAATGCAGTCTATGGCTCCATGAACCTGAATGGCTCTCCCAGAATCTCGAATTGTAGCCCCAAACATTCACGTCGCTTTCTGAGGAACGCCACTTGAAAGGAAAGTTCAAGTTCATTCCGTCTTTATTCAACATTCTGATATATTCGATAGTCTCTCTTGCAATATATCTTCATGGTGGTGCTCAAGGGAATAGTCGCATACTTATTAAGATGGAAGCAGTGTTTGAAGGGCAAAATGATTCGTGGATGTCTCACGCGTCGTGGGATTCCCCAGTGTATATATTGCGACCAAGGTACCACATTCACTGGCGCTCAAACAGAGCTATCAATAGCATTTCATAATGCTATAGAAGATCAGTCATTCTTGGTTCTTCTCACCAAAGACAATGTGGAGTGCAGCTTTATACCACCTGCTGCCCCTGATTTCGGAGGGCTATGGGAGTCCGGGGTAAATGTGTTAAATTCCATCTCAAGCGAATTATAGGAGACCATACTCCCACATTCGAAGAGATTTCTATGATCCTATGTGAGATAGAAGCTGCGTTGAAAAAAAATGAGCCCTTGTATACCATTCTCTTACTGATATACCCCACCGTCCACCGTATTTCTGGACACGAGTGATACATCTATGTTCTTGCTTCTCGTATATCGTTACGTGATGTTGCTTGCCTTAAATGTTTGGATTTTTATTTTAGAAAGGAGATCCCGATGCGAGAAAGTCAGGAAAATAGATGCAGGCCCAATAGCTTAAAGTGGGACCCGAACCTCCGTGATGTGTCTTATTGTCTTTTTAGTTATATTACAAAGATATTAACCTTTATTGTCCCAATTTGTCCGTTTTTGTCCGTCAACTTTAAGCTCGGACAACTTTGTTATTTATGCTTTAAAAAAATCGGAGCCTTTGTAGGCGGGTATTTTCGAGGGTCCTCTTTCAGAATCCGCATCGAAAATGTTGAAAAAACCACCCCTTCCTACCCTTATTTTCAATTTAAAAAAAACACGATTTTTTAAGGTATTTTTTTTGTTTAAATCGTATTTTCGATGCGAAAGAGGTCTTGGCGATAGCTGAAACCACAAAAACTCCAGCGCTAAATGTCGAAGTAATAAAGTTATGCATATAGAAAATTAATTTTTCATCTTGAAGGAGTTGTGTAACCACCCCTAAAATAAAATATTTTAAAAAATCGCTATTTTACGGATTTTTCTGAAAAAAATGGTTTCAGCTTTTGAAAACAGGTAAAAATGGGGGAAAACATATCACAGATGGTAGAAAACATCTTTTCTTTTGTTATGTAAAGTTACATTTCGTTACCACCCCATAACATAGTCCAAAGAGGTGAAAATGGGCAGTTTTAAAAAAATACTATTTTCGATACAAAAAAATGCAAGTAAATGTAGTTCTAAAAATAAGTAGAAGATTAGTTAGGTCGAAATTATGAAAATCTGTAGAATGTGATTTACGTAGAGTTCTATTTCAATGATTTTTTTGATAAGCAGGTTCGACATTTTTGTATGAGTTTGCATATATGGGGCATTCCATGCGAAGTGGGCCACTTTTTTTGACACATTTTTTAAATTTGTTTTAACCGTTTTTGTATTAAAAAGTAATGAAAATATGGTCATTTAGACCATTATAATAATTTTTAAAAAAATTATTAACGAAGTTATAGTTTATTTAATGATTTTTGTTGTATTCAGTCCTTTCCCGTATTTTCATCTTTTTACGCAAAATGATGATATTAAAAAAAAATTGCCTTACATGTTTTTTGTAAATTTTTTGACGAGCTTTAAGATAAAAATATGTATTTTCAATTTCAATAGTACCGTCAACCCACAAAACTCCGTTATAAATTTCAAAGTTAATTTTTCAAGCTTACGGGTATTTTTAAAAATCTGAAAAAAATCACAAAAATACCAAATTTCATTACGAACATGATAACATATTAAGTAACGTGGCAACTAAAGACCGTATATGCGAAAACGTACATTAAATGTGGTTATTAAAAAATAAGTCCCCTGAAAACAGTACAATTGCATGCAATACAGGGGCCTTCTAGTTTTCATTTTCATCCTTCCTTATCTCGGTCAAAAATTAAAGAAAAATAATTTTTTTTTTTCATTTTAAAGAGGAAAAATAGCTCTTTTACATGGTATTTACCGCATACCGATAAATTTGGAGCGTACTATAAAAAAAAAGAGAAAACCTTAGTGGTTTAGAAATTCGCGTGAAATATTTAAGAATATATTCATAACCATTTTACGCCTGCTGTCGGCTTTACGGGTGCTTTTTGGACGTGAGTCCCCTTGCCTCTCACGGTTTTCTAACTTAATTATTTCTTTTTATTTCTTCTATTTTGGTTCATCGAGATTATAGTTTCAACAGCATCTTCACTGCATCGCTTTAAATGAAGTCTGGATGTACCATCAGGTATAAAAGAATGAAATTGAAGAGTACCTGGAATCGTTTTGGCTTCATTGAATCTTTCCTTCAATACTAAATTTATTTCGGCATGCTTCTCTTTCGGAGTTTACAATATAATTGTACTTCGAAAAGTGTCTTTTGCCCACAAGTAGAGCTTATGAGGTGTTAAAATTTGTTCTGCTGAACCACGCTGTAAGCTAGCCTTTGTTGCTAATCTTTTGATATTGCCCGCAATTCCATCACACGCCCCTTTCCCATGAGCAGTTGCAAAGAAGTGCCACTCGGCTGGCATAAAAAAATCTTCTTCGTGTTTTAAAAGATTGGAGAAGTTGAATTTATTTTTATAGTGCTGTCCAGCACCATCGGAAAAGTATATAACTTTTTTGACCTCCAATCGTTGTTTCATGTGGTCAATCACCAACTGCTGCGAAGCAAATACTGCAACAGTGTTATGCTGTAAATCGTCAGATATTATTGCAAATGTATCATAACGCAATTGCCCATTAACTTTATAATAGCATATTATTGTATGCAATGACGCTTGGTTGTTGTTCCAATGGAACGACTGAGCGGCGTCTTGGGCGACGAAGGCGTAGTTTTCTGAAAAATCGCAATTAATTAAAATTTCTCCATCAAGCAAATTTTATTTCCTCCAATTTAAGTAATTCGACTGTTTTTTGGCAATGTAGTGATGGATTTTAAGAGTCATCAGTTTTTCACTCAAATTCTCAACAAACTCATCAACCGCAGAAATTTGGGTCGCCATTGTGGCTCTATCGGTGCTGTTCCAAGTTTGATATTCAACTGTATCGATGTTTTCTTTTTCAAACACATTCATCAAAAACTCTTTAAATTCGTCAATACCAGGGCAATTTTGACATGTATTATAATGACAATCTGGAGTAGGTTCGTCACACATTATGAATGCAAGGCATTCTTTATAACTTGCTAAATGTTTATGTGAATGTTTGGTAATTTGTGGAATTTTACTGCAGTCGAGCATAAGCTTCACATTTTGGTGATATACGCATACACAAACAACATGTGTTCCATTTGCTCCTGCAAGAACACAGTGTTTTGGTCGAAGAATACAAAATTTTGAAAAACCTACTTTGGAATTTGGGTGGACGTTTTTGAATTGTTCGTGCAGCTCTTTTAGATTACACAAAACGAGCCTCAAAAACGGTGCTGTGAATTGGTCTGAAATTTTACACACATGTTCAGAGTAACTTCGTATGTTAATAGTAAAATTTTCAAATTAATCTCTTTGGATGAGCTGTAGCCCCTGTACATCCTTAATGAAATGTAAATTTTACCCAAATTTTACCCAAAAGTTCAGTAAACTTTAATAAATTATCGCTCTCCGTGACTTCCCACGCGAATTTCTAAACCACTAAGGTTTTCTCTTTTTTTTTATAGTACGCTCCAAATTTATCGGTATGCGGTAAATTCCATGTAAAAGAGCTATGTTTCCTCTTTAAAATGAAAAAAAAAAAATATTTTTCGTTAATTTTTGACCGAGATAAGGAAGCATGAAAATGAAAACTAGAAGGCCCCTGTATTGCATGCAATTGTACTGTTTTCAGGGGACTTATTTTTTAATAACCACATTTAATGTACTTTTTCGCATATACGGTCTTTAGTTGCCACGTTACTTAATATGTTATCATGTTCGTAATGAAATTTGGTATTTTTGTGATTTTTTCAGATTTTTAAAAATACCCGTAAGCTTGAAAAATTAACTTTGAAATTTATAACGGAGTTTTGTGGGTTGACGGTACTATTGAAATTGAAAATACATATTTTTATCTTAAAGCTCGTCAAAAAATTTACAAAAAACATGTAAGGCAATTTTTTTTTAATATCATCATTTTGCGTAAAAAGATGAAAATACGGGAAAGGACTGAATACAACAAAAATCATTAAATAAACTATAACTTCGTTAATAATTTTTTTAAAAATTATTATAATGGTCTAAATGACCATATTTTCATTACTTTTTAATACAAAAACGGTTAAAACAAATTTAAAAAATGTGTCAAAAAAAGTGGCCCACTTCGCATGGAATGCCCCATATGTAACGTCTTTAGCCATTTCTTCAATACAAATCTTTTACACTAAAACGAAAGGGTTATGGAACAAGAATATTTGAAAATTTACAAATTGGATACTATAAAACCTTTTAGTTTTTATAAGCCGATGTATGGTTATATTACCGATAGTTTAGATAAACGATATATAGTTATATAGAACGATATATGATGAATGCCATGCGACTTTAGGTCTTTATCCCTAAAACTATCAATAATGGGTAGACATTATTTTATAACTGTATCATAGGCATTGCCTTTAGTATGTAAGAGTATAAAAGCTGCTCTTATTTATTTCTAGAACTCAATTTATTTGCATTTTTTTCGTGTCGAAATAGAATTTTTAAAAAACTGCCGATTTTTACCCCTTTGGGCTATTTTATGGGCTGGTAACGAAATGTAACCTTATATAACAAATGAAAATATGTTTTCTACTATCTGTGATATGTTTTCCCCCATTTTTACCTGTTTTCAAAAGCCGAAACAATGTTTTTTTTTTTCAGAAAAATCCGTAAAATAGAAAATTTTTGTAAATACTTTATTTTAAGGGTGGTCACACAACCCCTTCATGACGAAAAATGAATTTTTTATGTGCATAACTTTATTATTTCAATATTTTGAGCTGGAGTTTTTGTGGTTTCAGCTATCGCCAAGACCTCTTTCGCACCTAAAATACGATTAAAACAAAAAAAAAATAGCTTAAAAAATCGTGTTTTTTTTTTAAATTGAAAATTAGGGTAGGAAGAGGTGGTTTTTTCAACATTTTCGATCTGGATTCTGAAATAGCACCCTCGAAAATACCGGCCTACAAAGGTTCCGATTTTTTAAAGCATAAATAACAAAGTTGTCCGAGCTTAAATTTGACGGACAGAAACGGACAAATTGGGTCAATAACGGTTAAGACGTGTATTAATGCTACAGTATGTTTAATTGATTTATTTCATTTTCTAACTCCTCTATGATTTCGCTAACCATATTTTCCTCATGTAAATCGTTCGCAAAAGGCGTGAAGGTTTTACATAGCTCCTTACTTCCCAGGATCTTTGAGAGATTGAGTTCTCTTAATCTAATTTCCTGTAAATATTAATTTCTTAGTTCTGTGTGTCTGTTGCATTCCACCAGAATGTGGTGGGAGGTTTGTGTTGCGCCACATGCGCATATTGCTCTTGTTCTGTCATGTCCGATATCGTGCTTCCAAGCTCTGAAATTGCCGTAACCCGAAAGGAACTAGCTCATCCATCTGTTTGGTCATATCCATGTGTATTTCAATCTCTCCTTCACCCTCGGTAAGTAGCCGTGTGCCACCCTCCCTTTGTCAGGTGCATCCCATTCCTCTTGTCATTCGTCGATTATTTGTGTTTCTATATTTCTCTTAGCTCTTTTTATTTCCTCTTTTTGTTGCTGATTTGTGTCATTTGGCTTATAAGTATAGTTTTTAATAGTAACTTCACATTTTTTCCTGACTTTGTAATGTGCTGTCCTCTTAGCACTTCTAGGTATATTGGCAAAACCCCAGCAATTACTGGTGCTGCCATACCATGCCATCAACAGTTTATTCTTATCAGCTGCTAAGAGTTTGTCATGCCGACTGGAAGCCGCATATGATACTATTAGGATAAATAGTCTTTTGTATATCCTTCTTAGAGCTCCGAACCTTAAGCCCCATTCGTTCTTTGCTACCTGTCGAAGTGAGCTGAACAGTAATCTCGTTTTATTTGCCAGATTTGCAACGTGTTGCTGGATCTTGAGCCGAGTCTGAAATGTGACTCCTAGGTATTAATATTGTTTAGCGATTTTCAGAATTTTGACGTTAAGCCACACTGTGGGTCCCCTAATTAGGGTTGGTCCGCTTATAATTAATATTTCGCCTTTGTTTGTTGCCATTTCCAGTTTGTTGGTACTTGCCATTCTGTGACTATATCCATCGCTTGCTGGCTTTTAGCTTCAAGATCCAGTTTGCTTCTGCCTTCAATTAGTATGACCTGATTGTCGGCATAGGCAAAGGTGTTGATATTTGAGCTTGTAAGCTATTGTAGGTTCCGGTCAAAGATTAAATTCCAAAGAGTCGGTCCTAGCACCGACCCTTGGGGGCATCCTTTGTTGGTGATTTTTACGACATGGCTTGAGTTGTTCGGCAAGATGACTTTCCTGTTGCTCAGATAACTTTGGAGAGTTCGGTAGAGTTCCTCTGTGCAATCGTGTTTTTTGAGCTCGTGTAATACTATCGGCCACCAGACATTGTCGAAAGCGAATAGCCATTACGAATTTTTCTTTGGAGCCTGATATTTTGTCTCTGAATCTATTTATTACATCTTCTGTAGAACGGTTCTTTTTGAAACCGAACTGCGTGTCGCTTAATTTATTTTTTATTATACCGTTCAACTTTGTGAGGATTAGTCCCTCCACATGCTTCCCCAGAATTGACAGAAGGCAAATCGGCCTGTATGATAAATGATCCGTGGGATCCTTATCCTTCGCCTTTTTGATGATAATAAGGCGTGTTGTTTTATATAGGCTTGGAAAGACACCATGTTTGAGGCATGAATTCAATATTTTTAGTAAGTCTTTCTTTATGACTTTCAGTGGTTGCTTGATTATTTCTGGGCTCAGGTTGTCAGGGCATCAGGGGGAAAAAGGTCAAAAGGGCTGGGGCCTTTTTCAATTTCATTCGGTTTATTACTGCATTGAGTTCATGCTCTGTGAATGTTATGTTTCTGTTTCTTGGTGGAATTTTGATGTCTTCCCTTATTTCTTTTTGCCTATTTGTTTCGTTTGCTTCTGTGTCATCCGGAAATAGCCTTTTCAGGATTTCCTCACCTGTTAATTTCCAGTTTAAGGTGTAGCGGTCTTCTACACTGGTGTTGCTAGCAACTTCTTTTGCTTTTATTTGTTCGGTCCGTAATTTGTATAGCGGCCCTACTGGTTGTTATTCCCGTTATAACTTGCAAATTCCTTCCAGCTTTTCGACTTTGTTCTGTTAATCAGCAATGAATACTTCCTTCTTTGTGTTAGGTATAATCTTTTATACTCCTGCCTTAGTTCTTGGACATTTTCCTTTTGGTATCGCCTTTTGGCTCTGTATGTGGACTTCTTCTCTTTTGTGAGCTCATCGTTCCACCACGGCGTCCTAGTGCTGCGTCGGAGCTTTTTTTGATGCAATGAGGTTGATTGCTATGGTCAGGCAATTATTTATTCTGTATATTGTATTTGTTGAATATATATATATACATATTATATTGTACAAGTTTACAGGGTGATCCTCCATTAACTGCCAACCGGTGAACTGTAGATTCTTTAGTTCATTCCATGAACATTTTTCCTTTAACAAAAATTCGTGCGAACTATAATGAGTTCCTTCGGACATGAAAATGCAAAACTTCACTGCAGGTGATTTATTTGGAAAATTTATAATGAATTCTAGATAAATTTATAATGAATTTTAGAACCCGTCCGTAGCGTGTAAAATTAAATCTCTCTTCACAACGTTTCTTGGAATTTCAAAATCAACATAACGAGCCCCTTTGGATATAAAAAAAATATCCGCCTTTGTCATTTTTTTAATTTAGTAAATTTTAGAAGCAGCCCCGAAAGTGCGAGATTTTAGTTTTATGAATTTGAACATGTTTGATAGTCTCAATAATTTTTAAATTTTGGTGGGTTTCTAAAAAAAAAACAGTATTTAATTATTTCCATTTATTTAGGTTATTTAATTAATTTTGAATTATTTGTAATTCTTGAAAATTGATAATTCTCTTCTGTATTGTTTGTAAGTCTCTCTCCGTCATGAATCTCAAATCGGTTCGGCGATTCTCTTTTGACAGAAGCGAGTTGCAGCTTAGGCGTTTTGAATTTTTGACAGTCGTTCTGGCACATGTTGTTCGCTCGAAAACAAATACCGCGCGGTTCGTCGCCGATGGGCATTTCTTGATTTTTATTTTCGATGTTCCATGACAATGCAACTGTTTGAATTTCCTCCCGACAATGAATTAGGCCTGCTCCCATTGGCCGACTTTAATGCTTAATAACTTGAAAACTGTAGTTCGCACGAATTTTTGTCACAGGAAAAATGTTCTTAGAATGAACTAAAGAATATACCGTTCACCGGTTGGCAGTTAATGGAGGATCACCCTGTATATCCCCACTCATGCGAATCGCGATCGGTGTGCGAGCGACAGAGGCCGACTTGGTTTTCTCTTTTATTATAAAACGCTGAACGAGTCGCATGGCATGGCGGACAGCTTGGTCCTGCACGCGTGCACTTTGATATACCGGAATTAATTAACAAGAAGTAAATTTTTTAAATGGAGCATTTATATTTTATTTAAACCCTTGATCCACGGGTTTCTCAACATGGTAGCAGTCCGTGGTTGGTAGGACTTGTTTAAGTGCACTGAGTGAACTCTTGAGTCGCGCAAGCAAAGTAAACGTGCCGGTGTAAAAATATACGTGCAGTTAAATATTTGCGTTCAGAAAGAAGTGATCCATAAAAAAAATGATACGAAAAATTAAAGAAATTAGTGAGATGCCGAGTGATTAACATTCCAAATCAGAACACGTGGCTGAGTGCAAATACAGAGCACGAGGCAAAATTCAAGATTAAGTGTAGCACGAATGAAACGAGATTCAATAAAAGAAGAAAGCGAAGATAGCTTTGAATCTGTGGAAGATACAAAGGACACTGAATTGAAAATTTAAGAAATGAAGTTCGAAAAGTGTTTTTGAAAGAACTAAAGAAATATAGTGCTTAAAAATAAAATTTACGAGTGTGTAAAAATTAAAGAAATCGAATAGGCGAAACAAGCAAGAATCGATGATATAACGGTTCCCGTATTTGACGGTGCAAATTATTCAAGTTGGAAGTACAGACTTAAGACTTTATTGGAGTACAAGGAGTGCAAAGAACAAGTCGAAAGAGGAATGGCTGCGACAGATGATGAAGGTGAATGAAAGAAAAAAGACTTAAAAGCAACATATTAATCTGCACTATTTCAGACAAGTAATTAGAATAGGTGTGTGAGTGTAGATCGGCGTAAGACATGATTAGCAATTTTGATAAAATATACTTGATGCAATCCACGTCATTACAAATAATATGTCGAGAAAAAATTGAAGAAGTTCAATTGAAAAACTACGAGTATATTGAAGAGTTTTTCGTGGAGTTTGAGAAAGCTGTAAATGACTTTAAAACCGCTGGAGGGAAGCTGGATGAAGCAGAAAAAATGAGATGTTTGTTAAGAGCTCTACTAGCAAGCTATAGTTATATTGGCGACTTTATCGACGTCATTCCAGAGCAGCAAAGTAAAGGTAAAGAACATGACGAGCAATAATGCAGAAAAGAAGAGTAATGTAAGCATATTCTGAACGAAGACAGATGGAAATTGTTGCACGTGTGGTAAAGCTGGACATTATCAAAGAGAATGCGACAAAGAACATCAAGGAGGCTGTTGATTTATGCGCGATAATATCGGTTGACCTACTGGATCCGAAACCGACATCGCCCCGCTATCTGTCGGGTGCCGTGCGAAACTCTTCGCGCCATGACCGGTACCACTTTGTGACCTCAAGCGCATAGATCACGTTCAAACTGCGTGCGTTGTGACCCTTGTAATTGTCATTAATGCCGTTAAAAGGGTCCATTTCCGGCGACGAACACCTTCCTCTGGAACACGCAAAAAATGATCAATCTTCGCTAACCTTCGCGACGTGTACTTCGCTCCGTCCCGAACGGCCGCTTAGCCCTTGAGCAACCTCTCAGCTGAAATTCGCAGCATCCGTGCAGTTGAATTTATTATGGAATGGAATTAGTGACATGTCCACCCTACGTCCATGAACTCAATGGAGTGGCGGAAAGATACAACAGAATGGACATAGGTAGATGTTTAATGCGCGAAGCTAGAATATATAGAAGTTTTTGGCTGGAAATTATGAAAACAGTAGCGTCCCTAAAAAATCGTACAATTGCAAATACATTAGAAAATAAAACTCCTTACGAGATATTTTTCGGAATTAAGCCAAATGTTAAAAATCTAAAAATTTACAGAAGTAGAGTTTTTGTCAGAATTCCTGAGGCTTTAAGAAAAAGTAAATGGGAAGATAAATCACAACTAGGTGTATTAGTAGGATATGATGAAAACGGTTATAAAGTATTAGTAAACAATCGAGTAATTACGGCAAGACATGTTGATGTAGTCGAAGAAAGCATAAAATTAATTGGCTTAGAAAATGAAAACAATGATTTCGTAAATAAGGAAGAAGTGAATGAAATAGAACACAGTGAGCCTGTAAATGCGAATAACAAAACTTTCGATAACGATAACAATAATGAATGTGAAATCGAAAATGATGATAGTTTAGAAGTACCGCAAAGATCTCAAAGAAAGAAAAGTCCTGTAAACAGATACGGTAATTCAATAGCATATTGTATTAACATAAATTATATCGATGCGAATACACCTTATTCATTTGAGGAGGCGATGTATAGCAAAGAACGTAAAAATTGGCAAGAAGCCATGAATAAAGAACTAGATTGCATAGAGGGAAATAAAACATGGAAGTTAGTTGATAAGGTAGAAAATAAAAAAGTTTTAGATGATAAGTGGGTTTATACTAGAAAATCGGATAATAAATATAAGCCCAGATTAGTAGTAAGAGGTTTTCAGCAAACTGATGTAATGGAGGACACATACTCTCCTGTAGCGAAAAATCAAACGTTAAAAATTTTATTTGCATAATGCTGCCAAACTGGGCTCAGAATAAAACAAATGGATGTACAAACTGCATTTTTAAATGGTATAGTAACTACAGAAGTATATGTAAATCAACCTAAAGGTTATTTGAATGGCACAAATAAACTTTATAAATTGTGTAAAGCGTTATACGGATTAAGAGAAAGTCCCAGAGACTGGTATGAGTGTCTGGATAAATATTTATCCGAGTTGAAATTTAAAAGAAGCAATCTAGATTCGTGTTTATATATTAATAAAGAAGGCGAAGAAGTAGTTTATATTAGTTTATATTTTATAGTAGTTATAGAAGAAGAGGGAGGACAAGTATGCCGAGTGAATTGGCAAGGGAGCGACGACCAGCGCGTGACGAGGCAACGTCGCAAAGACGGGTTCAGCGAGAGTACCGCCCCGCTTCGCCGTTCCCAGAAGAGAAACAGAGACGTCGACAGGGAGCGTGGACGTTGAAGCAACTTTGCTCATGGGGTGTGAAATTCGGAGGGATTCTTGGTCAGCCTCAACGAGTGCGTGGACTGCCTCGAGCTAAATGAAGAGGATGTCCTGAGCATGATGCCCAGTTTGCTGGACGGAAAAGCCAATTATGGGCGCGAGATGAGCCCACCGTCCTACGCACGTGGAGGACTTTCGAGTGGCAATTGAAGAGAAGATTCGCCTAGGAGAAGGACGACACGGATGTCCTTTTAAACATACACGAGCATCTGCAGGGACCGACGGAAGTCGCCGAAGACTTCATTGAGGAAATGCGACGTCAACTTCGAAAGATGAAGGTATCGCCACCAGAGGCATACCAAGTACGGATGGCAATCCGGAATTTACGACCAGATTGTCGTAAATCCGAGGCGGTAAAAAGGAGGGGTACTTTCGACGCACTTCGAAACGGCGAGGAGGCCGAAGAAGTGGCCGCGACCGAGCCCCGGCGCAGATAGGAGGCTGTGCCGATCAAACAGCCGGTTGGACCGCGACCAAGGTCAACCAAGGTCGCTCAGACCAAAGCGACGACTCCGCCACCGTCACCAGGAGTTGGAAGAAGAGGAAGACCACGTCGACCCGTTGAGCCGCCTCTTGCGAGATGCCCGGTCTCCCCGACACATTTCGTCCAAGGTGGGGGGAGCCGATGCGAGCACCAAGAGAGCGAACGTGCTACACTTGTGGCGTGACGGGCCATTTCGCGCGAGAATGCCCGAAACCCCGGCAGTGTTACGGGTATGGTCGAATCGGAACGATTCGCCGAGAATGCAACGAATGCATGGAAGCAGGAGCGAGGGACTCGGGAAATGAGCCGCGCGGATCAGAGAACAAGTTCTCCCCACCCGATCCGCTGTCACGTTCTAGATGGAGAACGAGTGCGCCCCCAGAGAGGAGCAGGAATATGCCCGTAGAGGGAGGTACTCCGATATGTAAAGGAGAAATGGGGTATCCCGCCGGCGCCAACGAGTACGAGTTCTGTCAACGAAGAAAAGAATGCCGCTGCCGGAGGAGGCAGCAAGGACAGGAGGCGGTATTTCGACCTGGTCATCGCCGGAGTCAAAGCCCGAGGACGTTGCGATACGGGCGCAACTAGGTCATTTGTCGGACCGGGGATTGCTGATATGCATCGCGATCGCATTCTGCCCCTTCAGGGAGAAATGCGAAGTGCTACAGGCTATACGGCGAGGATAACGGGACAGCTACCGTTGGTCGTCGACGTGGGAAATCGGACCAAGCAGGTTTCCTTTCGCGTCGCGACCACGTTAGATTACGATGAAAATCGGGCTGGATTTTCTGACGAAAATGCGAATGACCATAGAACCGTTTCGTGCGTTTTCGTGACGGTCTCGTGTTATAGGAACGGCCCCGACCCAGCTCGAGCGCCGCCGATCGGGGCGCACGGTGGACTCCGGAGTAGCGGGAGTCAGTCGAGTCTGCACAGCAGTCGAGTCGAGACCTTTGGCGAGAGAGAAGCACGCGCCACACCGCGGACGAGAAGTGTAGACTAACGACGAGAATCACGAGCCGATTTTCGGGAACGAGGACGTCGTCCATACGAGCCCGGCATTTTCCGAAAGACGAAGTCAAGGAGAATTAACAGGACGAGCCCGGGGGAACCGTACCGGGGACCGTCGTCCGTGTAAGCCTGGACTTTCCGGAGACGAGGAGGAGCGACAGGGAGGCTGCCCAAGCAAGCGAGTAGGCATAGAAAAAGCCGACCGCGATGAGATGTAAGTCGGCCCTGAGCCTAAAATTTGTACTTTGTGTTGGGACGTGGGCCCCCTATATCGTTTTTTTCAACAGTAATAAATATAGTAGCTATCATATTTAATAAACTTGTGTCCCGCCTGTTCTTTGCCCCCTTATTATTCCGTAGCTGTGCGAGGCTGAGTGCGGGAACCGCCACTTAGGTTTTCGCGATTCGTAGGCGCGAAAGGAGGCGAAGACGACCCCCTCTGGGTCGAGCTCTTGCTCCCCGTGCACATAGAGCCAGCCGAGTAAGGCCCCTTACCTGGCGGGGCGCCCCCCCCCCCCCCGGGAAACGCCAAAGTCCGTTTAATGGACGGTAAACGGTCGGGAAAATTTTCCAACACGGCAAAAGCCGTACTGTTGTGCGTGCTTCGAAAAGTACGTCACAAGATATAATTTGTAATAACTAACAAACAAAAACTAAAAACCTTTGAACGTGATACGCAATCTAATGATTTGATTCAATGTAAACAAATTGGTTTATTTTTGACAAGAGCCATCAGAATGAAATTTCATTTAAACGCTTTTGGAAAAATCGATCCAATCTAAAGAAAACATATGAGTCAAATTTATTTCCTACTTTATGCCATTTCTATGGGTAGTGAGCAAAGTTCGTATCTTCGTCCTGCATAGGACGATGCAGTTAATTATACAACACATCCCTACATTTATTCAATACAATGTTCACGATAATGCGAGTAAAGGAAATTTAGCTTGGAGCAAAGAGATTGGCCAATTTACAGTTCAATTCGTTATTTTCTTCACCCTACACATTAATTTATAAAAAATATTAAAACATATGATAACATGTATTTGTATCGAACCAGTCGATGCGTATGTAAGTTTTAATAATTTCTTGATAACACTTTAAAAATGTCATGAAAATGATTTAATATAAACCTAGTTGCATAATCTTAACAATCGATTTCAGAATGGCACACTGAAAATTATCGACCGCAAGAAACACATATTTAAACTTTCTCAAGGAGAACATGTTGTTCCCGAAAAGATCGAAAAAATTTATATAAGAAGCCAATATGTACATCAAGTTTTCGTTTACGGAGAATCGCTCAAATCATGTGTTATTGCAGTTGTTGTACCTGACGCAAATACCATCAAATGCTGGGCAGCCGAAAATAATATTTCTGGTACATTAAGCGTACTGTGTGCTAATTCAAAAGTAAAAACAATAATACTCAATGATATGTTTTATTTTGGGAAAAACGCGGGCCTCAAGACATTTGAACAAGTAAATTAATTTTGTTTATACATAACATTTTTATTACTAAATGACAGTTACTTTTACAAGATATATTAATATTAGAAAATAAGCAATTAGCTGCAACATGCAAAAATAAAACGTAAATAATTATTACCGAAAGTCCGGTAATTTATTTTTTTTTTTTATTAATTAATTAACGGGCGGAATCGCCCTTTTTTCACTCAATTGTTGCCGTATTATTTGCTATGATTTTGCGAGAGCTGCAGATCGACTTAGACAGATGGCGCCACACTTCACATTTGTGTATGAAATGTAGGACTGCAGAAACCTACACCAAGTACAGCAGCGGTCAAGAGTCGATTTCCGCCAGATAAACAATACTTTCGAAACGTAAACACAAACAACGTGGCTCGTCTTACCAAGAGCGAGCTGCTGCTAGAAAATGAAATCGAAAAATTGTTCACCAGACGGGGATCGAACTCACGACCTACGACTTCGTAGTCCAGTTCGTTAACCGCCTGAGCCACGAAGCCGATATTTTTGTTGACTCAAAAGATATCCAAAATAATGCCAAGAGCTATTCATAACCAATTTGAGATGGACAATTTACCAATAAGATTTTGATTTTGGTGTATCCAAAATTCCGTTTTAAATCTATGTCCAGCCGAAAGATCTAGAAAATTAGTGTAATGCAACAAACATACAATATTTTGCGGATCTGCAGGCCTCTACCAATTACTTCACGAAGAATATTGCACGAATCATTCACCTCAATAAAGTATGAAATTTAAACTATTAAACACTTTATTTCGATTTTATTAAAATGTTTTTATTAAAATTCTTAAATCTATCCTCGAAAATTATTTTAATAATTTGCGATGACGATAGCGATGGCAAAGCAAGTGAGCGAAATATAAAATCAAAGAATTATTATGATTCACTTGATTTAGGTATTTTACCTCTTATATCAATAAAAAATAATATTTACACTCATGTATATGAAATCCACACAGAATAAACATTATTAATGTATAAATAATACACATTATTAATTGGCAACGGAGCATTTTTCAATCATCCATACATTATAATAAATTCCTGACCTTATCAGGGTCTGTTTAAGCCCAGTTAAGGATGTCAATAAGGCAGCTGAATAGTCGGGTTTGGATATATTTGATGAACTATTGTTCGGCATCCTGCACGAAAGCAACGATGTTGTACCGTGAACGAATTATGTCACGCTCACATTTTGCTCTAAAATTAGATGGCACCGATAGGAGCGAAGGCGGTTCTTTTGAATATTTATGATTAAATTCATTCAAGAATTCATCTATGTTTTCTAGCAACATAGATGTTTTCAAAAAACTTATCGATCGTTTAAAACAAGTGAAGAAGATCGTGGTATTTTTTGGTCATTATAATTAAGTAGAAAATAAATATTGTAAACAATAACATTGTAAATAATTGCGTAATTGCGACATCACTTTACGCGACACTCGTAACTATTATTTTTTTTTTTAACAAACGGGCGGAGTTGCCCTTTTTTACCATATTAATTGTAAGATTTTTGCGAGAGCTGCAGATCGACTTTAGAAGATGGCGCCATACTTCATATGTGTGTAGCGTCCCTCTAGTAAGAGTTCAGACATAGCGGTTATCGCACATGATTGGTTCCCGTTTTCGGTAGCCATGTTTTGATTAAGTGTTAGAGATCAGAGTTGCCGTATTACGGAGAATTCGCACCTCCACCGCGTTCCGGCCACAGAGATTTTCGTCCCCTTCCATGCTACTCGCAGACTCGCCGCGGAGAATCCACATGCAAACGCGGCTCGTCCGTATGATTTCACCTCCGCTCTCACACTACCAAAGTCGACGTGCCCGTGTGATATCCCCACCGCTCTCACCCTACCAATGTCTGCGTGCCTGTGTGAGCTCTACTGACGCTGTTAAAAAGAAATTTGCCGGACGTATCCTTCCGCAAATTCCTATAATATAAATATAATAAATATAATATGTGGATCCCAATGTAATCTCAATCCTGAATTTTCTTTTCTCTTATGATTTTGGAAGAAATCTAGGCGCGAAATTCAAAATGAAGATTCAATTAATTTTTGTTATTTATCAGGAAAATTCCTACTTTTCTAAATAAAGTTGTTTTAATCGAAATTAATTATTTTTTAATGTAAATTCAATTCAATAAAAGATAATTAATTAAAACTAATATTGATAATAATTGATAATAATCATTAATTTCATTATATAAAATAAGGGAGACCGTTAGCCGAGTGGCATATGCTATCGACTAGCGATATTCCAGGTTAAGCAGCATTCGCCCCATTTAGAAGAAAGATAGGTGACCATTTGAGTCCGCCCTACGGGATAACATGTCGTATTTTTTTTTCAAATGTAGTCTTGTTCTATACGTGTCGAATGCAAATCTTGACCCCCGTGGACTTGTCGTCCGCAAGGTTGCGTGGAGGGGATGATGAGAAAGATTGCGAGGATTAGGGACACAAATCGTATCCAATCGTGCTTATATACATCTGAAGTGCAAGCACGTAAAGTTGACCCATTTTATTTTCATTATATGAACTAAATATCCCTGCCCAAAAAAATGATAGCCAAGTTTCAACTTTCCTAAATAATTTTTTATTCAATTTGAAAAATAAATATTAACTAAATTAATTATTTCTGAATTATTGTCATATTGCGTAATAGTAAAATAATTCAGCAATTATATATTTGTGATAAAATTATGTAATTTTCAATATTCCATGTTGATTGCTTTCTTTATTTTTCTTGTTAATGTTAATTATTTTTCATTAAACAAATTTCTTCTCCCGATATTCATATATGATTTTCGATGCAGGATTTGCACTAATATTAAATCACTGCACGTGGTTGCGGGTCCAGGATTATCGCCGTAGCGTTTATTAGATCAGGAAAATTGCATAAATGAAGTAAGACGGAGTTCTTAGCACTCACAAACAGTTTTAATGATTAAAAATTCACTGAAAATTATAACATTAGCGCGTAACAAAGTGTCTGATTTTGGCGTAAAGGCGGAAAGATTCGCACGTGGCGACGAGAAAATTGTTCCCTTTTTGTACGCAGCTCACTTTTTCACTGGCGGCGCGATTTACAAAAAAAAGGATCGAATGCGGATAGTGAGGCGACTCACTCGATCATTGTCGATCACTTCAAAACGCGATGGAGTTTTGAAGAGCGGGCGAATATCTTCAAATTTTCGGAGCGACACATTCGCGAAGCGCACGGATGAACGGTCGCTAGATTTCTATTTTTTGAAAAGATTTCCGGCGGAAATCTTCTCGGGCACTTTCCAGGAAGTGAGAGGATAATATATATATATATATTTAACGGCGGATAATGGAAATCAACGTCTTCACTTCTTGGAAAACGCCCGCGGATTTCATATTTGATCCTCGCCGTGGCGAGGTCGGTAACGTATCGGGTACAAAGTCGTACTAGGTACGGGCGCTGACGCACAGATGGCGCGTGGAGTACGAATTGCGCTGTTATAGCGCAACATACCGGCCGCCTTGCGGTATCGGTACCGCAATGAACGTAACACTAGAGGCCTTATATCTATAGAGGATCACACTAAACTTAAACTAACGTGGGGAATTTGGTGTCGTATCACTGTCGATCGCGATCGGCAGCAGAGCTAATTTAGTGATAGGCCGGAGATATGACGATGTGGCTGTCTTCACTCTTACGACGCGGACCAGACCATCGTGACCTGGATGACATTCAGTGATACGAGCCAAATTCCACTGGGCTGGAGGCAGGTCCTTATCTCGCAGAAGGACGATCTGCCCGACAACGAGAGATGTAGTTGGACTGAACCACTTCGAACGATGTTGACAGGACGCGACATAATCTCCTGACCAACTCGTCCAGAACTGGTCCAGCAACTGTCGGTACAATTTCCACCGAGTTGAGCGACAAATCGAGAAATCGTCTGTAAATGGCGATGGTGACGAGATTATCGGGCCGCCGACAAGGAAGTGCGCAGGTGTCAGCACTTCGAGGCTCTCTATGTCCGCGTGCAACGGCGCGAGCGGACGCGAATTCAGACACGCCTCGATACGACACGTGAGAGTCGTGAGCTCCTCGAATGTCGGCGTGTGCGGATCTAAAACACGCTTGAGATGGCTTCATGGACTTCATGCCGGCTTCCCACAGCCCCCCGAAATGAGGTGCCGCAGGCGGAATGAAGCTCCACTCCACTCCATCATCCGCGCCTCGAACGCGAAGCTTCTCGGAGCTGATAGCGGCGCGATAGGCAGCTCGCAGTTCCTTGTCGACGCCAACGAAGTTCTTTCCACAGTCGCTGTGGACGACGCGTGGAAGACCGCGGCGAGACGTAAAACGCTGAAAGGCAGCGAGAAAAGCGTCAGACGAGTAGTCGCTTACTACTTCGATATGCACGGCGCGCGATGCCATGCATATGAATAGCGCAATGTAAGCGGGGTGCGACTTTGCACCTCGGCCGCTAGCGAGTCTTACGCGAAATGGGCCGGCGTAATCGACACCACACTCGATGAATGCGCGAAGCGGACGTGTAACGCGAGCCGGCGGCAACGACCCCATCATTTGAACAGGTACCTCTGCCAGTTGTCTAGCACAAGGTACGCAGTGAGCAATGGCAGACTTAACCAGTTTTCTGGCTCGCAATACCCAGACGTGCGTACGTAAGGTACTGAGCGTCAGTGTGATCCATCCGTGGAGACACTGAACATGCGCGTGACGAACGAGCAGAACCGCGACATGTCCTTGTGGCAAAATCGCAGGAAATTTCGCATTATACGGTAGGTTGACAAGCGACAGGCGGCCGCCTACCCGTAGTAATCCGCTGGAGTCCAGATACGGATTGAGACGGCGTAACTGACTGTGTACGGGCAGCGTTTGACCCGTTTGAAGATGACGTGACCCATCTTGTTCCACCGGGTTACTCGTCAACAGGTCAATTTCGCGCGCGAACGTGCGGAGCTGTTCGACCGAAAATATGCGATTCGCGGCAAGACGCAGTTCCTCAGCCCGCGATAATCCGACGACTTTAGCTCGCCATTTCCCGGATAATCGCAGACACCAAGCGAGGACTCGGCACATTCGAGGCCAAGATGAGAAGTCGTAAAAGATGCGCGGCAAACTTCCGTTCAAGCTGGTCACCTTCAATGACCGATGGCGTAAGGTGTGGCCAGCTGGACGGTTCGGAGGCCAGCCAAGATGGCCTATGCCACTACAACTCTGAGGAAGCAATCTCCGCAGCTGACATACCGCGCGACGCTAAGTCGGCCGGGTTGTCCGTCCCGGGGACGTGTCGCCATGAGATTTCTGGGATCAAGGTGTGAATCTCGGCTACACGATTTGCGACGAAGATTTTCCAGTCGTTGGATTGGCCTCGGAGCCATGCCAACACGATGGTTGCGTCTGTCAAGCACTGGACAGCGCAATGTACAAAGACTGGTAGCGACTTAAGTTGGCTGATGAGGCGTGCAAGGATGACAGCGCCACACAGCTCTAGGCATGGGATGCACACCTGTTTCAAAGGCGCCACTCTAGTTTTCGCAGTCAATAAATGGACTTCGACTATACCCGTCGATGACGTCGTACGAGCGTACACCACGGCAGCGAACGCTTTCATGGAGGCGTCAGAAAATCCATGAAGTTCAACTTGACTGGCTGGCGATGTACCAAGCCAGCGAGGAATCGAAAGAGCGGAAAGCGCAGGAAGAGCGTCATAAAAGGCGTCCCATGCAGCTTGCAGGTTCACAGGAACGGGAGAATCCCAGGGTACCTTGCACAGCCATAGGCGTTGCATCAGATGCTTAGCCTCGACAACGACCGGCGCAAGCCACCCAAGGGGATCGAATATGCGAGCGATCTGGGAGAGTATCGTTCGCTTGGTGGTCACTGTGAGGGGCGACAAATTCAGAGTGAAGCAATATGAGTCAGTGGCTGGTCGCCAGGCGATGCCAAGAATTTTCACACTGTCATCACTCTGAAGTGCCTTGTCACAGGAGAGCCCGTGATTGGACGGATCAATGTCTTCTAGCAGGGCAACAGAGTTGCTAGACCATTTACGCAACGTAAAATGACCCTTGCCCAATAAGGCGATAGTTTCGTCTCGTATCGCGATTGCGTCTTTAATAGTGTCTGCTCCGAACAGCACGTCATCCACAAACATATGAGAGCGCACTACGTCTTTTCCAAGGGGAAAGGCATCACCTTCATCCTCGACTAATTGGCGGAGGACTCGGAGCGCCAAAAAAGGGGCGCTTGCTGTCCCGTATGTGACGGTCAACAGCTGGTATTCCGAGACGGCATCTGAAGGGTGGCCACGCCACAAGATGCGCTGCAGATCGATGTCGCGGCGATCGATCAGAATCTGCCGGTACATCTTTTCGATGTCGGCAGTGTACACTAATCTGTAAGAGCGCCATTGTAGATGCAGTAAGGGTAGATCTGCTTGCAATTTGACGCCAACGAACTGCAAATCATTGAGGGATTTGTCAGACGTGGAAATCGCAGACGCATTAAAGACGACTCTGGTCTTCGTGGTCGTACTCGTAACCTTTACGACTGGATGGTGGGGGAGGTACACGATGGTAGGAACACTCGAGTGCTTGGGGGCAAGTTTCATGTGCCCGAGAACTTTATATTCATTCATGTCAAGTCCTCGTACGCTGAGCGTTCCTCGGGTCGATTCGCGATACGCTTTTCAATCGCGGATAAACATTGTAGTGCGCGGCGATAGGTGTCACCGAGAGCGCGTGAAGGGTCATCGCGAAGTGGCATGCGCACCACGTAGTGACCGTCACTAGTGCGTGAGTGTGTGTCCTTAAAATGACGCTCAGAAATGACGTCATCCTCTGAAGCAGGACTCGCGGCGTTAACCTCCTCTACTTCCCAAAAACGCGATAAGGAAAGATTAAGGTCATCCTTTGCCAGATGCATGTGATGCACCTGAGCGGTGGGGGTGTCAATTGCCTCACTCGCAGTATTGCTATTACCCGAGAGGACCCATCGACCGGCTCGTCGCGTCGACCGCGAATGATTCCGTCACGAAGCGCATACGCGTACAAATCCGCGCCGATAATGAGGTGAATCGCCGTGTCAGCTGTCGGATCCCCATCCGCGAAGTGGGACCAGCGTGACAAAGGATAACGAAATTTCGGTACATACGACGTCAGCTGATCGAGAACCAGGGCTTCGGTGGATAACGCGACTTCTTTGTTTTTAACCGAACTAATCGAAATAGGCACTACGCGACTGATGGCGCTTGAATGGCCTTGACCGATCCCGCTCACGTTCATCGACGTCAAGTATGTTTTGGTACGCAGGGCATCGACAGCAGTTTTGGAGATAAAGGTATGTGTCGATCCCTGGTCTAACAACGCTCGTAACTTCACGACACGTTGTGATGCTCCGAACACCAGCACACACGCGGTTGCAAGAATTACATGTGCTGGCACTTGAGGAGTGCGGAGATGCGACTGCACCAGATTGACACTGACATCTGGAGCAGTTGAAGTTGAGGCACTTGCTTCTGTTGGCGTGTTGGATACGGTGCGCGGTTGAGAATGCAAAAGTGAATGATAGCGCTTTCTACATTTGGCACACGAATGTTCACTTTTACATCCCTCGGTTCGATGCGACGCAGAAAGACAATTAAAACACACCGAATGATTCCGTACGATATCCCACCGTTGGGGCACCGACTTTTCATGAAATGCTTTGCATCTGTAAACCGGATGTGCATCTTCGCACAAGATGCATTTTACAACAAATTTGGAATTCGCTAAATGGACTGACGAACGCGGAGTAGTGGACGTTTTGACTCGCGGTGAAACGACTGATTGACGAGACTGTTTCGGATTAGGCGGCAAGGATTCAAGAGCACGTACTTTAGAATTTAAAAACTTAAGTAATTTCGCATATGTTGCAAAGTCGTCCCCGTCGAGTGAAAACTCCCTCGGTTCTCTAGTACCTCCATCGAGTCGCTGGGAAATTAAGTAAACTATGATGTCGTCGCTTACTGGGCGACCAAGTTTTATCAACGCGTCGACTGACTCTTGCGCAGAGTCCATCAGCTGTCGAAGGTCTAAGGGAGACCCTTCGCGAGAAATCGTAGGCAATGCAAATAGCTCATTTAATAATAAATATAATAAACGGCGTTTGTTTTCGAACCGTTCCGTGAGTAGTTTCCAGGCTACTTCATAATTTTCCGCGGTGATGTCAATGTGTCGCAGTAGGGAAGCTGCTTCACCTTCAAGACACGACTTGAGATAATATAATCTCTGGAATGAGTCGAAGAAAGGATCATTTAAAATGAGTGCCTGGAAATGATCACGGAAGGCTCGCCATTCAAAAAAGTTCCCGGAGAAATGCGGTAATTTTAATGCAGGTAATTGCGAACTTCGGTGTCCTTCAGTGTTGACTGGAGTAGATGCTGGTGCGGTGGTGGTACTCTGCGTTGTGGCAGGAGGAGCGGACAAGCGGATAACAGCAGACAGGCCAGCCACTGTATCAATAAAAACCTCCTCTGCAGTTGCGAAGAAATCCTCCGTGAAGTATGACTCGGTGCTGCAATTTGCTAATTCCTTGTATGGCAGCATCTCATTGTGGCGCTGCTGCATGGGCTGCCATGCAGTTTGAATCAAATTGCGCCGAGCGACCGCCTGGTCATAAGTCAGGTCAGGTTTTTGCAGCATAGCAGCTGCTCGCTTCAGCACACTCAATCCATCACTCTGCAACACCATAAGTTGCACAAAGGCATGATACGCCTCGCTAATTTCTCCGTGCTTTCCGCGAGTCATGGTGTTGCGATCGTATGCACTTTAATTGAACGACGTGAAAAGACGTTTCGTTTCACGTGAGTGCACACGAAATTCAGCGCTTCTATTGATACGCGCGGCTCGGGATCTGCAAAGAGAATGCAGTCACAGAAGTATTGGGGCGGTCCGTCCAACCGGCTGATTGGTCGACCGCAAGTAATGACACGGAAGGCGTGACGGTTGCTAGGCAGCGCGTCGAAAGTGAAAGTGAACTCGTGCCCAATAGCGCGCTCGGTGGCAGGGAACCTCCGGAGCGTCCGAAGTCAGTTGCGGAAGGAACCGACTGCCACCGAGACGTGTTTACGCCGTTCGGTGAAGTGGAGAGGCAACTCGCCGTGACGTCACGAGTCGGCCTGAGGAGAGTGGAATCTGTTGATTCCGAAAACGGCCGAAGGTAGCCGAGAGCGCGCGCGTTAAGTAGGCACCTACTTAATATGATTAGCGCGGCGCGCTCGCATAAATTTGAATTTATGCGTGTATACTTGTTTATGCACTTTCACAGGGGTTCACAGTCACTAAAATCCAGCACTGTAATCCAGAATTGGCACTATCCGTCCACAAATGTCCGAAATTGTCCGAAAATTGTCCGAAAAATCCGAAAGGTTACGAAAATTGCCCGAAAATTCCGAAATTGCAGTTCTAATTATTACGTTTAAAACGCTAGGAATAAATCCTGGCAGGATCGCCAAATGATTTTCGATGCAGGATTTGCACTAATATTAAATCACTGCACGCGGTTGCGGGTCCAGGATTATCGCCGTAGCGTTTATTAGATCAGGAAAATTGCATAAATGAAGTAAAACGGAGTTCTTAGCACTCACAAACAGTTTTAATGATTAAAAATTCACTGAAAATTATAAAATTAGCGCGTAACAAAGTGTCTGATTTTGGCGTAAAGGCGGAAAGATTCGCACGTGGCGACGAGAAAATTGTTCCCTTTTTGTACGCAGCTCACTTTCTCACTGGCGGCGCGATTTACAAAAAAAAAGGATCGAATGCGGATAGTGAGGCGACTCACTCGATCATTGTCGATCACTTCAAAACGCGATGGAGTTTTGAAGAGCGGGCGAATATCTTCAAATTTTCGGAGCGACACATTCGCGAAGCGCACGGATGAACGGTCGCTAGATTTCTATTTTTTGAAAAGATTTCCGGCGGAAATCATCTCGGGCACTTTCCAGGAAGTGAGAGTTTAACGGCGGATAATGGAAATCAGCGCCTTTACTTCTTGGAAAACGCCCGCGGATTTCAAATTTGATCCTCGCCGTGGCGAGGTCGGTAACGTATCGGGTACAAAGTCGTACTAGGTACGGGCGCTGACGCACAGATGGCGCGTGGAGTACGAATTGCGCTGTTATAGCGCAACAATATACAACATTACTATATATATTTTTGTAGTGCTTGGCAGCCTAGTGGTTAAAGTACTGGAATGTTACGCGGTTTTTTAGTGTTCGCGTACAGTACGGGACAATTTATTATTTTTTTTTTTAACAAAATTGATATTATTCTTATTTATTTGCATAATAAAAACTGTGCATATGAAAAGTATTTATCAGACAATTTAATATATGTCTATGTTTTCATCATTTATTATGACAAAAGTAATATTAAAACAAATGAAAAAATACCGTCATTTATTTCTCCCAAATTTATTCAATTGAATGTTATTAAGTTCCAAAACAGTGGTCTAAAGTATTTCTATACATGATGCATAAGAAGGGACCTCTAGAGGATCCTTATAACTATAGAGGGCTGGCCATGGCGTGTGTTTGTACGAAGATTTTCACTGAACTCATCTGTGACCGCCTCTCACTATGTGTCATCGAGCTAGACATTTTGCCCGAAGAACAGTCGGGGTTTTGCAAGGGTCGCGGCACCCTGGACAATATTTTTGCCTTATACTCGGCAGCTCACGTTATCCTGAAGCGCAAAGGAGGCAAAATGCACGCTCTCGTTGTAGATTTTAAGAGGGCTTTCGACTCCGTCCCTTACGAACAGCTGTGGCGTAAGCTGTACGACTTGGGTATCAGCCCTAAGCTCATTAGGTTAATGAAAAAGTTATATGACTCCGCCACAATACATGTCTGAACTAGCCTCGGTCCTCCAGTTGAAGTGGATGTATCTGAGGGGATGGTCCAGGGTGAGATCTTAAGCCCTCACCTGTTTATTTTATTCATTTCCGATATTGTGTCGTATTTTCGCTCTCAAGGAAGCAGGGGTATATATCTCACCCCGCTTCACGACTTACTAATGCTCCTGTACGCGGACGACTTGATCATCTTTGCCTACTCCTCTATCGACCTTCGTATAAAATTCGTACGAAAATACCGACTAGATTCATACCAATCACACGTGCGGAATTCAGAATCGGTTTAGTGTCGTTACCAACCTCGAGAATACATAACCCTTACGAAAAGTCTCTCAGTGTACACATTGAGAAAACAAAGATCGTGGTTTTTAAACGCGCTGGCCGACTCTGATCCCACGACACCGGCTTTACATACAAGAATGCTTCAATTGAAACAGTCCAGAGAATTAGGTACCTAGGTGTCGAAGTTTTCTCCTCTGCTCAGGGACGTAAGGCTGTGGATGCAGCCATGTCCAGGGCCGCTGGTGCTCGGGAGCTGTTCTGTCGATTTTAAGAACCGCGAGGGTCGACTCCTGGGTTGCCATGCTTACACTGTTTAACTCTGTTGTTAACTCAACCCTGCTATACTCATCGCCGATATGGTCACTCTGCTATCTGGATGATGTGAAAAAGACCCAGCTTAGATTTTTTAAGACCTTATTTACACTTCCCACGTCAAACCCGATATCTGCTGTCAGGGCGGAGCTGGGCCTCCTCGCTCTGTCTTTTGCTATTACTTCTATGACAATTAACTGGATTGCTAAAATATCAGATATGACTGAGACGAGGATTCCCAGAATCGCCCTGAAGAGACTCGTGAATTTGGCAATAAGAAGTAATCAGAATGGCGACTCATATAACTGGGCTTCCCAGGTTTCGAACCTTTTCGGCCTTATCCCACAGGAGTTTTGGTCGGACCTCTTTTCAGAGGGTTGGATATCTCGTGCTCACAACCAACTGGCGTCATTAGAGTCAAGTCTTACAGCCTCAGATCTGCAGAGAGTGACTCAATCTTCCTCACTGACCTTCGGCCTTATACCCTCAGAAACTACGACGACCCTGAATTCCCTCCCGGAACGTGCTCCACTCGCTTTTCTCCGTTCCAGGCTGCAGGAGAGACTGGCTACATGCCACGCTTCACGTTATGTTATAGACTATGTCACCATGCGCCTGGATCCGGGGAGACGGTGCCAGTCCTGTAACTCAGGATTGCTAGAGGCACCCGAACATATGCTCCTTCACTGTCCAACCTTCGAGGACCTGCGATGTTCCCTGTGATCTTTCGCTTCGGACCCTGCAGGTCTGCTCTTTGCTAAACGACAAAGCCCTTCACACTCTCAAAGCGCTACACTCTTACCTCCGCAGAGTTTATGAGTATCGTGAGTCCCACTTTACAAATTAACGAAGATGAATAAGTCGACTCCCCCCCTACAGCGGACTCTGCATCAGAACCTAGAAGTAATTTGTGATGTGAATACTAAAATACTCACCACATTTATTCCATTCAATATTATTAATTATGGCTTTAAAGCATTTTTATACAACTAAAACAATTTTTAATATTAAAAGAATTAGTATTGTTATTATAAAAACAGTTTCGTTGGATTTAATACATTACCTAATGTTATTGATTAGCATTTTTTGAATTTTAATTTAACATTACATATGCCAAAATAAATTTAAAAAAGTAATATTAAATTGTCCAATAAACAATTTGATATGCATGATCGTTATTATGAAAAGAAAAAAGAAAAAAAATCGTTCCATATTGGGCGCGAACGCCAAAAAAATCTAAACTTTCCAACGCTTAGACCACTCTGCTACTAAGTGGCACGTAAAATTTAACAAAAATCCTCCTAATAAAGTTTTGCCCGACAGTTCACTATATACTGAAAACATTACCTATTGTTTTTGATTAGCAAAAATTTCCGTATTAAAATCGCGAATAATAAAATTTTGATTTTTTTGATATGGAAAATTTATAAATTGAACTTAAATCATAAAAATTGAATAAAAAGAATGATTAATTAACTTCTGAAATCTGAATTTAGAATTCTATGGTTCGATGTATATGACTGAATCTCTTTTTATACATTTTCAATATTAAAAACACTGTAATTGGTTAAAATACATTAACCATTGATATTGGATTGCATGAATAAATTTAATACATTGCTTTTGCATTTCTCCTTAAAAGAAGTAAAGTTTTTTTAATATAATAATTATGAAATTAAGAATTTCAGACACATCAATAAGTTAAAAATATTTTTGAAGAATAAATTATGAAAATAATGATTCTCTTAGTTAGGGTTAGAACTGATATAGTTTTATAAAAGTAATTCAAAGTCATAATTAATAATATTCAATCGAATAAATTTTGGGGGTAATAAATTAAGATATTTTTTCATTTTTTTTAATGTTACATTTGTCAAAATAAATGAAAAAAACATAAACATATATTAAATTGTCTGATAAATACTTTTCATATGCACAATTTTTATTATGCAAATAAATAAAAAAAAAGCAATTTTGTTAAAAAAAAAATAATAAATCGTCCCGTACTGGGCGCGAACACCAAAAAACCGCGCAACATTCCGGCACTTTAACCACTAGGCTACCAAGCATTACGAAAATATATTATATATGAACATCGGCAGAAGAAATTTGTTTAATGAAAAAATAATTAACAAACATAATGTAGCGAAACTTGGTGTTTCTTTCGAAAATTTCTTAAGTACGTGCAAAAGCGCGGTCCGTGGAGAGAGACCCTGAGCGCAGAAGCATTATTTTTCGAAAATCGAAAAACACCCCATAAAGCCCATAAAGCGCGGACCATTACGAAGGACCGTTTTCGATAGGATCTATATCGCATAGATTTTGCATATTCTTTTCGCAAGTTTCGTGAAATAAATGGTTTATTTATATTAATTAAAACTTGTAGTGAGTTTAGGATACATCTAAAAGTCTACAAATGAAAAGTTTTAATTCTGCCATAAAGACGCTGTGGATTACTCAGTGACTAAATGTATCCCTACCATGTCGATCTGGATCAATCAGAGAACCGTAAGGTAACCAGTAACGATTATAAATTGTGTGACATTGGACCTTGAGGGCAGTTCGATCCCAGGTGGATCAGCAGCAACAAGGAGTCCCTGCAGCCGTAAGCTTTCTTGCACTCTCTACTAGAGAAGCCGAAGCACCTGTACGACGAGCAAAGCACCATCTATTGGTCAAGATAAGCAGTTCTGAATAGAACTTACTAGAGCGCAAGGATTAACATATTCGTAGCACCTAATAGCAAACAGTCCTTTTCAGGACTAACGCATTTAAGATAAAAGGAACTACGTTTGGTTGCACCAGTTATAAAGTCCTTTTTAGGACTAAATACTACTAATAGTAGTTTAGTACGAGGAACAGCATTTCTTTAATGTTTTTCAGGAAAATCCACGTGCACTACTGTTAGTGCTTGCGCCGAGGCTCGAGCGCGATTGTGCTTTCGGCTAGAAATGCCTCTCGCAACATCTTTTAAGAATTATGCCTGTGCTCTCGGTTAAGGATGCCGGCTTATGTAACGACATCTTGTTTAGATTGTCGCAACGAGGCATCGATACGAGCACTCTCTAATTGAGACGTCTCGCCTAACCGGCTGCTTGATAAGCCAGCGGCGACGAGTAAGAAGTCTCCGCTTACGTCTATTAGACCTGACTGAGGCATCCCCTCAACAGTAGAATAGTACGCGAATTAGCCGATAGGTCTCGCGTTAAAGTCAATCAGTTTCATACGTATAATTCATTTAAGATATTTGCTTGGGATGACGGTTCAAATACATGAATGTAAATAATAACATATTGTCTAAATCGAGCTTCAATATAAGCTACTTAATAATTAATGAAATAATCGAGAGACCAAAAAAATGTGAAATTTACCGTGTCTGAAACAATGATTTATGGTTCGGTATATGACCAATTTAATATGCAATTAATTAATGGTTTCAGATTCCCTCTATCGGTAAAAAATAAATAACAATGCCTATTTGTTAAAAAATACGTTTCGTCCCAGGTCCTCCGCTGGACTCGTCAGTAAGACTACGGAGGGCCCTGTCTTATACGTAATGTTAGTGTTTAAATGCAATTTTTACACTAACGTTACATTCGTGTATTTGAACCGTCATCCCAAGCAAATATCTTAAATGAATTATTTGAATCAAAGCGGTTAAGAAGATTTTTATATAGTTGCTATGCAACGAAAATTACAATTAATCAGTTTCGTACGTGTTTCTACCAGAGTATCGTTTACATACGCGTCGCGTTAGTGCGACTAGTCTTCCCACTTACGCGCCGTGACGAATCTAATCATCGGACTCAACTTCCCCCTCTCTCGCGTCGCAGCCAATTCCGGTAGTGGAAGTTCCTATAAATCCTACATAATGACAGATATGGCATACAGTTGCTTCCGAGCTACAAAACCATGCAGGTTCCACATTTACGCAGCGCCGCATGGTATCGGTCTTGGCATCGGAAATTAGAATGGGAATTACTTCTCGTTACCTACAGCTGGATAGAAGAACTTCCGGATTTTGGAGACAAATCGTTTATCCAACCTTGCAAAGCAGACTGTCTCGTGTGCAAACGTGGCAACTGTAGTGAGTAGATGTGTTTATGTTTGCTCCTGCGGCTATTCACAATTTAATACGGGGCTTATATTTGTGTTTCTGTGAAATGCTCGCATTTTTTTTGCCGGTGACGAATGGAAAATTAACGTCTCTTTTGTTAGAGGTCGTGCAGCTATTATTGATATTCAATTAAATGGCCTGGATTATTTATAGTGCAATGGGTTGCTGAATATTCAATGTCGCACGAATTCAACAACGTTGTTATCAACGGTATTTGAAAATCGGAATTTTTTAGAGCATAAATAGAAAGACAATCTACATACAATAAAACTCTTATTCGACTCTAAGACGATCGGCGAATACTCGTTGTCGACAGCAAACAGCAAACCTCCCGATGCACGCCCTGTTTTGTGCAGTCTCACTGATGGAACGACTGCTGTATAATAGTCATTAATGGGTCGAGGTAAGACAATCCCATCAGTTGCTGTTGACCATATTTCGCAGCAGCACACATCAATAGCAGGCGGAATAGATTCTGCGCCATTCAAATTCGCCAGGTCATGTACATTCCAGAACAGAAAGCTGGTTTTGGGGAGGCGGTGAATTGATGTTGCCGTGGGAACAACTGGACCACATACAGACAAATTACTGTGCTTTACTTCTTGGTCATGGGGCTTTTGTAAAGTTCGCAGTTTTTTGACTGATGATTTCCCTCAGTTTCCATATATATCGGCGATTCGTGTGATGTCATTACATTTTGAGAAGGGACAATAGCAGCAAAATCATTTATTGCCTCATTCCATCGGTACCATTTCTCATCAATTGCATATTTCATATATCCAGTCTTTGTTTGCATTCCATTTTGTCGAGCTTCACGAGCGATAGCTCTTGACTTCATCATGATCGATTGCTCTTTTTGGGTGAAGTCAGGATTTATAGAAATATTTGTGTCGCGTAAGATGTTTGCTTTGGCTGACATGATCTTGTCTCTATCTTCCCAATTTGAAAATATGACTATGTAAGATGGATCTGTTGGAGATCTTCTAATGACTTGCCTTGTTGCGACATCCAACTTAAAGGGGGCTTTAAAAAAATTCTTGAAATCAGTGGGGAGATCAACAGGAGGAGAAGCACGCTTAATACCACGTACGATAATGTTAAGTTGACAACTAGCTCGGTCTATGGATTTCATTCTCTTATCTATTTCAACTATTGGCTTGGTATGGCCATCGATGATCTTATCACGAGCGGCGTTAGCAGTGGCTACTTCGCTTTTGAATAATCTCAGCTCATCTCTTGTCGATGCAACGTCTGCAGAAATTGTACCGAGTCTTTCTAATATCAAATCCAACTTTTGATCGGAAGTCATTGTTACGGTGCTCATATTGGCTGTAGGAGACTGTGGTTGGATAAAAAGTTTTTTCCTAGTCTGAGAGTCTGAAGGAGATGATTCTGTTTATATCCAAAAATAATATGTACAAAAAAGAACTTGAATTCATTTGAATGCATATATAATATGTCGTAATGAACATATTAATTACGAATCCATGCGAATGCAAATATCATATGGATAAACAGAGTTTTAGACCCTACATCATTTATCGCTGGTACAATTCTCTACGACAGAAGGTTTCGGATCTGATATTGTCTATCGATCTGAAAAATCTTGTCGAAACGAGATGTGGAATCTAAGATCTTGTATACCTGGTAAAACATTGGTCAAAACAAGATTTTATATCTAAAATCTTGTAGAAGTTGTCAATATTTAATCGAAGGAAGGTTTGAATGTGAAACTCTATTGATTGTAAAAGGCATGTTGAAAGAAAGTATTAGATCTTAAATCTTTTATTGGTGGTAGAAGTCTTGTCGAAAGAAGGTTTTAGAACCAAAGTATGTCATCGGTGTTAAAATTTTGTTGTAAACAAAGTTTTAGACCTTGAATCTTGTATCGCTGGTACAATTCTCTACGAAAAAAGGTTTCGGATCTGAAATTGCCTGTCGGTCTTAAAAGTCTTCTCGCAACTAGATTTTGAATCTAAGATCTTGCATATATGGTAAAACATGTGTCGAAGGAAGACTTTAGATAAAAAATATAGAAGTTGTCAAAATCTATTACAAAAAATTATTTGCGATATTTCATTAGAAAATATTTTGAAAAAATTTTGTAGAAAAACTGTATCCCAATTATCAAAGTCAAATAGCGAATTTAAAAATGAAAGAATGAATTAAACACTACACATTGTAATGCATTTCTGATTACAGAAATTTATAAGATAAGGTGACATACGAAGGGCTTAAAAATGTGATTACTATAATACCTTACAATAAATCAATGTTGAAGAAAATGTACTTATAACAGTTCGTAACAAAAATATTTAAAAACTTATTTCATAGAAAAATATCAGTCAAACAATTCATTATTAGGGACTAAAATGTTAAATTACATCATTACGTAAGGACATTTTCAGATATTAAATCTTTCGACTGAGAAATAGTAGAAATAAAAATGTTTATTCAAAACAAAAATGCAGGAAGTCTTTCTTTGCACAAATTGATCAGCAACTTAGAAATCGTACAATTAAAAACATTTAGCTGAAACAACAATGCTGAAAACTTTCTTCACATAAAGTGACCAATAACTGAGAAACCGTAAAATGAAAGTATTTATTTGAAACAAAAATGTTGGAAAACATTCTTTGCATTATACTATTTAATTTTAACGCCACTGTTGTAATATACGTAAAATGTCACATTTTTAAATTAACATTTTTTTAAATTAAAATCAACCTGCAGGACTGCATCATCCTCAACATTTTATTACAATTTACTTCAAGGATTTCAATGCATTCCTTCAGTAAACAGAACATTTTATTACGAATAATAATTTTATCATAAAGTAACTTTAAAAATGTAAAATATTAATAAAATAAACTTTATAACAAACCCATTTCATAAGGTGACATATATGTATGCTACTGTGACGTAGAGGTTTAATTTATTGTTGGCAGAGCATTACACACATGAATTAAAGTTCAAAGTAATATGCACAGCTAAAAAAGACATCGATTGTTAGATGATTTTTCTGATTCTTTGGTAAAAAAAAAATTAAAAACAGTAATTTTCATGGACAAGTGCAATTAATTTAAGACATATAACCATATATCAATACAACGATGCATCAACAAACTTGTACATATATTTACCACTTACTTCTGTTTGTTTACAATTTTACTAAAACACAATTTTTTCGGAATATCCAACTTAATATTTTGAATTTTTAAATCGTCTGGCGGCGACTTGTTACGACTTAAAGGTCGGTATACGTGTACATACATGGATTGGTTCGGTTCGGTACACTTATATAAGTATTTTTTCATATGTCTTTTGGAACACGCTACTTCCGGTACTTGACCCGCTCAGCTAAGCTTCGGCTTGAGCCGCGACTAATACTTCGGACCTAAGTGTACTCATTACGTAGTGTCTCTATGTGGTTTATCTGCGTCTATATGTTTTTTGGGTTTTATTTTCGTTAATTCTAAAGCTCATGAATACTTTCGAAATCAAGTGCTTCTCTGTGATAATCTCGTTTGACGTCACGGAGCACAAATAAACATAAACAAGGTATTGACGCTCACAATTGACATCACAGACACGCAAGCATTAATGTATCAACGGCGCAGTGCAAAGCGCTATTACTGTGGTAAATATTTTAAGAATTAATGACAGCACTGGCATTTAATTTTTTTTTTCACGAAGGGTCACTGCTACTCATAAGAAACATCGAGAAATCTTATTAGTGTGGATGTGTGCAGATGACTCATCGTGCAGTTTGTTTTGTTTCCTGAATTTTATAAGAATTTTCTGTCATCGTGGGAGAATTTTTGTGACATCTGTATAACATATCAATTTAATAGTTGTTTGATAGGGTGAATTATAATCTGTCAACTGCATAGTTAGTCGCAGCTGCATGTACAGACCAGAGATCAGGTCAGACAGTTCCAAAAAAGAGGCCGTCCACCTAAGGCTTCTACTTGGGATAGAGAGAGATCACAGTCGAACTCATCAATACACTCCTTTCTCAACACTAAAGAAGGTGTTTATCTCACGCAAATTTTAATCAATTGCGTGAGGGTGTTTCTGATGATCTTGAAGCTGACTCATATTTTGAAGACACAACCTGTACAGAATCATCTCCTTCAGACTCTCAGACTAGGAAAAAACTTTTTATCCAACCACAGTCTCCTACAGCCAATATGAGCACCGTAACAATGACTTCCGATCAAAAGTTGGATTTGATATTAGAAAGACTCGGTACAATTTCTGCAGACGTTGCATCGACAAGAGATGAGCTGGGATTATTCAAAAGCGAAGTAGCCACTGCTAACGCCGCTCGTGATAAGATCATCGATGGCCATACCAAGCCAATAGTTGAAATAGATAAGAGAATGAAATCCATAGACCGAGCTAGTTGTCAACTTAACATTATCGTACGTGGTATTAAGCGTGCTTCTCCTCCTGTTGATCTCCCCACTGATTTCAAGAATTTTTTTAAAGCCCCCTTTAAGTTGGATGTCGCAACAAGGCAAGTCATTAGAAGATCTCCAACAGATCCATCTTACATAGTCATATTTTCAAATTGGGAAGATAGAGACAAGATCATGTCAGCCAAAGCAAACATCTTACGCGACACAAATATTTCTATAAATCCTGACTTCACCCAAAAAGAGCAATCGATCATGATGAAGTCAAGAGCTATCGCTCGTGAAGCTCGACAAAATGGAATGCAAACAAAGACTGGATATATGAAATATGCAATTGATGAGAAATGGTACCGATGGAATGAGGCAATAAATGATTTTGCTGCTATTGTCCCTTCTCAAAATGTAATGACATCACACGAATCGCCGATATATATGGAAACTGAGGGAAATCATTAGTCAAAAAACTGCGAACTTTACAAAAGCCCCATGACCAAGAAGTAAAGCACAGTAATTTGTCTGTATGTGGTCCAGTTGTTCCCACGGCAACATCAATTCACCGCCTCCCCAAAACCAGCTTTCTGTTCTGGAACGTACATGACCTGGCGAACTTGAATGGCGCAGAATCTATTCCGCCTGCTATTGCTGTGTGCTGCTGCGCAATATGGTCAACAGCAACTGATGGGATTGTCTTACCTCGACCCATTAATGACTATCATACAGCAGTCGTTCCATCAGTGAGACTGCACAAAACAGGGCGTGCATCGGGAGGTTTGCTGTTTGCTGTCGACAACGTGTATTCGCCGATCGCCTTAGAGTCCAATAAGAGTTTTATTGTATGTAGATTGTCTTTCAGATTGATGTATATTGTTATAATTCATGTTTATTTTAATCCTAGCGTGGACATAACTTTAGATCTTACGTGTCTTCAGGATGCACTGGAAACCGCGCAGGCAAAGTATCCGGATGCCCCTGTAATTATAGGGAGGATTTTAACTCGAGAGTTGGCAATGCCGACCCAGCATATCCAGACATTCTCGAGCACACGCGACTTCTGCCCACTCATACTTCGTACGACAACCGTGTGACGGATCGTGGTACTGCGCTATTAAAGTTTATCGCCACTAACGGCCTCACTATTGTAAATGGACGTACAGCCAGCGATGCGCCAGCTCATAATACCTTTTTGGGACCTCAAGGTCAAAGCTGTATCGATCTTGTACTGATTACTTCTAGCCAAGCCCATGTCATTAATGACTTTGTCGTCAGTACAGATTTATTAGGCTCTGATCATCTCCCCGTCATCCTCTCCTTGAATTCAAATTTATGCAACCCGTCGTGCAACGACATATCTTCATCACCCTATGATTCTTCGCATTTTGCGTACAAAAAATATTCCTGGCAACCCAACAAAGCTCAATTATTCTTTGAAAAACTAGGGTCGTCACCCACGCTCCCACCTGAAGCCGAATCCTTTTCGGCCGATGGGCTTTCTGAATGGATTGTTGAAGCAATTCAGTTGGCAGCGGATAGAGCGGATATGGCGGTAGTTGTTAGGCGTGTTCGGCCAAACATCTCATCTCAAAGATGGTTCGATAGTGAGTGCTTTACAACCCGCAGAAACCTTTTAAGCTTGCTCCGCCAACTCCGCTCCTCGGGTTACTGCCCATCTTATGCAACAACTAGCAATCAAGCAAAAAAGGTCTACAGATCATTGTTAAAGCCGAAGAAGGAAACATTTCGCATTAATATTCGAGACACATTTGCAAGAGTCAATAATCCTAAGGATTTCTTGGGGGCGGTAAGGCGCTTTAGAGTGGGATACATCACCTCTGATGTAGTCTCGGCCGAGACTTGGTGTGACTTTCTTGGTGAGATTTATCCTCCAAGAAGCAACTCCATGCTAAATTTTTACGGCGTAAATGATCCGGTTATGGATGCTTCGTTCACTGTGGATGAGCTCCGCGAAGTTGTCCATAAATTAAAAAAAAGGAAAAGCCCCAGGACAGGACGGTATCGTTAACGAATTCTATCAAGCCCTTTAAGGTGACTGGCCACTTCTTCTTCTGGGCCTCTTCAATAGCGTTTTAAAAACTGAAGTAGTGCCTTATGACTGGTCTAAAGTTTTTCTGATAATGCTGCATAAGAAGGGCATAGTGACCGACCCATTTAACTATGGGGGTTTAGCCACGGTTAATTGCATCACAAAAATTTTCACGCAACTTCTCTACAATAGACTTTCCATGTGGGCACTGGCTTGTACGAGCAATCTGGCTTCCGTAAAGGCCGTGGAACGAAGGACAACATTTTTATATTATATGCGGCGGCTCAAATAGCTATTAGGCGCAAAGGCAGTAAATTGTACGCGTTATTCGTTGATTGCAAGAGAGCTTTTGATTCGATTCCGTATTTCTTACTTTGGCAGTAGTTGTATAATATTGGTGTCTCTGCAAAGATCATTCGCATATTAAAGTCATTTTATTCACAAGCTACATTACACGTTCGTACACGTACGGGTCCGTCTAACGCTGTTGATGTACTCGGAAGGAGTACTCCAGGGTGAGATACGAAGTCCCTTGCTATTCACACTATATGTCTCTGATATTGTTACTTACTTTCGTCAAAGTTTCGGTGTACGACTCACTCATGTTGTTGTACGCAGGTGATCTCACGATGTTTGCTTATTCACCAATGGATTTGAAACGCAAACTGCTTGTACTGTCTGATTATAGTGATGCGAATAGTATAACTGTACATACGGGTAAGACGCAAATATTGATTTTTAAACGAGCCGCTAAGAAACAGTTCCATTGACAGTAATTTTAAGTATAAAGGAGAAGCATTGATGGTCGTGCCTCAACTTAGGTACTTTGGCGCGGAAATATCCTGCACCACTTTGGGAAGAGCAGCGGTCGACGCCGCTGTGGCCAAAGCTGCGGGGGCAACAGGCGCAGTACTCTCTACCGTCAAAAAAGCGAGCATAGACTCTTGGGTAGCTGTGAACACGTTGTATAAGTCGCTTGTGCGTTGTACTCTGCTGTACTCATCTGCAGCGTGGTCCCTCCGCTACACTGAAGACCTTGAGAGAACTCAAACGTTTTTTAAAGCACTTTTTTCACTTCCAGCCTCTACTCCTGGCTACGCCATTAGGGCTGCGCTTGGAATCCTTCCCCTGGCATTTAATATAGTTGAATTGTCGCTAAATTAGTTTGTTAAGGTCTTGGAAATGCATGAGTCTAGGATTCCCAGAATAGTCCTACTAAGGCTTGTCAAGCTGGCTGAGCGGGATGAGTCAGGGAATGGTGAGTACAACTGGGTAAAACAGCTGAGTGTTTTAATTGGCCCCAAGTTTTCGGAGCTGCCGACGGACTTGACTTTGCCCTTATGGTCGTCGAGAGTTCCTGTTATTTTAATGAATCTGGAAAATTGGCTAAAAATTGCTGACAAGCAGAGAGTGATGCTGTCGTCCACTCTGATATTCAATTTCGCAGAAACTCTCAACGGTAACGGGGGATTTCTGGATCAATTTCCACTAAGGGCTCCAATGCACTTTTTACGCACCAAGATGCAGCTCAGATTGGCCAATGCTTCAAATCATCATGCTTCGCGATTCTTACTAGGCAAGACTATTTTGCGTTTACAGACCGGCTGTGACTACCCTTGTTGCGGGCTCGGTCTCCGAGAGTCGGTTGACCATTTTCTTTTGTTCTGTGAATCATATGAACACCTGCGCCAATCTATTTTATTGTTCAAACCCGACCATCGTGAATTAGCCGGCCGTCAGCGCGAATCCATTACATTTATAAATGACAACTCCTCACGTAAATTAAAGGCATTGCACATATTTATGACATCCACCTATAGAGTAAGAGAGTCTGTTTACGATACATATGCTTCTTAAGGAAAACCAGAGCGCCCAATGTACTTTGCCAATTCTGGATAGCCTTACTTTCATTGTAATTGTAATATTTATCGCAATCGAATTATTTGTAGTATTGTAAGAGTTAATTAGTCAGTTTTAATTATGAAACGATCGTTTCTACGCCTATCATGTAGATCACAATAGGCGATATAATTTTTGAAATATCGCGATATACGAATAGCGCCACCTATATCTTCAAGCGGCCCTCTATACGCATCGATCCGGAACGGCGCGCGCAGCGTTTCTTCGAGTGCGGCCAACGCCGAGTGGGGCTTGGACAATGTATAAGAGCCAGGCACAACGGAGTGGCAGAAAGCAGTCGTCCTCCTCCTGTAGACGACAAGCCCGGAGCTCCATTTGGGTATCGCCCTCGTGGAAGCTCGACCCTCCAGCCCGCATCCTAGGACAACCTGAGTATCGCTCTCGTTGACCATCCATCGTCGCTCACCTTGAGTATCGCTCTCGTTGACCATCCATCGCCGCTCATCCTGGGTATCGCTCTCGATGAAATCCTGCACCACCGGGGCAACCTGAGTATCGCTCTCGTTGACCATCCGTCCACTGCTCGACTCGGGTATCGCCCTTGTCAAGGTCACCTGTTCCTGCTATCTTGAGTATCGCTCTTGACGGGTACCTCCCCCGCAACTTGGGTATCGCTCTTGTCGTGGCCACCTGTTCCTGCGTCTTGAGTATCGCTCTCGATGAAATCCTGCACCGCCGGGACAACCTGAGTATCGCTCTCGTTGACCACCCGTCCACCGCTCGACTTGGAGTATCATTCTTGTCGTGGCCGCCTGTTCCTGTCGTCTTGGGTATCGCTCTTGACGGATTCATCATTCTTCTCAACTAGAAACATCTCTAAACCAGCAGTTCACTATTTGTTACTTTTATCATTTGCGTCCGGACCGTTCCTATCGTGCATACGGCTAAAGAAGTAGGGACTCAATATGTAAGCGTAGGGCTTCTTGAATAATAACGGTCATTTTGTAATCATAATTCTCTGTGTCACTTTACTTGTCTTCCTACCCTGGCAGTTGAAACTACAGCCCCGACGTACCCTGGTCTACCGACGCGAGCTGGGCGCGGGGCGGCGGGGAAACTCCGTTACATGGCGCCCGAACAGGGACTTCGGTCACGTGTTTAAAAAAATAAATTATCACGAGATCAATTTCCCCCGGTCCTTAACTGCCAGGTCATGGAAACAACTGAAGGCAGAGAATGGGTTTTGCGCCTCTCAAAAGAAGAATTGCAGGAACTATTAACCAGACGTAGACTCAACCGGTCAAATTAATGACCTCCGCGGCCGACTTCGTGCCATTATACGCGCTAATCCTGACCTTGTGAAAACAATGATAAAAAATTCCCCAGATTTCAATATCCCCGCGGAGTTTGATGACAATATTAGCTCCCCCACCACGACTTCCGGAACGGCATCCGTCGCCGATGTACCAAAAACTATTTCGACAGCTATAACTACGGCTCTAACCACAGCGGTTACAACAATTTTTACTTCCACGAGTAATCTCATGTCTCTTGATCAACTGCGGAGTGTCCTTACACCATCCACCTTTCAATTCCCGCCGGCTCCTCATACTGACGGCGGAAACCTAACAGGGTCCATCCCTGCTTCCAGTACTTCCGGAATACATCCTTCGCTTGCCTATACAGCGCCAGCTGTTCACCCGTACGTACAGAATCTTGCACCTCGACCCCCACCTATCGACCAATTCCGCCGATGGGGATGCCACTTTTCTGGTAAAGATCCGGTATCGTTTTTTAGAACGAGTGGAGGAACTCCGACAAGCCTACGGCCTGGCGGAAAACCAATTACTGACCGGATTACCGGAAATGCTACGGGGAGAACCGCTTCTCAGGTACAGAAACCGCCGTGACCAGTGGAGGCAATGGTCTGATTTCGCCTCAGAACTCATACAGTGGTATGAAGATCCGCGCCTACGGGGGCAATCCGAAAGGCTCATTCGTGATCGTCTCCAAAGGGCTGATGAACCATTTGCCGTATATTGCAATGAATTGCAAACACTGACGAGGCGGGCCCAGACCTTTTCGCCTGCTGAACAGGCCAAAAGGATTTATGACAATATGCAGTCCGGCTATAAACTGTATATGCGCAATCCTGACATACCTACCATCGCTGAAATCTGCCGATTAGCAACGGAATACAAAAATATTAAAAAGGCCGAAAGATTAGAAGTCACGCAAAGCTGACCCCGTCCTCGAGCCCTAGAGAAGGTTGACTCCATACCGAAGTCATCAACACGAACCCCTCTAGAACATACCGTCGGTGCCCAAGACCGGATGGACGTCACGCCACCCAATCCTGCAATTTCGCCACCTTGGGACCGAGATACTATGTGTTGGCGGTGCCGACAAGCCGGCCACACACGACATCAATGTCGTAACGCCGCTATCATTTTCTGCTCGCGTTGTGGGCAAGAAGGGAAGATGTCCCAAGAATGTCCTTGTAACCCGGGAAACGACGGGCGGGCCGGGAGAAGACCCAATCTTCCGGCCCACACTTCAATGGGGAAACACGACCCCAAGTGGTGGTAAACGTCTTTGACGTCACCTACAGAGCCCTCCTGGATACTGGGGCTGTTGCATCCTACGTTAGCCCTGAAATAGCGAACCTATGCCAAAACAATGGAGTCTGCCTCGAAGCCAATCCTAGCATTGCTCGATTAGCTGACGGCTCTTATATCGAGGTACCCGGGAATCTCTTAGTCCCGATTCGTCTCGGGCCACAAAACATAACACACCGCTGTTCCATATTACAAGGCCTGAGGAGTGACCTATTATTTGGAATGGACATATTAAATCGTTAAGATATTAATTTGAACATCCCAACAGCGATCAGTGAGTTAGCTCTGATTCCAGTGAAGCCGCCCGACTCGGCTGCCACGATCACTCCAAGCGAATTGGACAAATTCCAGAGATTTTTAAATCAGGAAACGAAGAAATTCTCAACAATCACAGGCATAACCTCAAAAACGGAAAATGTGATTCGGCTACAGGAAGGGACACTACCGATCAAGCAATGGTATCGCCCCAGAAACCCGGCCATGCAAAGGGTTATCGACGAGGAAGTTAAAAAAAATGGAAGGGGATGGTGTTATTGAAAAATCCAATAGCCCCTGGAGCTCGCCTGTCGTTATTGTGAAAAAGAAAACCGGGCAACCGCGCTTCTGCATTAACTTCCGACGATTGAATGCTGTAACTAAGAAGACGCGTACCCGTTACCGTATATACAGGCAACGCTCGACAAACTCCGTGGGGCACAATACTTCTCCATCATTGACATAAAAAATGGGTACTGGCAAGTTCCCCTGTCAGTAGGAAGCAGGCCACTCACCGCATTTACTGTACCGGGACGAGGGCTCATGCAGTTCCGAGTAATGCCCTTTGGCTTACACTCAGCCCCGGCAATGTTTCAACGACTTCTAGATGAGATTCTAGGGCCAGAATTAGAAGGATGGGCGATGTGTTACCTAGATGACATCATTGTCTTCAGCACGACTCTGGAGGAACACATGTGCCACCTTCGGGAAGTCTTTCGTCGTTTACGCTCCTGCAACTTACGTATCAACGTCGAAAAATGTAAGTTCGGCCAGAGGACGCTATCTTACCTAGGGCATGTGTTAGTCGGTGGCGGAATTACCGTTGACCCTGAAAAAGTTAGGGCCGTAACCGACATGCCAGCGCCAACCACATTACGTCACGTAAGACAGTTTTTAGGCATGGTCTCGTGGTATAGGCGTTTTATCCCCAAGTTCGCCATGATCGCCCGGCCGCTAACGTCGCTCTTGCGGAAAGATGCTAAGTGGCAGTGGGATAAGGCAGCGGCAGAAGCATTCCAGACCCTGAAGAAAAAACTCACGGAAGCACCATTCTTGACCAGCCCCGACTTCACACGGGAATTTAGCCTCCAAACCGATGCTTCGGATGTTGGTCTAGGTTGTGTACTCACGCAAACCGATCATGAAGGTGAGAAAGTTATAGCGTATGCCTCCTGAACGCTGCAAAGGGCCGAAATTAACTACTCTGCAACAGAAAAGGAATGCCTAGCAGTAGTATGGGGGATCAGGAAAATGAGACCGTATTTCGAAGGGTATCATTTTACAGTGCGCACCGATCATCAAGCCTTACAGTGGCTACACAAGATCGATAACCCTTTCGGACGCCTAGCACGTTGGGCACTAGAGCTCCAACAATACGATTTTCACCCTCAATACTGCAAAGGAGCTTCTAACAACGTGGCAGATGCTCTTTCAGGCAATCCAGTAAACGCGGTGGATGAAATCGTACCACAACCAGATTGGTACAGCCAAAAGTATCAAAAAGTGTGTGAGTCTCCACAAGACCATCCCGATTACTACATTGAAAAGAAACAAATGTATCGAAACATGCCACACTCTTTCGCGCACGATCCCACACAGGCATGGAAATTATGCGTACCTAAGCAGCATAGGGCACAAATACTACATGAATGCCATGATGCACCTACTGCCGGTCACCTTGGGTACACAAAAACCTTATTAAGGCTGTACCAAAAATACTACTGGCCCGTGATCACCCGGGATACCGCAAAGTAAATACGGTCATGTGGAACTTGTGCCCGATATAAGCCGTCACAGCAACTTCCGCCAGGAAAATTATATGCCACACCGGTTAATCACCTCTGGTAACACGTGGCTACCGATCTCATAGGACCCCTACCACGTACCACCTACGGATATCAGTGGATCCTTACTTACCAAGATCGATTCACCAAATAGCTAGAAGTTCGGCCATTACGAGAAGCTACATCGGAAGCTGTAACTCGCGCTATTTTTGAATATATGCTCCGACATGGTGCTCCCGAGGTACTGACTAGCGATAACGGGAAGCAGTTTATCTCAAAGGAGTGTACCAAAAGGTTAAAACAGTGGGGAACGCATCATCGTCGAACACCCCCTTACACCCCACAATGCAACCCAGTAGAAAGGACAAATCGGGTAATTAAAGTAATGATTTCCCAATATATCGACAAATCCCAACGGAAATGGGCAGATCAACTGCATGAGTTCCAGGCAGCGTATAATTCCGCCATTCATGAAGCCACCGGGTTTTCACCACATTTTTTAAACCACGGCCAAGAAATCCGAATGCCGGGGCAACATTTTCGCTGGGCTCAAGGCCACCCTTCAGGCAACCGAATCGAAGGGCTTAAAGACTGTCTTAACCTAGTCCAGGTAAACATGGCGCGAGCATTTCATCGCCAGGAAGGGCATTACAGTCGAATAAAAATACACCGAACTTGGGTACCCCAAGTCGGGGAGCAGGTCTGGAAGAAAGAAAGAATTCTATCAAAGAAAAACGAATATAGGAGTGGCGCACTCTGCCTAAAATACAGCGGTCCCTATACCGTTACGAAAATCTGCTCACCCGTAATCATGAACCTAATAAATAACCAGAATAGGGTAATTAAAAATATACACGTTTCCGACCTTAAACCCTAATATAATGAATTTTCGACGAACCAGCAGCCTCCTGCTGGAGAAAATTCAGACTCCAAACGTGCTGCCTTCCCACTCCGAGGGAACGGACTCACACGAGGAACACCGAACCCTCTCCAGGACTTACCCATACCAGGTCGCTACAACGTTTGTCCCCGACCACAGACCGTGATAACGCAGAAACCAATTGCGCAACTCCCACGCGTTTCTCCTATTAACGCGCTTTGGAGGCGTGGTCGTCCAGCACGCATTGTCTCATTCGTTTCCGCAACGCCGTAGGATGAGCAGCCAAGACGAGAAAATTGCGACACTCGTGTGTTCACGCGATCCGACGCGTCCTCGCAGGATCCCCACGCAGCCGCGTTCGAACGACACAAAGATCCGAGGGATTTCGACGACAACCGCGACGATGACAGCTGCCGCTCCACCCAAGGTACGTCCAGAGACGATAAGTATAAGAAGCACCCCGGTGGTATCCCGTCGAACCGAGCCCAAGACACTGCGCCCAAAAATTCGCAGCGTCGTCACGATTCCCCGCGAATCAGCTTGGCCGCCTGCCCAACCGAAGACGCATGTCGTACAGGCACCCGTCACTCCTGCACCCGCGTACTCGGTCCATCAGCCGGAATTAACCAAAGGTTATCAAATTCCGCGAAAAAGCCATCCCGACATGAGGCAGAAGGACGGGAAACACCTGAGACGACCTCGCAGAAACCGCCGCATCAACAGCGACAAATCGAGCAGCAGCGATCCTGGCAGCAGCCCCAGCCCCAGCAGGAGCCCTTCAAGGAACCGACCTGCCACCCCGCAGCTACACATGCCAGACCTAGAGTCTCCGGCGCTACCACCTACACCCTCGCCGAGCGTCTGCGCCATCTGAAAAACGAAAAACGTGCTCTTCCAGCCCCGCTAAACTATTTCGTTGTTTTTTGTATTTATTTGCTGTTATATTATTTTCTTTTGGGCAACGTAACGGAAAACGTTAACCCCCGGATACAGCAAAATCTGTAATTTGCGATTGTTTTTTTGAATTAAACGACACTGAAGTCTATTTTTTGTTAAAAAGAAAATACATTACATTTAGTCTAATATGATGCTTTGTTATTATTTATTATTACGCGCTACTCATTTTTGTTTACCTCGCCGAAATAAGAGGGAGGTGAAACGATCGTTTCTACGCCTATCATGTAGATTACAATAGGCGATATAATTTTTGAAATATCGCGCGCTATACGAATAGCGCCACCTACATCTTCAAGCGGCCCTCTATACGCATCGATCCAGAACGGCGCGCGCAGCGTTTCTTCGAGTGCGGCCTACGCCGAGTGGGGTTTGGACAATGTATAAGAGCCAGGCACAACGGAGTGGCAGAAAGCAGTCGTCCTCCTCCTGTAGATGACAAGCCCGAAGCTCCATTTGGGTATCGCCCTCGTGGAAGCTCGACCCTCCAGCCCGCATCCTAGGACAACCTGAGTATCGCTCTCGTTGACCATCCATCGTCGCTCACCTTGAGTATCGCTCTCGTTGACCATCCATCGCCGCTCATCCTGAGTATCGCTCTCGACGAGATCCTGCACCGGGACAACCTGAGTATCGCTCTCGTTGACCAACCACCGCCGCTCATCCTGAGTATCGCTCTCGTTGACCATCCATCGCCGCTCATCCTGAGTATCGCTCTCGAAGAAATCCTGCACCACCGGGGAAACCTGAATATCGCTCTCGTTGACCATCCGTCCACTGCTCGACTCGGGTATCGCCCTTGTCAAGGTCACCTGTTCCTGCTATCTTGAGTATCGCTCTTGACGGGTACCTCCCCCGCAACTTGGGTATCGCTCTTGTTGTGGCCACCTGTTCCTGCGTCTTGAGTATCGCTCTCGATGAAATCCTGCACCGCCGGGACAACCTGAGTACCGCTCTCGTTGACCATCCGTCCACCGCTCGACTTGGAGTATCACTCTTGTTGTGGCCGCCTGTTCCTGTCGTCTTGGGTATTGCTCTTGACGGATTCATCATTCTTCTCAACTAGAAACATCTCTAAACCAGCAGTTCACTATTTGTTACTTTTATCATTTGTGTCCGGACCGTTCCTATCGTGCATACGGCTAAAGAAGTAGGGACTCAATATGTAAGCGTAGGGCTTCTTGAATAATAACGGTCATTTTGTAATCATAATTCTCTGTGTCACTTTACTTGTCTTCCTACCCTGCCAGTTGAAACTACAGCCCCGACGTACCCTGGTCTACCGACGCGAGACCACGCGGTGGGCACGGGGCGGCGGGGAAACTCCGTTACAATTAGATTTACTTAAGTTAATCGCGGGAAACATTAATAATGTATTTGTCATGATATGTACTCTCACCTTTATGGAAATTGTATTCTTATAAAAGCGAACTAAATATACTACTATTTTTGAAAAATAATAAATTTTGGCGTTTCTTTCGAAAATTTCTTAAGTACGTGCAAAAGCGCGGTCCATGGAGAGAGACCCTGAGCGCAGAAGCATTATTTTTCGAAAATCGACTAACACTCGATAAAGCGCGGACCATTACGAAGAACCGTTTCTGATAGGATCTATATTGCATAGATTTTGCATATTCTTTTCGCAAGTTTCGTGAAATAAACGATTTATTTATATTAATTAAAATTTGTCGTGAGTTTAGGATAAATCTAAAAGTCTACTAATGAAAAGGTTTAATTCTGCCATAAAGACATTGTAGATTACTCAGTGACTAAATGTATCCCTACCATGTCGATCTGGTTCAATCAGAGAACCGTAAGGTAACCAGTAACGATTATAAATTGTGCGACATTGGCCCTTGAGGGCAGTTCGATCCCAGGTGGATCAGCAGCAACAAGGAGTCCCTGCAGCCGTAAGCGTTCTTGCACTCTCTACTAGAGAAGCCGAAGCACCTGTACAACGAGCAAAGCACCTTCTATTGGTCAAGATAAGCAGTTCTGAAGAGAACTGACTAAAGCGCAAGGATTAACTTATTCGTAGCTCCTAATAGCAAACAGTCCTTTTTAGGACTAAGGCATTTAAGACAAAAGAAACTACATTTGGTTGCACCAGTTAAAAAGTCCTTTTTAGGACTAAATACTACTAATAGTAGTTTAGTACGAGGGACAGCGTTTCTTTAATGTTTTTCAAGAAAGTCCTCGTGCACTACTGTTAGTGCTTGCGCCGAGGCTCGAGCGCGATTGTGCTTTCGACTAGAAATGCCTCTCGCAACCTCTTTTAAGAATTGTGCCTGTGCTCTCGGTTAGGGATGCCGGCTTATGAAACGAAATCTTCTTTACATTGTCGCAACGAGGCATCGACACGAGCACTCTCTAATTAAGACGTCTCGCCTAACCGGCTGCTTGATAAGCCAGCTGCGTCGAGTAAGGGGTCTCCGCTTACGTCTATTAGACCTGACTTAGCCGATAGGTCTCACGTTAAAGTCAATCAGTTTCATTCGTGTTTCTACCAATCAGAGTATCGTTTACACACGCGTCGCGTTAGTACGACTAGTTTCACCACTTACGCGCCGTGACGAATCTAATGATCGGGCTCAACTTCCCCCCTCTCTTGTTACCTACAGCTGGATAGAGGAAAGGGTGTACCTTTATAACTTTATGAATGAAAACAATTTTGTACTTCTTAATGGTCGAACGAAAGGTGATTCGCCCGCGCACTTTACTTTTGTAGACGATCGCGGACGGAGTATCGTGGACTTGGTCTGGGTCTCCAGTCAACACCTCCACTTTATTAACGACCTTTAAATTGGTATGCAGTCTGGAGGCTCCGACCATCTCCCGGCTACTCTAACCCTTTTTGCTACGTTGGCTTGTCCTCAGACTCCTTCTCGTATACCCAATCCCACGCCGACAGTAAAACGGAAGATATATTTATCACCTGCTAGTACTTCTAAGTTTGCAGAGGACTCGAGAAACCCGCTTTTATCAAAAGACTTAACTACGCGACCTCTGTCAGATGAAATTCTTCCGTCTTTCTGTTCGGGACTAATCGGCTTTGCCAAATCTTCAGGCATATTACGCGATATAACTATTCGTTGTGCTGTTTCGCGATCTAGTCCAAAATGGTTCGGTCGAGAATGTTTTGAGGCACGTAAAACCATGAACAGATCACTTGCATCATTACGTAAAAATGACTTTTCGTTTGCCTTCGAATCTTAATTTTTATTAAGTAAAAAGATGTATTTGAAGTCTGTTCAGGTTGCAAAAAAAATCTTACTTCTTAAGTATAGCAGACAAGTTTGCTGCAGTTCGGGACGCCGGAGCATTCTGGAATACAGTTCGTGGTTTTAGGCGATCCCCTTCCCATTCTGCGGCGATAAACGTAGACACCTGGAATGTCCTACCTTAGTTTATTATATCCTCGAAAATCAGCTTCTGATACTTCATTTTACGGGACTTTCGATGAAGTACTCGATGCTCCCATCTCGGAACGCGAACTTTGTGCTAGTATGAAGAGACTAAAACCAGGCAAAGCGATAGGCCCCGATGAACTTCCAGCCGAGATTTTGAAGCTCCTTGAAGGAGACTGGTTTAGTTTTGCGTTAGATTTTCTTAACTATATTTTTGCTAATAAAAAAGTGTCGGAGGGATGGATGAACGCTAGTCTCTTCATGCTGCACAAAAAAGGCGACCGTGGAGATCCGGCAAATTATCGTGCGGTTGCCATTACGAACGCGTTACCCAAAATGTTATCGCAAATAATTGTGGGGAGGATTGAATCCTGGGCAAATGCAGCGAATATTCTGCCTGAAGAGCAGGCAGGGTTTAGACGTGGGCATTCTTCGGAAGGAAACATTTTCACCTTAAACGCGGCTGTGCAAATCGCGCTCAGAAATAAAGCGTCAAAATGTTACGTTCTCTTCGTCGACTTCCGCAGAGCGTTTGACTCTATCCCCCATGACCTGCTCTGGCAGAAACTATTTAGTTTAGGGTTAAGTGCCAAAATTATTCGCCTTTTAAAAGCCATGTATAGCAACGCGATGGTCTCGATGTCCTCCGAATCAGGGCCTTCTAAATTCTTCATGGTGTCAGAAGGAGTCCTGCAGGGCGGGATTATAAGTCCACTTCTTTTTATACTTTTTCTTGCAGATATAGCTTCGTTTTTCCGACATCATGGCTTGCGGGGGATCGACTACACTTTAATCTACGATCTCCTAATGCTGCTATTTGCCCTACTCGCCGGCTGATCTCAGGTCGAAGCTGCTTGTTCTCAAATCGTACTGTGCAGATAACGCTCTGACTGTAAATACGTCAAAAACCAAAATTGTAGTTTTCAGAAGGGGCGGTCAGCAAGGGGCTCAGCTTGGAATAACTTTTTTTTTGCAGGTAACAGAGTGGAAGTAGTTTCGACCTATGCATACCTGGGGGTAGTCGTCTCCTCGTCTGCCAGGGGCCTGAGAGCAGCTGAGAATGCAATTACGAAGACTAGCCAAGCTACGGCCTCAGTGCTCGCACTGACGGCCTCGGCCGCAGCGAACTCGTGGTCGGGTTTTCTCAAACTTTACGAAGCCATGGTCCTTTCGACGCTCTTATAGCAGCGGCGCCCTGTTGGTCTCTCTCTTATTTCGAGCGACTAGAAGCCATTCAAGTAGAATCTTTTAAGCGTCTTTTTTCTCTTTCGAGGTCAACGCCGTTCTACTTATTGCGCCTCGAGCTGGGGCTATACCCCATCTCAGTAGAAATAATACGTCGTTAGCTATTACTTATAATTAAAATATTAAGTTATCCGGTGTCTAGTCTACCGCGGTTGTGCCTTCTCCGCTTAGTTGAAATAAGCTCCGTCTCTAACGATCCCCAAGATTTAAACTGGATCCATCATTTAAAGAATGCGCTTAGTAGTTTTAGTTGCGATGGTTTATGGGCCAATCCTTCGGTCGATTACTGGGTGAACAACTGTGAGCGGATCTGCCAGGAATTTGCATACGCACAACGCAGCAAAGATTTACGACGCTGTTTCAACTCCGGCTCGCACCAACTGCCTATTTTCAGGCAATTTATGGATGGTTTTTCAAATATTAATTCTGAAAATAGCCCCCTAGCATACACCCGCCTAAGAATTCCGTTAAGCACAGCAACAATTCATACTCGCTCCATTTTTATTGGTTCCATTGCTTACAATTATAATCCTACAGCCCCTTGTTCTATATGTAACCTTTTAGCTAACGAATCTTTAATTCATATTCTAGGTGACTGCCGCCACACTTTCCCTGTCGAGAGAGGCTATTAAAAAGCCATTTTATGAGATCTGTAAATGCGAGCAACTTCCTGGCAATGTTGACGACATCAAATCATCCAGTGGCATCCAAACTGCTTTTTTATTTTGTAAAAAATTGTTTTCGTCTAAGGCAGTTTTTTTTAGAGCCCTAGCAAATTTCTTTTGTATTGCATATATTTAGCACTGCTCTTAGCCTGAAAACTGCCTTCGCTCTAGCTATTAAATACAAAGATTTCCTCAAGCGCAATCACGCGTTAACTCCCTGATTATATATATATATATATATATATATTATATATATATATATATATATATATATATATATATATATATATATATATATATATATATATGTATGTGTGTGTGCGAAAATTAGAAGTACTTATTACAATGACGCTCAACTAATGGGGCTCGAAAAGTAAATGTTAAGGTACCTTCACATGCGCCGCGAAATCGCTCGTCGTTCCAGCGACGAATTTTACTCCTAATCTCTAACCCTTGCCTAGTCTAATCTTTTTTGAGGGTCCTCTATACTAACCTAATCTGTCTTCCGCGACGTGACATTCGGCGATACTTGTAATTAGAAAAATTAAACTACAAAAGCGATATTGCTGCGATTCAGCGACACATCTGAAACCACCTATACGATTCTTCTCGGGAAATCCCAAATAAAAATAATTTTTTTGATCATTGCATGGAATTTAAAATTTAACGTGGTTAACAAAATCTAAATCAGGTAGAAATCAGGCACAAAAATACGAAACGTTAAATTAAAAAAAAAAAAAAATAAAACTCATACAAAACTGTTCCAATGTACCGATATTTCACGACCAAACCCTGGACGTACAAAATAATACGGCAATATGAAATACCTCTGATAATAATCAATCTTTGGATTTTCGTGAATTTGCTGCCAAAATGGGCACAATTTTAAGACAAAATCAAAATGCCTCCATCGATGTGCCGGCTCCAAAATTGAAAAATGTAAATGCAACGAATCCGGCGAAATTCATAGAGGATCTTGAACGATATTTTAAATTAAAAAACATTCAAGGAGTTCGTAAATTGTTATTTGTTGAGACAGCATTGGAAGGAAGAGCGCATGTCTGATTGGGGATAAATAATTTTGAATCTTATGACCAATATAAAAATTCATTTGTCGACAAATGTTATTCTCTGACGATCAATCTAGAAATGAAACAGAAATGAAACAGAAATGGACGACTGCTACTTTTATAAAAAAATTCGAGAATCGATGTATTTTATACCAAAAATGTCTGCCTGTGAAACTAACTATTTAATAATTCAACAATTCCCATGGTCTGTAAGGGAAGCATTAATTTCTATAAAATATGACGACACAATCGGAATAATTGAAGTACTAATAAAATTGGACGCGATTCGAATCGAAAAAGAAACGAAAAATAGAAGTAACTCTGCAATCCCAAATAACGGAAACCGCGCGAGTGCGATTCGACAACTTCAAGTAGGTGAAAACCGGTCGAAAAAAGTAAACTTTCGAAATTAGAATTGATCCCGATCTCCGTAAAACACTAACGACCGCGATTTATCCGAATAGTTACGCACAAAATCCAAATTTAAACTAAATACCGGCGCATTGAACTATGCCCCAACCACGCGTCGCGATTATGATTTCGTACCGGAGTTACAAAACAACAATGAAATGAAAACAAAGAAAAGTCGAGAACGTGAGGAATTTAAATGTCCGCATATCAATATGAATATTGGTAATATTAATATATGGGCTCTTATTGACACGGGTAGCCAAATCACGGCTATCTCAGAGAATGTTCATAAACAAATTTGTGACACAGGTAATCCACTCGAATTACCGATGACTAATCTTTTAATTTCGACTGCTATTGGTAAAAAAGCTACGACTATTAATGAACAAACATGTTTAACCTTTGACATTGATAATATGACTAAAGCCCATACCTTTGTAGTAATTCCTCACTTATCGACAGAAATAATTTTTTGTAATGAATTCAATATAAAATTCGGAAAGGTGCTCAATTATCCGGAGAAATCAATTGTGTGGACTGGAAAAGATATATCGAGGAATCTGTGCGATTTTCTATTGACCCTTCAAGTAGCATCACATGCTCTAATTATGACAATGCAACTTATGTTTTCGTCATGAACCATTAGGAAATGTTTAAAAAAAAATAATGAACAAAACCAAATTAACTTAAAATAAAATATTTTAGAAGACGATGTACAAGTAAATAATGGGAATCGTCACGATTGTAATATGAATAATGACATAATGAATAATGATGTGATAAATGATGACGTAAATGATAACGATAATATTTTAAATGACATAACACATAATAAAACAAGAGAAATTTGTACAATGATTAATGACGAGGAACATGAGGTTGTCAATTGGCGTTCGAGGAGTGATTCTCAAGCGGTACACAATTAAATAAATAACGGTGTGGCAACCTATGTGAATGGCGACCCTGACGGTATTCCCAAATTGCGGAAAGGCAAGAAATAATAAATATAATTAAAAACGTAGACGAATTAAATGATCATAAGATGGCTGCGTTCGAGAAAGTTTTAGGTAAACATGTGAGGGTGTTTTCGGACAAAATAGGTTGCGCTAAGGGTTATGAACACCAAATAATTTTAAGGAATTACAAGATTTACGTTAGACTGAACTATCCAGTGCCGTTTGCCCTTAGAGGTGCTGTCGGTAGGGAATTACGGGTAATGATGGTCCAAGGGATGATTGAAAGGGCGATAACGCCCTATGTGAATGCACTAAGAATCGTTAAAAAAGCTAACGGGGAGATTCGGATATGTATTGATTCCCGATATCTTAATGACGTAATTGAAGATGACAATGAATTCTCCCCAGTTATTAAAGAATTAATTCAAAAATTTTAGGGGGTAGGCTTTTTCTCAAAAATGGATCTCACGCACGGGTACTGCCAAGTACCCTTGCATAAAAATTCGCGAAAATATACGGGATTCATCTTTGAGGGAAAAACCTTCCAATTTTGTCGTATGCCTTATGGCCTCAAAACTGCTGGCAGTGGCTTCATTAGCGCACTTAGAATGGCAATGGATGGCGATTTTGAAAAAGACACCGCAATGTATATTGACGACCTATTAGTAGGGACAAGTTCAATTGACGGTTATTTGAGAAATTTAGACAGGCTATTTACTAAATTGTCCGAACACAGCTTCACATTAAATTTGAAAAAAAGTGAATTTTTAAAAATTAGTATGCCATTTTTAGGATTCATCATTTCTCGCAAAGGGGTCGCGGCGGACCCCGATAAATTAAATGATATAAAAAATTTGGATGAACCAAAAAATGTTAAGGAAATGCAACGGTTTTTAGGGGTCTGCAATTACTACAGGGAATTCAGTCCAAATCACAACGAAGCTGTAGACCCTTTGCGAGAATTGCTGAACAAAACTGCAAAATGGGAGTGGACGGAAATTCACAAAAATGTTTTCAATGATCTTAAACGAAACTTTCTTGAATGCATGACATAATTCCAAATTCAAAATTTTACGTTGAAACTGACGCGAGTGATCACGATATATAAAATGATCGTAGTAGCAAGTCAATGTTTAAATAATGCCGAAATAAAATATACCACAACCAAGAAAGAATTACTGTTCATCGTATATACAATAACAAAGTTCCACGCGTATCTGATTGGCGTGAACTTTGAAATTGTGACAGATCATAAAAGTTTGACATTTTTACGATCTTGCACATTTCACAGTAGTCGTGTGATGCGATGGGGGGCTATTGTTGCAGCAATATTCCTACTCGGTTAGCCATATAATCTTATTCTTAAAATGTTATAGCCGACTTTTTAAGTCGAAACACTGCAGAGAAATTCGGTAAAGTTTAGGTAAATAGAATTAAAATCGGGAATATAAATATTTTGAAAAATAATCAGCTTGCGTCTGCCTTGAATAGGGCAATCTGCCTTATAAACGAAAAAGAGATAAAGGGGGATATAATAAAGTTAAAACAATGGCAGAAGGAGGATGATATTGTTGCAAAGTTGATTAATAAATGTAATGACAATGGAAATGACGATTCTTATCAGCTTCGCAACGATATATTATTCCATAAGCCCCATGGACGACAGGAATGGCAGATTGTCGTCCGAAGACGGATTGATGCATGCTGAATTAATTGAATATGCACACGGAAAGTTATGTCACCCGGGAGTATATAATACTGTGGAATATTTAAAGAGATCCTGTTATTGGCGTGGCATGCATCGACAGGTAGAAAGGTATGTTGCATCCTGTTACCTGTGTCAACGTGTGAAACCCCCAAACCAAGCCATGGAGGGGGAATACAATTTCGTAAAATCTACGTCATCCTCCAAACGACAACCTGTTTTTACCTGTTTGAAGGCCCGTATGACGTGGTGCAGCTAGTCGGAAATAATGCCGTTAAACTAGCTAATCGGATTAACAACGTGGAAAAAGAAGGTACATATAACCGAACGAGCCTTCGACCATACCTTTGCGTGACTCCGGATCCCTATACGTCTTCCTCCAATGTAGCGAACGGCTAGTTATCTAATAAAAAAGGATCATCGGACAGAATTGTATATTTAATCATAATATATGTTAATATGATGCATTGGTATGTTTGCACTTCCCATATTCACTATAGGTTAGAAGCGCGAACCTAAACAAAGCGAATGAACGCGTGGTGACGAGCGGTTTTATTTCTTTCTCGCGATCGGACGACCCCGTGAAAGAAAAGGGGGATATGGCAACGCGACGATCGTTTCCTCGATAAAAAACTGGTTAGAAAAGAAAGCAGGGAGAGAAGGAAACGTGAATAAACAAAAACACACGTGCGCGACCAATAACAAGTCCATGCCCGCCATCACGATAAATTAAACTGATCCGAGGGCGCCACGCGCGGAGGACGAGAGCGACCGAAAAGTGTACGTGTTACAAAACTAATTGTTGTCTCGTGGCAGATATAAAGACGTATTCAATTATGAATATGAAAATATGAAAGATGTAGCTTGTAAAACGTTATTATTAATGTTTAATGTCACTAAAATCCATGCAGTGATCAACATAGTAAATCATAAATCATAAACGCAAATAAATATATATATATACATCTATATATGTGTGTGTGTGTGTGTGTGTGTGTGTGTGTGCGAAAATTAGAAGTACTTATTACAAAATGAAGTTGTAATAGATAAAAGTACAAGTTTTCAAAAATTGTTCGAAAAATCGTAGATTATTAATCATAATAAATTACATTTATTCTGGCTTAATGCAAAGGTCCGATTCGTTCCGATTGATAGTAACAATTGAAACCGTTTTCACGTCGTTTTCTACGTCGGAATGATTCCGAATCGTTCCGATTAACTGTTTGGACCGAAACCGTTAGAAATATATGCTATGCATTGAATCCGATTTGTTCCGAATGAGAGGTTCGATTGAGACTGTTTGACTTTTCCACTTTAGATCGAACGATTCCGTATTATTTTAGCAACAAATGAGCAATAATTAGCTATATACTCGGTTTCTGTGTAGCGTGTGTATTTTCCTTTTTTTAAGATATATTTTTGGTACCTTTTACGCAAGCTAGCAGAGTCAAATTATTTTTGTTTTAAATATAGCAAGCAGTTGGGTGGGGTGCGGGAAAAAATGCCACACGTAAGTCGAAAATGCGGTGGCCTATCTACACGTTTCTATGGTCTAATGCAAGGTTTCTCGGGGATATAGTCTATCCACGCAAAAGCATACGAAAATATGGCAGCCTTTACGTGTGTGCATATATATGTGTGCCGCAACCTATTTTCGCGAATATTATTAATTGAAATGAATAAAAATATGAAGATGATGTAATTAGGAAGAGCCGTGTGATAATGACAACGACATTTAAAGTAAACATGTATGTTTAAATGCGTTTTAAAGGATTTCAACCAAGATATAGGTTAAAGGTGCTTCGAGTGGTCGATACTGTCAGATGAGTATAAATTATTTTATTTCAACAATTGTAATTTTAATTAGATATATTTCTTTGCTAAACATTTATAATTTCTTTCAGACTGTAACAAGGTCAATTATCGAGGTAAAGTAGTAATTTAGAGGATCATCTTCCTGTGGTGTTTGCGGGATAAAAATGGAAATATTTTATCCACTGAAAGAGTAAGAACACGTAAGAAAATATTTCTTGACGTTTACTTGTTTAATCTCTCCTCGAGTTCCTTTTTCCACTCGAATATAGCCCACCTACGAGCAGCTGGTAGGGCTAGTAATTTTGACAGCGTTATTCACATTTTTAAGTAGCTAAAAAATGTCCTCCCTCATGATGAAACATAAGATAATCTAATTCGGTTGTAATTTTCTACCATCAATTTGTGTTTAAATACACAATTTAAAACTACATTTATGGAAAAATATGACGAATGAATCAGGCTAATATATCATGGCTTAAATTAATTTACAACCATGTTTCTGGATTCCATTCATACTTAAAAACGTGGAAAAATTTGCTTCAGACAGGTTCGTTGAAAGTACCATGTTTAAAAAGTCGAAAACAAATAAGAAGAAATTTGACGCCCATACGACTTTTTGAATGTTAGGTAAAAAAGTAGAAATCGGTTGTAGTTGTAATTATATACCATCAATTTGTGTTTTAATCACACTATTTTAAACTAAATTTGTGGAAAAATATCACAAATGAATCAGATTAATCATAAAACTGTGTGTTCATTTTGCTGATATTCGTCAAAATTGATTTACTCTCTATTAAGGTAAAAAATTTCATTCTTGGCTTGAATGTATTTACAACCATGTTTCTGGGTACTTTTTGTACATATGTATATATATGTATATAAAAATTTGCTTCAGAATGATAGGTTGAAGTTATCATGCTCAAAAAGCCAAAACAAAATAATAAGAAATTTTACGCCAATTCGACTTTCTTAACATTATGTTGTATTTATGTTATATTTAAATACAGACACGAGTCTAAAACCTTCTACATCATATTTCTCTTTTCTTGTTGTTTTCGTTCAATACGAAGAAAATAGATGTGCACTGAAATACGTTTAATAAGCAGGACAATTAACAGGATCAATCGAAGGTGTTTTTGCGACAACAAAATTGTTAGCCGAACACTTATCGACTGTCGCTTTCTTAAGATGTTCATATTGTCTCCGCAGTGATATAGTTTTCGTTTTTACAATTTAGTACTTTCGTAATGACTTTTATTACTAGCTTCATATTTGCAGTCGATAATAACCTAATAATCCGCGGGTTGGGTGGATCGCGAATCAAGATCGCGAATTAATATCGCGAATTAATACCGCGAATTAAGACCGCGAATTGATATCGCGATTTGATTGCGCCAGTAAACATTGTAAGGCTACCTCTCCCCCCTCGAAAGCGCTCGTTTCTCTCATTCGAAGCGTGCTTTTTTTTAATAGCGTCGAGGAGGTCGGCACCGTGCCGACCCCCCTGACGCTCGGGGCCTGGCAGGACTGTTTTTCCTACATCTTTGGAAAAACACATGTTACTTCGACCATATTTGGGAAACACATGTAACATCTAAGTATAGATCTGTTTTTCCTACATATTCATTTCGAAAGCGCTCGTTCTAGATTCCCATATTTGGGAAACACATGTAACATCTAAGTATAGTTCTGTTTTTCCTACATCTTCCTTTCGAAAGCGCTCGTTCCAGATTCCCATATTTGGGAAACACATGTAATTTCTAAGAATATTAGATAATATGTTGGGATCTATATCTCGTACAGATGGTATACGAGTTGAGACACGTTTAAAACCCATTAGTCATTACGTTAATCATCGACCCTCTCCTATTTCTTCACAATAATCTCACCAGAGAATCATATAAATCCTTCGATAGAACCACGGAACTATCAGTTTCTATTCAAAACTGACGCTCCGTAGTTTTCCATCGTTCTCTACAAAAATAATGAAAAAGAAATGGAAGTCGAACGACATCTCAATACGCTCTATACGTGGGTTGAATATAAATATTTTAATATAAAAAATTATAACGCATCCACGAATACAATTCGCGAGTTTTTCGAAAGTTGCGACAGTGCAATTGAAAGTTTACGGCCATATGCAACGACATCAGTGGAACACAATATCGAATCATTGCCATGCGAGAGAAAATTAAATCGATGAATTTTAATACACAGGAGGAAGACAAGGATATTGATAATGATGAGAGATTCCATCATCTGGATTCCGATATGGAGCAGGAGATTATTTTAGGAGCAATATTTTAGATTCGTTCACTCATTTATCTCACATTTATGAGGAAGTTGATTCACCTTTCGAAAATCGTATAAAAAGTGGACTCGCGATCAATTTTGAATACTGGAATTTAAATGATTTCTTTGATGCTGTAAAAGTAAAAGTGTTCGATACTCTACGAGCTTTCAAAGAGTACCAGTGTGTGAATGTATGCATAGTTTTCGGGGGAGAGGTGTGTGATAGAGAAACAACGCTACACTCCATTGAGAATTTTGATAGTGATCTTGAAAATCTCTCATCCGATTTTGAATATCAAGTATGTAGGACTGTATAAGTGCTATTCAACTCATCTACTCGAATAGCTATGCCCATGTGTGGAAGTCGAACCTGAACTAGTCCTGCGAATAGCTTTTTTTTTACGTGACGGGCAAAAGTAATAGACAGTTAATGATCACCCCACTACATAGCTCGAAAAGCGCTACAAATACGACGTATATATAAATATGGTGCCAGTATATCGAAAATCTCATGTGTTGGCACGCTGAAGAATAGACGTTTTTGTTTTTACCAGAGTCCACCCAAGTTTTATTACATCAAGATGGTTGATGTGCGGAAAGTTTTTACTTCCTGGGAGAGGTCCCTCACAATGGTTTATCGCACCCTGGATGAAGACGCTACTTTGGGTCAGTTCCGTAACTTCATCGAAGAGTGCCGCGGAACCGTTGACAAAATATACAAATATATAAAATTAAATCGGGGTATTTCAATCGGTACAAAAGCGTCCATAGAATCGCGAGCACGTCGCATCTTAGGACTCTTGGCTGCAGCATCAAGGAACTTGATGCAAAAGGAGGGAAAAGGACCCCGAGGAAATCTCGTTCTCGAAGAAAATGTGCAATCCACCTTCAACAATCGCCTTCGTACCAGCCTGGTGGTGAATATAAAGTATTTAGATCCTGCACAGTTTTTTGAAGAATCAAAAGCTGTAATAATAAAATACGTGCGTGGTGCAATAAGTGATTTTAATAATGTGAAAGTGCGCGTAGTGTTTTCGGGACAGTTTGTGCATAGTGAGCTGGAAGACAATAAGTACTTTAGTAATAAGTACGTAGCACTATGTGCTACAAGTAATTTAACCGAGTGGTTCGACGAAAGAGTGAAGGCACCCATTCTTTCATCACTTGAAGAGTTTCAAGAGCGCGACTCGGGCTGGGCATTATCTGCCATAAATTCGCTCGCTGTACAAGTGGCAAAATATAATCCAATGCGTGCTGGACGATGGATCGACTTACCCAAGTGGATCAGAGATAAAAAGGCCTTGATCAATGTGCATGGTTTCGATGACGATTGCTTTAAATGGGCAATTCTTTCTGCTCTCTTTCCTGTAAAATCACAGGATCATCCGCATAGGCGATCATCATACATAGAGCATGCGGAAAAAATAAAATTTACCGGTATCACTTTCCCTGTCGCACTTAAAGACATTCCAAAATTCGAAAAGCTGAATGAAATCTCAGTGAATGTCTTTATGATAGCCGATAAGAATGAAGAAGTGCTTCCCGTACACTTGACTACTGATGAAAAGAATTAGCACATTAATCTACTCCTTGTGTCTGAAGAACGGAGGAAAACCCCACGCCTCTCGTCATCTTTTGATTTGGACGACGTCGAAGTTGAAGAGAATAAAACAAGTTGCAGTATTTCCATTATTGCTGGATAAAAAATTTATCCCGATTAGTGAGAAATCAGTGCAATAAAAGAAGAACATTAAGAAGTACATCTGCAATCGCTGTCTCAACTATTTTCACAATGAAGAAAAACTCGCCACACATAAACTCGAGTGTGGAAAGAAAAATGATTGTGTGGTAAAACTCCCCGAAATATGAAACAGCATTTTAAAATGTAGAAGTTTGGGTCGAGCCATGCCGGTACCCTTCAATGTTTACGCTGACACCGAGTGTCTCCTCGGGAAAGTAGAATCGGAGACAGCACTTAAGTTGCCCTATGAAGAGCATAAAATGTATAGCGTAGGATACTACCTGCATTGTAACCACGACTCGTCGTTGTCCCGTTACCGTTCTCACCGGGGGTCCGACTCTGCTGCCTGGTTTGCCGACGAGCTGAAGAAGTTGGCCGATGAAGTTAATCAGGTAAACACTCACTTTATATAATTGATATCATTATTTATTCTTGTTCAAAACATCATAACAATTATACACAATTAATACAAATTAAACTTAAACTAACATAATACACTTTATATTTTCAATGGATGTTTATTTTTGTTCCAGATTTTGATGAACACGAAGCCGATAAACTTGACACCGAGAGAAGAGAATTCATTTCGGTCGGCGACGATGTGCCACATCTGCGTGGGCTTGTTTACCGACAAAGATGTTGCAGTCAGGGATCACGATCATCTCACTGGTCAATTCCGAGGTGCTGCACATAAAAACTGCAATATTAATTATAAATTTAGTTTTAATATTCCGGTTATATTCCACAATTTAAGTGGCTACGACGTTCATTTTTTAATTCGCGAAGTCACCAATTGTTTCGAGGGAGACTTGAAAGTCATTCCATGCAACATGGAAAAGTATATTTCGATAATCAAATTTGTCAAAGACACTAAAATTAGAATAACATTTTTAGATTCCCTTAGATTTTTAAACTGCTCCCTCGAAAAGTTGGCGTCTTATTTAAGTAATACAAAAAAACAAATTTTAAAATCCCACTTTCTAAATGAGGAAAAATTCAATTTATTAACACGTAAGGGAATTTTCCCCTACGATTACGTAAAAGAAATGAGCGTCCTAGATCAATCAGGTCTTCCTGCTCGAGACAAATTTTTTAATAAATTATATGAATGTGATGCGAGTGAGTCTGATTATGTGCATGCAAGGAATGTATGGAACGTATTTAAGTGTAATACTCTGAGTGAGTACTCGGATCTGTACTTAAAAACCGACATTTTATTGCTTGCGGATATCTTTGAAAATTTTCGTGAAACGTTACGAAAATCTCATGGGTTAGATCCCGCGCATTATTATATTCTACCCGGGTACACTTGGGATTGTGCTCTCAAACATACTCAAGTAGAGTTACAATTACTCACCGATATCGATATGGTGATGTTTATTGAACTTGGTATATGGGGAAGTCTTTCTCAATGTTCAAACCGATACGCGAAGGTAAATAATAAATACATGCCCGATTATGACCCATCAAAAGAGTCAAAGTATTTAATGTACTTTGATGTTAATAATTTGTATGTATGGGCAATGAGTCAATCACTGCCTACCGGAGGTTTCGAATGGATGGAAAACGTTGACTTTGAAAATGTACCCGATGACTCGGAAATTGGATATATTCTCGAAGTCGACTTGACCTACCCTGAAGAAATACACAACAAGCAGAAATATCTCCCGCTGTGCCCCAAGCGAGCAGTTCCGCACGGTTCAAAACAACCGAAATTACTCGCTACATTAAATGGCAAACATAGATATGTCATTCATTACCGAAATTTAAAGCAAGCACTCACCCACGGTATTATTTTAAATACAATTCATAGGATCCTAAAATTCAAACAATCTCCATGGTTGAAATCTTATATTGACTTGAATACCAAACTCCGCACAGTCGCGACAAATGATTTTGAAAAAAATGTATATAAATTGATGAACAATGCAGTATTCGGAAAGACGATGGAGAATGTTCGGAAAAGAGTAGATTTAAGCATTAAAAATAAATAGGATTGTAGATATGGCGTTGAAGCGCTCATATCAAAACCAAATTTTCATCGAATAGTAATATTTGGTGAAGACTTGGTCGCTATACAACTTAGAGGATTAGAAGTAGTTATAGATAAGCCTATATATGACGCAATGGCTATTTTAGATATTGCGTGTGCGTGTGCGTGTGCGGGTGCGTATGCGTGTTCGTTTGCGTGTACTTTAGCGTGTTCGTTTGCGTGCGCGTGCGCGTGTGCGTGTGCGTGTGCGTGTGCGTGTGCGTGCGTGCGTGCGAGTGTGCGTTCGTGCGTGCGTGCGTGCGTGTGTGTGTGCTGTACAAACAAAAATTATTAATAGATTAATTAAATATTAACAAATTCTTAAAATTCTTACCATTCCAATCATAATCCTCGTCCGGACCGGATTCAAAATAGGTTGCATCTGAGTCGATGTCCTCTGCTTCGACTGCGTCGTCGCCGAAGTCCCATGGCACTCCATATTGACTGTAAAAGATTTGGAGGTCGGCTGTCTCCTCCATTTTTCTTTTTTCCTTCTGCTTTATTTCTCTTCGGAATTCGTTGAGGTATTGACGCAACTCTGCGTCAATCGCAAATTTTCGTTTTGCTGCTTCCTCTGCCAACGCTATTATTTCCCTTTTTAGCACTTCTTTCTCATGATGCTTTCGCATCTTACAATCGCGAATAACGCGACGACATGCGCATGTGCCATTATTCAGGACATATTTGAAGTCCCTTTTTCGCCACTGCTGAGTACTCCAGTGCTCAATGCGGGCGATTTTTTTTCTAAAATCGCCCTTTAGTCTGCCGATACCGTCCTGAAGCGCGATATTCACCTCATCACACCGTTTTTTCAACATGTGCTCTGAGGCATAGATCGATTCCCAATAGGAATCCTCCTTTATTTCCTCCTCCGCATGACGATGGTCCATCGATTTCTTCGCCACTGCCAAGTGGCGAACAATCTCCGGACCATATAATTGGCCGCGCACTCCACTTATGAAGGCGTCACTTTTTCGACTGTATTATAGAACTCGAGTCATTTTACCAAAAAACAAAAAACACTTAATACACCTCGATCAATACAATACAATGTTTCATGCGAGAAGCAAGAAGTAGACTTTGAAATCGCTTCAACTCGAACTCGTATATATACCAAAAATATAGCAAAAATATACCATATGCAGTAAAAATCTTCCTTCCAACTATTGAACCATCATTCGTTCCACCATATTAGTCTTAAAGTAATAAATGTTTCTTGTAGTCTTAAAGTAATAAATCTTTCTTGTCGATCTATGTGTTTGTTGTACTTATGTTCAAAGCCCAACCATTTAACAAACACTTTATGTCCTTTTTGACGTAGAATTTTTTCAATCAGGTAAACATCTGGATTTTTAGTACGTTGCAGTTCATATTCATAAAATCCGCCTGATATTCGATTTCTATCCTTGTCTTCTAGTAAATATGTTACTGGACTCGTTTTCTTAACTTGTATTATTTTAAACACTTCAGTCGTCCAATTTGGTGTATACCCCTTTTCAAATATATGTTTAAATTTACTAATACGAACTTGTTGACCTAGTTTAAACTTTGGATGAATCTTTTCGTTCACAATTACATTATACACACGTTCCAATAGTTCTTTTTCATTGCCTTTATTAACATCTTGCGGCTTCATTTTAATAGTACGATGTGTACTATTGTTATAATCATTAAACAATTCTGGTAAGAAATGGAGCCATTGATAATTACCATAAAGGCTAAACTGTGGCCACGTTTTATTTTTCAATGTACGATTGAAGCGTTCGCAAATTGATGCTTTTAGATTACTGTATGTAGAATATAAATTGATATCACGTTTTTCATTAAATTTTCGAATTTCGAATTATAAAATTCTTTTCCATGGTCGGTATGTAGATTTTTTGGAATTCGACCCATTTCGAATATCGAATTCATGGCAGCTGTGACGTCATCACCAGTCTTTCTTTTTACTGGGCGGGCCCATGCATACTTAGAGAATACATCGATGACAGTTAACAAGTATTTGTAACCCTTATTTTCATCTGCATATGGAATCATTTCTACAAGATCAACTTGACAAGTTTCATCTAATCCGCGAATATCTACACGCCGCCTTGTATAATTTTTTCTTGCTGGTTTATGAAGCTCCTTCACGACTTCTCTTTAGAAGTCATTGTTGTTAATCAGATAAGGCAACGTCTTGATTAAAACTGTTGGGTGAATTGTTGCAGATAGTTAATTTATTCAAATTTTTCAGACCAACTAATAAATAAAATCAGTTGTTGCATTAATCTTCTTCATGGCTTCTCAGTTTTTATTGACATTTTGTTCTAGGAGAAAAATTAATTTCTCAGCATCATGAGCTACAGTACTACTCTCCCTTATGTCATAGGTATGTTTTTTCAAGTCTCCTTCTATATTAGCAATATCTACCGTAAGACTATCAATCAAACCATTATTTTTATTCAAATCATCTTTATTTTTCTTTACTTCCCGCTCTAAGACAGTGTAATTATTCGTAAGATTGCTAAGCGTGTGATTATTTTTATTTAAATTATTGGTATGTTTAGTTATTTCTTGATGTAATTCAATAGTATAATTTCCGATATCTGAAGATATAATCCGCCTCTTTTCTATTTCATTGTAATTTTTACTTATATGTTGTTGCATTTTATTTATACTTTTTTCAAAATATTCAATCTTCTCATTATTTTTAATTACACCTTTACACAGCTCACATATTTGCTGTTTAATATCGCGAATAGTTATGTGGAACATTCTCAAAGTAATGGCATCATCCGAATCCGTCGGATTTCCGATATTACATAACTTTCTTTTCTTAAAATCATAAGAACCGAACACTTTGAAATACTTGCTTCCGTGCTCGTTGAGACGAACGTCCAAATGCATCAATGCTCATTATGATACTGACGTAATTAATAGATTATATTAGCTTCGCGCAACTCCTCAATGATCAATAAAATTTCATTCGAAAGACTCGAATTACCCGCAGCTTGCGATGCTATTAGAAGGCGCAAACGATCGACAAGTTCAATTGGATCATCCCAATGCGCGTAATCAATTTTACGGTTTTGTCCAGCAATCATGTATTCCGGCAAATTACTACCCTTTTTTGGAACATCTTTGAACATATCTTTGATATAGTTTCGATACTTGTGGGAAGCATTATATCGAATAGGTTTTTCCTGATTCCAATATTTCCTATGGGCATTAGTTAAGGTAAGTATACTTTTGTAATTGTTTAAATCAGATTGTTCGATTATAGCTATATCAGCTTTTTTCTTAAATAATAACTCTAGCAAACCTTCAATAATGGCAAATTTGTGATCCTTAGCAATGACATTTTTATTCTCAAATTCTACTGTCGAATCGCCGATTCTTGTAGTACCACCTTCTATGCGAACACCATAAAATGAATCAATGATATCATTTCTCTCGTGAATATTCCTCATCAGTAACGTCAGAGACTTATTTGATAACCTTTCTTCAGTATTATATGTAGGTGTTTTAATATCACTGCTAAATGTCTGATCTAAAGGGGTATTATATCCATCACGCATATCATCATCATAATCGTTAACATCATTAAGTTCCATACTATCCGCTACTTTATCCTGTGTATCATCAATTGCATGTTTACTGGTCGACATTGTTGAAGCGTCGGCTATTTTTTTCCAATGGACTTATTAAAGGTTTGAGGGTTTCACTTATCGCAAGGTCATGCGTTTCTTTACCAATTTTTAATAATCGGTGTTTCCGGCGAATAGATACGCCAGCTTTGACAATTTGACGTAATACGTCTTGCTGCTGTTGAAGTGAGGAGGACATGTTAATGCATGCAAGTCTCACTCTGCACTGACTTCTTACAACATGTTTTGTTTGTTCTTAAAATCATTTATGCTTATAAAACAATCAAAACCTTTTCTATATCTTCCCTCTTCTAATTCATTGTCTTTATCTATTACTACAAAGCCATACTTATCTGTCCAATATTGCGCACATATATCTTTGAAAGTGTTAAATGTCATATCCGCATTGACATGATCATTATACACATGCTTAAGATTTATTTCATCCTGCCTAAAGAGAAATAGAAAGTTTACGTTATCTCGAATAAGATGCTTGGGAACACGAGCATAGGTTTGACTGAGATAAAAGCAGGGGGTGAAACTGTTTCGTTCATAACGTTCTCGTTGTGACCCCCGGGATTTGCGCCAGCAACTCCCCATGTCGTTTATGATTAGTTACATTATTTTGTACGGATGATGTTAAATCATCAAAATTGATGATTGGGATTTTTGTTGGTTGTTTATGAAATCGCATTTTGATAATAACTGAAGATAAAAGTATAAGTAGCGCCTTTATATGTAATGCCAGTCATTAACTGTTTGATATTTGAATGATGCACATCTAAAAATGATTACATATGTAAGTAAAAACAAGAAACAAAATCGGATAAAGAGTGGTCAATTCTTTAATTAATAAATTACCGTTGAACTGCATATACCCGGTCATCATTACTGTAGACCTGGTACAAAATTAAAGCAACGATTAGCAAGGGGTGATACGGGGATAAATCTCTTGGACAAGGCTTGCAAAGAACACGATATCGCTTATTCCAAAACTCAAGAAAATCCCGCCGCCAGAAGCGAGGCGGATCGTATATTAGCGGCGCAGGCTTGGAAGCGAGTTTTAGCAAAAGACGCAAGCATTGCAGAAAAGGCGGCAGCTTAGGGTGTTGCAAACACAATGAAACTAAAAAGTAACTTGGCATGGGGCTGAAAAAGAAGAAAGCGTCAAAAAAGAAAACAACTTCATTGAACAACATTATTGCGGCTGCTAAAATGTCAATGTCACCAAGTAATAATGTTCAAAATGTTATATCGAGTGCTTTGAAAGGGGAACGTAAAGCAGTAAAAAAAGCCGGTGGCAAGCAATTTATACAAAAAAACTCGGCAGCTATCGAAACCTGCAAAGGTTGGAGGATTCTTGCCATTCCTAGCACCCATATTTGCTGGATCAAGTGCTGTAGGTGCATTAGCCGGTGGCACAGCGGGTATAACCAAGGCTGTTAATGATGCAAAAGCTGCTCAAAAGCAGTTACATGAAAGTGAAAGGCATAATCGTGCTATGGAGACAATAGCTATAGGTAAAGGGTTATAGCTTAAACCTTATAAAAATGGTCTAGGTTTAAAATTAAAACCATATAAAACGGGATTAGGTGTTAAATGTAGAAGAAATCGAAAAAACTTGTAAAGCTACCACATCGAGCACTCACCGATGCAGATATATTAAAATATTCGAAAGAAGCTGGAATTCCGAATTTTAGATGTGTCTTTATGCGTAATAATTTACCAAAGAATCCCCAAGTTAATGAATGTGCAGTCATAAATTTAGACGATGCAAGCGGTCCAGGGACACATTGGGTAGCATATCGGAAACGTGGTTCTAAAGTCGTTTATTTTGACAGCTTTGGAAACCTCACCCCACCTGCTGAGTTGGGAAAATATCTCGGTGTAGGTAGAATTATGTATAATCGTGAAAAATTTCAAGACTATACCACTTTTTATTGTGGGCATTTATGTCTCAAATTTTTATGCAATCAGCTGTTTTGTCCAAACAAGTATCAGTTGTATAAATATATGGCATAAAATGTTATAATAACCAGTGTAATTTGAACAATCAGTATGAATGATACTTTTACGTTGACGCTCTCGGGACAGTCTTCAGTATTGGAAGCGCAATACTTTCCACCTATTGAACTTTCACCGCAGAAGAATTATGCATTGGGCTTAATTGAACTTTTAACGTTTAATTCAATCCCAAATGTTGACGTTAATAATAAATTTCATATTGGTAACCATCAAATTACTGTTCCGATCGGGAGCTATGAAATTGAAGATATAGCAGAATATATTAGAAACAAGCTATCAGAGTATAGTTAATAGTTATATTACACTAGAAATAAAACCCAATAATAATACCTTACGTAGTGAAATCAGGTCTAATCAAGACATTGATTTTACACCAATCGATTCGATTGGACGAACATTGGGCTTCAATAGACGAATTTTGGAAGCAAACAAGGTGCACATTTCAGATTTGCCAGTAACCATAATTAAAGTTAATGCACTTTGCGTAGAGTGCAATATAACTGCAGGCGCTTACATTAATAGCAGTAGAGCGCATACGATTCATGAATTTTTTCCTACTGTGGCGCCCGGATATAAGATTGTGGAAGTGCCGGATCATGTCATTTACTTACCTGTTGTCGTCAGATTAATAGATCATATTCAATTGCGTATTGTTGATCAGAACGGTGAATTGGTGAATTTTCGTGGTGAAACCATTACAATACGACTACATCTTAAATCTACGTAACAATGGGTATTGTGTACAATGGTCAGACCCTTAATAGTTACTATAATAATAAACAATCATGGACAATACAAGTTCATTTGGCAAAAATGATGAAATTCGTATTGTTGTGCAACATCAAGATTTATGTATTTTACCATGTAAAAGTTTGATACATGTTAGTTGAAGGTTGACCAAAACCGATGGAACTAAAGCAAATAATACTAATCTAACATCTAACGCAATCTGTCATTTATTTGATGAGGCGCGGTATGAGTTGAATGGAGTTGAAATTGATCGAAATGGAAATGTTGGTATTACTAGCTTGATGAATGGGTATCCTTCTTACACACCAAATCATGAACCCGTTTTAATCAATGCAGGTTGGATATTTAGTTCAAATCTAAAGATAACAAATGATAATGGTTATTTTGACGTGATCATGCCTCTGAGTATGATTCTCGGATTTGCTGAAGATTATCGTAAGATAATTGTAAATGCGAAGCATGAACTTGTTTTAACAAGATCTAAACATGGTAATAATGCAATTATACAAAATGTGGACGAAAATGATAAAATTGAGATGAATAAAAGAGAATGGTTAGTTCCATATGTCACGTTGGCTGATAATGAAAAGATGCAGCTGCTGCGTTTCATTGAAAAAGATCCTTGCATATCTTTGAAGTATTTTTGAATTCAAAATATTATCCGTATGGTAATTTAAACATTGATATTACAAATAATCAATTTTCTTTATTATATGATATCCCTGGTGAAAATTTCTCATTCAATCCGATTGGGCAATCCGCAATTTGTTCCCGACCTAATCAGTTCTAAACGGACCTAATCAGACACCTTTGCACCCTCTCGAAACGGACCTAATGAGACTGAAACGGATTCAAACTGTTCTAAACGGACTTAATCCGACAATGAAATTTTCCAAAATTTTAAATTTATATAAAAATTAATTTCTTTTTATTTTTTTTTATATTTTAAAGTTTTTTTTTGATAATTTAATTATCTTTAAAAAATCTGTTCTCAAGCGGTCACCATCCAAGTATTCCCCAACAAGAATGCTTAACAAGGAAGAATGACCGCGCGCGTCACGGACCACTGGTCTACTACTGTCGATCACTACTTATATCGTAATATGATATTTGTGTCACACGTTAAAATTTTTAAAAATTCTTCAATATCTCGAAAACGGTGAGAGATACGTGAAATCTGACAAAATTTTGAGGGTTGTCAAAAGGGGGGATGGCTTCGAGCTAACTAATGCATACATGAAAGAGAATTTTGAAAATTTACAAAATTGAAAATTCCGATTCGTTCCGAATGAGAGGTCCGATTGAGACCTTTCGACATTTCCACTTCAGATTAAATCCGATTCGTTCCGAATGAGGGTTCCGATTGAGACCGTTTGACATTTCGACTTCAGATCGAATCCGATTCGTTCCGATTGACAGTTCGGATTGAAACCGTTTGAAATGTCTACCTGGATTGATTCCGTTTCGTTCCAATTGATCGTTCGGAATGAGTCCGATTAATTCTGAATAAATGATCGGATTGAATCCGTTTGAAATGTCGCCCTCGGATCGAATCCGATTCGTTCCGAATAAAATTTCCGATTGCAACCGATTGAAACCGACGTCCGATTGAGTCCGATTGTATCGGGGACAAATTGCGGATTGAAACCGAATAGGTCTGATCGAGTATCATTAGGTCCGATTGAAGTTCAATCGGAAATTTTTACCAGGGATGTATATCAATTTTCAAGCCAGTTACTATAACAAAAATATTGCTGGTAAACTTATATTGAATAAATCAATATTTTTAGAGAAAACTCCATTAATCATTATTGATTGCTCTAAGCAGAATGAAGCTTTAAAACATGCACCTGTCGATGTTCGACTGATTTGAATCAATGGAAATTTTTCCTGCAAACACTTCTGCTTATTGTTTAATTTTACATGATCGCATTGTAGAATATAACCCGATAAGTGGAAATGTAAAGAAATTGGTTTGAGAGGAGGGGTAACCATTATTGCGCGTGCGTCAATTAATGAATAAAACGAGGTTATACTTTTTTAAAAACGTAACATTTCTTGGTTATAAATGGTCTTTTGACGAAAAATATAAATATAAATACTAAATGAATAAAATTGAACCGAGATTGGGTTCGAATAATCAAAACATTGGAGGTAAACAACAGGGAAAAGTGTGATTGCTATCATCCACTGAATTTTATAAATCTATTGTATATATACTGTAGAAAAATGTATTTCATATTCGAGAATTTTAGTGTTCCTCAAGGATAGCTGCCCTACTGAAGAGTCCATCGCAGGCGTCTGGGACGAAATGTATGTTTCTTTTTATAAAAATAGGCATTTTGCATTTATTTACGCTATCCTTGAGGAACACTGAAATTCTCGAATATGAAATGCATTTTTCTACAGTATATATACAATAGATTTATAAAATTCAGTGGATGATAGCAATCACACTTTTCCCTGTTGTTTACCTCCAATGTTTTGATTATTCGAACCCAATCTCGGTTCAATTTTATTCATTTAGTATTTATATTTATATTTTTCGTTAAAAGACCATTTATAACCAAGAAATGTTACGTTTTTAAAATTTTATCATAATGATACACGGTCGAGAAGTTTAATTTTGCACATTTGTGCACAATATTATAGAGGTTATACTTTATTCACTAGTGAATCAGTTTCATACGAAATGGAATACATTGTAGACGTGCAGGGATTCCACGGGCCTGGTACTAGGTTCATACCGAAGGAAATGTCTATAATAAATATTGTCGACAGTGAAATTGTGTCTTATGTGTTTAAACCACCATATCAATGGGTGTGGTTACCTTTACACTATAAGAGAGTCAATAACTGGTTGATGAATAATTATCACGGTTTACCATGGCAATCTGGCGACGTACCATTTGACGCTATAAACGAAACTTTGGAGGATATCGTTAAATGTGCTAGCAAAATTTATGTAAAAGGAGTCGATAAAAAATGGTGGTTGGAGGATATATTAAACGCTGAAAATGTTGTCGATCTCGACATTTTGGACTGCCCAACTCTAACAAAACTGAAGCAGCAGCAGCAATATCAATTGTCGGAGATGTGTGAAAATCATACGATTAATGGAACATGCGCTAAAGAAAATGTAAAAATACTTAAGAATTGGGTAATGAAAAATCTATGTGAACAACCTGAATCTCCACCACGTTCATTAAGGATTTATTACGAAGTAAAACGTCTCGCATTGATGGAAACAAAAGATATAGCATGCCTGCCGATTGATTTCATTTGCATGTTTGCTGACCGGCAAATTGAAGAAGCATGGGCTTGCTTGCCACCTGCTATGCAAATTCATCCTGATATACGTAAATGTCGTCGATGTTATAAACATTTCGAATCAAGCTATGATACGATAGATGGTCCACCACCTATGATTAAAGACTGCATCAATTGTCAAGTTAAAAGCGATGCGTTAGTTGATGATATTGAAAATATGAATTTCATTTGAGTGCTATTGTATATTGTTATGTATGAATATGAGAAATAAAAAAATAAATAAAATTTATTAAATATATCTTCTATATTTTCTTCATCCTCCTTCCTGCATAATATTGTGCATAAAAAAGAAAATGGGTTATTTAAAATGGTCATATTTAACAAAGGGTTCATGAGTGAACATTCATAATGACTAATGGCACGGTGCCGACCCCCCTGACGCTATAAAAAAAAGCACGCTTCGAATGAGAGAAACGAGCGCTTTCGAGGGGGGAGAGGTAGCTTTACAATGATTACTCGCGCAATCAAATCGCGGTCTTAATTCGCGGTATTAATTCGCGAGTCATCTCGCGAGGTACCCCTCGCGATCCACCCAACCCGCGGATGGCGTAGAACACTCATAGCTACACTACTGATGTGAAAACAGTATTCGCTTGTTGGCATGTACCAGACATTCATAGTTTATTTCATTAAGAAGCTATAAAATACATAGCTTCGACAGGACCGTAATCTCATAATTTTTTCAATCTTACGTTAAATATTTATTTATTTATTTATTTATTTAATTATTTATTTAAATATTATAAAGTACAGAAAATCTATGTAAATTGAAGTAAACAAAGTATTATTTTATTAATTTACCAACGTATGTCTAACAGTTTGTCGTACTAATTGTCGTTTATCGTTGAAGTGACTCTTTTTGTTGCGAATTAAAATTACAAATTCCCTTCCCATTGCCGACAAGCCGAAGTTTGTCATAGTAAATTAGCATGTATGATGATCTATGTGATATTTGTATAAGTAAAGCTCTTTACATAATTATGTATTGAAATAAATGCTTTTTAAACAAGTTTTATTTATTCATCGCCTACTTATTACTTTATGATTCTCCCAGAAAATGTCTTTTCCGTGATCTCAAGTTTTCTCAATAATTGTAATAACTGATGAACATGTCCTTTCATTTTTCGTTACTTTATCCCTTTATTTGAAAGCACCGGACAAATTTTGCAACAAAAGTGTTCCTCTGTCATACATCTTTCGAACAATATTCTTCAATTTATGACATTCATTTTTAAACAAAAGTTATAAATATAATTCAAAAAGTGGGCCGACCCTAGCCGTTGTTCCCCTACCTTCGACAGGTCCGTAATTTACTAATTTTTACGTTAAAATAATATAATAAAATAATAGTCTTACGTTAAATATTATAAAGTACACAAAATCATTAAGAACACTGCAAAATCGTAAATAAATCATCTTTTGCATTATTTTTCAAATTCATTTATTTTGTTTCTCTCGTATAATCTTATCATTTTAAAATACATAAAAACGGGGGAATCCTCCTCAAGGATAGTCAGGTAGGGTTATATCCGGCCGCCGTGTCTGCCATTGGTTGGTTGGATTGGATGGCATTCTGAATAATTTCAGCACTTCTTGAAAGACTTTCATATTTTTTACAGAGTCCGCTGCCAAATTCTTTTCCATTATTTGTTGCCATTGCTGTTTTTCTTCCCTTTTTTCATATGCTTTTTTACATTCAGTCATATATTTTTGAATTCTTACTTACTTTCCTGATTAACGTTATTCACATTTTCTTATTATATTTTGAAATTGTTTATTTTTTGGTACAAAATGTCAAATAGAAAACTGTCGAAATCATCAAGATTATTTGATGGATACCAGTACCAGGTACTGCGTACCTCTGCAAAACAGGTATAATGTAAGTATTCATAATTACATTTAATATTTATGCATATATTTAGGTAAGTGCTGTTGACAAAATTGAAGATATTGTAGATCACAGCCCATTTCAATATTTCATAATTGCAGAGCAAATTTCCAACTTGATCCTTGAAAAAAAAATGTTGGAAGAATACAATTCCATTTCATGGACTTGTGAGCAATGCTAAATCATTCTGAGTTATTTTTCATTCATATTACATTATTTCTTGTACTAAATAATATTCATTTACACAGACATTTACCATGCTCAAACCGCAAGTGTTCAGGGTATGGAAATCTTGATCCCAGCACCGGATAGTTTTCGTTGCAACGTTTGCACAATAAATGTGCAAAGAAGACGTCAGATGCCCTTCAAGCACACAAAAAAATTGAGTTTCGTGAAGCACTTTTTGCTGCTTCGAAAAATGAAGTGGGCATGTTATTTGAAATATATAACAGAATTGCTCCTAGTATGGCGTAAGTGAGAACTGGAATGACAATATTTTCAAATTACAATATAATGGAACTGCATTGTTAATTACTTTCAATACAATATAATGCCTAATATTGTATATACAGTAGAACGGGGTGAAATAGCCACTTTTGTCGCTTTGACGCCATAAAACTTGTAATATTAGAAATATTATCAAATTGCAAAATGGTTCTGAAAGTTTAATCCCTTGGCTATAAAATCAATCCATAATTTTGTCTTTATCTTGTGATACAACTGAGCTGTATCCATTCTACAAAAGCACTTCAAATGGCTTTTTTAACCCACCTGGTGTGGTGAAAAGGCCAACTTGTAATTTCAGAACAATTAATTAATCAATTTGATTTTTTTCATGTTTTTTCTGCCCGTATGTAAGAAATGAATGAATTTAATCATATTTCGGTATATTCTAGGAAAGAGAACAATGTAAAAAATGTCAATTTTAACTATAATTTTCTTTTGATGTCCTCGATGATGTTCATGCCTTTTGGGGAAGTTTTTAATATAACGCAGGTTGTTATCAAGGAAAGAGGCTGCGATCGATACAGCACAAACTAAAAACCATATAGATTTCACTAAATTTTTTGCCGTATTGGATGTTTGGCGTTTCAACCCCACTGCGAGCATTTTCATAGAAAGCTATAAGATAATCTCGAAATTACAATAAAATGTAAAATCTTGTAGTATACATTTGTTTAATAACGATGTCTCTTGATAAACAAACGGTTACTTTTGTATCCTGTCTATCAAAATTAGGCTCGACACATTTCGAATGTTCACCAAAATGTTTTGCGCATGACAGTTCAAAAACAAATATTGCAATAAAAACTACTCAATTGCAGATATAAGAATCAAACTGGGATGAAAAGTTGTGCTTGTGGACGACTGATAAGTCGGTTCACTCAATTGGATATAAAAGACAAATGGCCTTTTCACCCAATGGCTTTCTCACCCCGCTCTACTCTAAAATTATATATAATTCATTATATTATAATGCCTCTTGCCATTACTGTTATTACCAACTACTGCATATATATCTGTAATCAGTACAAATGACCAATAAAGGCGTATTATTATTAATATTATTATTATTATTATTATAAATGCAGGCATCGAGATGCAGCTGTTTTTTGCCGTACATCAAAATTAAACGATTAATGCAGTACCATCGGAACTCAGCGAGACAAAGGTGCATGAATGTACACATCAGCGATTTTGCATCATTTGCTGAAATGATCAAAGCATGTGAAACTACAAATCATAACGTCTTTTGTGAGGAAAAAAGTGGCTATAGTTTGCAAGGCATATCCATTAGCGGTGACAGTCCTGATGATATTATTTTAGTTTATAATGAGAATCTCCTAAAAGGATTGGAAATGAGCGAGTGGATTTTTATTGATGCAACATTTGATGCAATCCCACCATTAAAAGGCCTAAGCCAATTTCTAACTTGTATGGGGATGAAAAAAGGTCAGGTAATGTCATGATTTTTATATTAATATAAACATGTATACGTATTACAAAAATATAGAAAACCTAAGTTTAAAATGTGTCTATTGAACATGAACATGTATATTTCACAATTACTGGTGAAGCTGCTGAAAAAAAATATTACATAGCTGCTGGGTGCGAAAGAACTGTTCGAAACCACTAACTTTTTAAAATACTTTCTTTGCGTACAGTTAATGACATCACTGTTGTCAACAGGCAATACCATTCTTGTGGGCACTCATGACCAATCAAACTGAGAGTTGTTATACAGCCCTACTCAGGGCAGTTAAAGAAATTGTTATTAAGATTAATCCGCAGCACATGATGAGTGACTTTGAGGTTGGCTTACGAAACGCACTCACTAAAGCATTTCCTAATACAAAGATGCATGGGTGCCTCTTCCATTTTTGTCAAGCAGAATATTTATTTACTGTATTACCTTTGTCTATTATGTGCATAGTACTATGAAAAATAATGAAATGGTAAAAAAATATGACATGTTGTTCCAGGCTGTACGTAAGTATGCCCTTAAACAGTGCAGCATGAAAAAAGCTTATGATAATGATGACTATGTCAGGAAACTGGTGCGTAGTTGCATGGCATTGGCGTATTTACCAGCAGAGAAAATAGAAGTAGCATTTTATAAAATCTGCGAAAATACAAGCGAAAAAGTTAAAAGTTCCTGCAGAAAGTTTTTAACCTATTTTAAAAATTATTCGCTAAAACAAATGAAACCTACACAGTTTTCTGTGTTTAAACTTACACATCGAAGCAATAACTTTGTCGAAAGCCATCATAAGCTTTTAAAGCTCATAATGGCAACAAAGCCAAATATAAGAACTTTTATTGGTATGTATACAGATACATAGTTTCAATTTTATCTTTACAATGTAAGTTAATGAATTACCTTTATTTCAGAAAAATTATTGACCAAAGTGGTGTGCACTTTCATGCTGCGTGCACAACAACTGCAACACACAGATTCGTTGAGTCGCGGATTAACTCCACAAGCCCGACAGAAAGAGAAGTCCGTAAATGAACTACTGAAGAGAATTGAAGAAAATCCTCATGATTCTGTTATATCTTTTGTGGAGGAGGCATGTACTTTAATAGGAAAACATCATATTAATGCAACTGCAGCTACCGCTACCACAGGCATGTATATATTTATAAAAGTACATATGATGGATTTCAGTGGGAGGGGGTGAAAGTTTTGAACTTTTTTATGTCACGCGCTACTTTGTGTATTTATTCCACTTAAACAAATAAATACAAAATTTATTTCAGATATGATTTTGATAGGATTTTTCAAGAACTTTCGATTGGTGTAGTCCATTTTGAATTTATTTTTTATTTTGACCAAAATTTTTGAAAATCAAAAATATAATTCAAGTTTTTTCGACTTTGGGCACTTTTTTTTTTATATATTTTTAACAGAAAGCTGAGGGTTTTTCCTATAAAATACTTGAATTTTAAAACATCGTTTTTTTTTGTTTTCGAGAAATTGAATTATAAAGATTGCGCGTCACGGCAACTCGAAGCACCAATGCACAGCGCTGCTACGCTAACGACTTTGGATTATTGCCGACAGGTGGCTGAACTCGTGGCATGTTTTCTCATACATGAAACGTTATAATACAGAAATATGGTAGGAAATATGATATTTACTAAATCCCTTTATCCCTCATATTGCACTGTGTCTTTTATCACGCGTTAAACTGTAATTATCCATTTATTTGATCTGAAAAGATAATTGTAAGTAACTGCACTTTTATTGACATTCGCAAGATATTTTTTGTTTTAGATATATCTTCTTTTTTTTTCTTGGGTTTAATTTTTTCATTTAATTTTGTTTTATTAAAAAATGAATGTTAAGGCAAGAAACGTGTGGAGAAGCAGGTGGATCAACCCACTAAAAAAAAACTATTAAAATAACAGGTTTGATTAGTGTTTCTGAGAGTTTACGAGAGAAATATCCTGAACTTCCAGAAGGTTCAAAAATTTGTACAACGTGAAAGTTTGCACTTAATAACTCTGGAGAACTCAAAATTCAATCTACATATTTCTGTATTATAATGTTTCATGTATGAGAAAACATGCACAATCTCAGCCACCTGTCGGCAATAATCCAAAGTCGTTAGCGTAGCAGCGCGGTGCATTGGTGCTTCGAGTTGCCGTGACGCGCAATCTTTATAATTCAGTTTCTCGAAAACAAAAAAAAACGATGTTTTGAAATTCAAGTATTTTGTAGGAAAAACCCTCAGCTTTCTGTTAAAAATATATAAAAAAAAAAAACGTGCCCAAAGTCGAAAAAACTTGAATTATATTTTTTATTTTCAAAAATTTTGGTCAAAATAAAAAGTAAATCCAAAATGGACTACACCAATCGAAAGTTCATGAAAAATCCTATCAAAATCATATCTGAAATAAATTTTGTATTTATTTGTTTAAGTGGAATAAATACACAAAGTAGCGCGTGACATAAAAAAGTTCAAAACTTTCACCCCCTCCTACTCCTCCAATTTTTAATAAAATTAAAAAATATTTTCCTGAATAATTACTAACCTATAGGACAACTCATAAAAAAAAATTGGGGCTCGATTGGAGAAAATTTTTTTTTTGTCTGGACATTTGACGTGAAATCCATCATATATATGCATAAGTAAATGTGAAATGCTTTATAAATGTACTCACAAATGGATAAACGTTTGTTTGCGCAATATGCAGGTTTAATTCACAAATTTCTGCAGTCGTTTCTGCAGCTGTCGCCAGACTTGTCTGAAATTTCTGTCTATTTGTACATTTATTACTAGTATTTAATTATTAACGTATACATATCACAGTCAAAGTATTTGTTCTGCCTTTCTCTACACGAAAAAAAATCCGAATCTGCTGGACGTGGATGTAGGTAATCAGAATATTGAAACATACTGTCTCAGAGTAATAAAATCCCTAGGATGATTGGCAATTATGTTCATTAATCTTGAAAATTAGTGCATATAGTAATTTTACGCAGATCGAGATAAAAGAAGGAATTTTGTTAATGTCACATCACAAATCTCACAGTATCCCAATGGACAATTTTTTGGGGGAAAAAACGTTTTTTTTTTATGAATAAAAGGTGAATGTGAAAAAAACGCAAAATGAACGTCATTAAAACGTCCATATATCCCATTTAGAAAAAACGTTTAAAGACAAACAGTTCTTCAGCGGTAATTAAACTTTTATTCACAGGTTAATATCTCGTGTGGAAAAACGTTAAGAAAATTACACGTATTTCACGTTTATTCAATGTTTATTACACATCTGGGTCATTTAAAAAGTTGGTATTTTTTGCATTGGCTAGCACTTAACGACTACAAGTCCCGGTGCACATTTGTGGCGTAAGTCTATTTATTTGTATAACATTACAACTGATTTTATGTGACAATTTTCAGATCACGTTTTATATACATTGTGCCTCATAAATGCTAAAGCAGCTAAAACAATTAAACATTTTCAACTCCATAACTGTCATACAAAACAGTTACAAACTTGACACTTTTTAATTGTTGTAGCATTTATGGGGGACACTATATGGAACATGTCATCTGAAATATGGTGTCTAAGTCAACCATAATGTTTATACAAATGAATTTAGTTACACAAATTTCTAACGGGCTTTATAGGCGTTTAGTAGTCAGTAGCAGGAACAAAAAATACCAATTTTTTCAAAATGACCCATCCAGTGAAACTTTAATGTCTCGCCTGGCAACAATTTTAAATAGTAAATTAGCAATATCACGTTTGGTGAAATGTTTTCGCTGACATTTTGTACGAAATTTCACGCTCTACCAAAATTGTTCACAAGGCAAAGCGCACTAAGCCATAGATTCCGAGAAGAATGCGTTTGAAAAGAAATAGGGTCTGCCTCATAGACATTATTGAGAAAAGATAAACATAGCGGCATGGCGCAGTAGATAGTGCATCCGCCTCTTACACCAAACGTTCCGAGTTCAAACCTCGGTTCGACATTTTTTTTTATTAATAATGTAAATTTTGTTAAACGTTTTTGTAACGTAAAAATGAACGTTTCTGTCACCGTAAATTAGGGACAGTTAAATGTGAAATAACCCATTAACGCCCAGAAACAGAGATTTTGTAACGTCTTTTCGAGCCTTCCCAGCCAGCAGGAAGATCTCATTAAGTTCTCTTAAAGATCTCCTAAAATTTTTCTGACCTCTTAATTTTGAATCAGAATGTGGTGATAATGTTCTCATAATGTAGTCCAATGCGTCAATTTATGAGTTCATTCTGATCTCACCATAATGAGGTCTTTATGATTTCTTCGTAAAGATATCATTATGAGTTCTTCTTAAAGGTCTCATTATGACAGCATTTAAGACCTTTTAAGCGGTTAGCCGATAAGGTAGTACTCTGCGCTAAAAAAATGTAAAATAAAAATAATTGAATCGATTTTTCTAAATTCGGGTTCGTACAAAGTAAATCTAATTATTGTGTACCAGATTTTCTAAAAAATATTAAAGAAATTAATTGAGAATTAATTCCGAATTTGTTGAAATATATAATTTTTACTTATTTCAGAAAATTCTTATTCAATTCTCCATTAATTTCTTTATTATTTTCTTAGAAGATGGTGCACAGTGGTTAGAATTACTTTGTTTGAGCCCGAATTTTGAAAAATTGGTTCAATCATTTTTAATTCACATTTTTTAAATGTCGAATACTACTTTAGAACACCATGAAGAAAAATTAAAAATTGCAAATGTTTAATTTTAACAGTGTTAAAATTATATATATATATATATTTATAATATGATACAGAAATTTCTGTGATTTTAGGTAGTACGAGTATTTTTTACACGGCAAATATAATTAAAAAAAAGATTGCTTTTATTTTTAAAATAGAACATATAATATTAAACATACAAATTAATCATGATATTTATTATTTATTTTATGGGTTTTCTCGTTTAATGCGATCTCCTGCATGTTGTACCCACGTTTTCATTGTCGCTTGAATCTGGGCAATCGAGGTTCCTTCAGTAGCGTACATCACGCTTTCTGCAAATAATTATAACATCATTTTACTGTATAAACATTTTACAAGATCGTATTATTAATTTCATGAAAATATACACACATGCATACGTCGCGCGCGCACGTGCACGCATGTGTGTTTATGTTAGTTTATTTATTTATACACTCACCTATAATGATGTCGGCAAAATTAGTTTTGCATATAGCCTTAGTATTTTTTTGGCCCGTCCAAGATATATTGTAGGCTAAGGAATTTTGTATAGATGCACACAAAATATTCCGTGTATGTTTTTCCGCACTTTTTCCTCCAATGCGAATAAATTTGTTGCGCTTAAAACAGAAACGTAAATATGAAAATTTAGTTTTCATTAAGAAATAAATACTCAATGAAACCTTAGATCATTTATATATTGTCAAATGGGGTATTAAGTGAAAAAAAATTTTATTTAAAGATCTATGTTTCGAGCACATTTTATAAAAATACTGTATTGTATTGTAGTATTGTATAAAAATATCTAGTTACGTGTAGAAGCGACAAAAGTGCTCGAAAAAATGTAACTAGAATTCTTAAATGAAATAAGGCATATATTTAGAAAAAAACACAAATGTATACTGGATGTTAACTAGTGCAGTCAGTGAAAAACGGCCCCATTTGACGGTACCTACATATACTGTGAAAAAATAAAATTACCATGCTAAGAGAGTTGGTAATCAGAATTATATACCCACTCTGAGGGTAGAAATATTCCTAGGACATTGTAAAATTACACCAGTTTTATAAATTTACATCTATGTACTGATTTTACACATATCTTATTCCCCATTCTTCGACAAGAAACGAATTGTCTTAGTTTCTCTCCAATTTAGATATATAATATTCCGAATTTCAGTACAATGTTTTCTCATTGTAGGGTTTCTAACAAACGTTTGAGGGTTTTTAGCATTAATTCGGAAATATTTTTGATTTATGTGTTTTCCTTTGAACCATCAGTGTAATTTTACCATTCCCAAGGTAGTGATTTTTCCCATGTGCTACTAAAAACTTCGTGTAATTTTACAATTCACTAGTGATTTACATCACATGTTTTACAGTACACCCTCCATATGTTCGGTTCGGTATCTAGTCAAAGTGCGTATAGGGAAATCTGTGTTAAGTCTGAACGGCATGTCATTGCCTGATTCCAATGGTTTCAATGTAACGGCGCTGGTTAATATCTTATGCTATTCACCATGTTAAGTTACTCTGGTAGCGAAAATGGAACTACTGAGATGGGTTTCATATATGTACCAGCACCATTGATTCTCGTGGGGAACCCCCACTTTTGTCCTTGTTTTCGCCTATATGTACATCTTATGTGAGAAACAAGGACAAAAGTGGGGGTTCCCCTCGAGAATCAATGGCGTTGGGCGTATGTACAATACACTATGACAAAAAACGTCTAGCGAATTCTAGGCCTTGCATCGGTGTTGCACCCAGTTGCACCGGTACAGGGGTGGAATACGTGCACCGTAGTTCTTGCATGCCATAGATGCCATAGCATGTCATAACGTGCAAGAATTACGGTGCACGTATTTCACCTCTGCACCAGTGAAGAATAAAATTCGTCTCACCTTATACACAAAAATAGTATGTAGCTGGGACGAATTTCATATGACGGAGAAGGGATGAATTCCGTATGGACTTCGGGCGTTTCCCGTAGAGCGGCGCTGCGATTATCGTGGCGCTACCTTCCATACGTTTAATGTTCCTACAGGCCCATTCGAATATAGTGTCTATGGTTTTTCAGTGTGGGTGCAACACCGGTGCAAGGCCTAGAATTCGCTAATAGTGTATTGTGTGTAAAACCCAAACCAGTGTTGCCAGATTAGGGTATTTTACCCCAAATTTAGGGTAATTTTATGGTGCCCGGGTCAATTTTAGGGTACAAAATTATTTTAGGGTAATTTAGGGTATTTCAGCCTCTTTCGACTATGGCAGCCGTCGAAAATCGAAAATGTTGTTCAGTGACTGCACAGAAAAATAAAATTCCAGAATAAAATTTCCAAACAAAATTGTAGGGTGAGCGTGGTAAAATGGGTGCGTTTGTCAGAAACCGCAAATTTTCTTTCGCGGCCTAGTAATTTTTCTTAAATAAAAAATGACTATCGCAAAAGAAAATTTTTGATTTCAATAGATGGTCATTCTTTTATCGTGTCATCACTAGATTTTTCTAGGGAATTTTTTCAAAGTTGTTGGGTCCGAGTCTTAGCGTTTTCTAATGGTCGGTGTAGTGTGTAGAAATTCTTGCACTAAATGTATTTTCATTTCTTTTTAGCTCATACAAAATTGTACAGAAATAGATTTAGTGCAAGAATTTCTGTACTACACTGAAAATTAGAAAATGGTATTGACGTACATTTTCATGGCACAGATTTTGCCACAAAAATGCAGAATTAAGAGATCTGATTGGCCCACTGACGCTTGCACACTCGGAGTGATTCAGTGCAGCGCGCGCCCTCTCGTGAGTTTCTCGAAATTGTATTTTTGTCCTTGTTTCGTTCTATGTATTTTCATACGAAAGGAAGGAATTGTTGCTTGCGAGTATATAGTCATACAGATTGCATACAGTGTTAAAGTTAACATTTAAAATACTAGACAAATGTGATTAAAACATGGGAAGCAATAAAAATAAGAAATACGTGCAACACTACTCAGCTGCTTGGGAGAATGAACCAGAATTTAAAGGTCAGTTCGATTGGATTTGTTTACACGCTTGTAAATGAACGGTTATTTTTATGTTAAATTTTTTACTTATGGCCACACCGTTTGACAATATCCATTTACATATCTTTAAAATATTTTATTCTTTATGTAACTGGTGAGCAGCTTCGCGCGTTTTTTCCCTCATTAATGAAGGCAGCAAAAGAAATGAAGTGGATTTTTCTGGTACTTTTTTTCGCATAAATTCAGTTTGTTACTTTGTTTGTTGGGAAGAATTGATACATTTTTAATTATCTAATTAACGTACATAAAAAAACTCTGGTTTCCCACATTCTGCAGATATTTCTGAATCGACTGAATCTTGAATCTTACCGATTCATTTCTTTTCGCAGCTATAAAACGAAATATTAAAACGGTATTATTTCATGACAGTAATTTGCCGCCGCCATTGTTTGTTTCAAATAACGTCCGAAATAATATTTTGTTTTACAGCAACGAAAAAAAATTACATCGGCAGAATTAAAGATTCAATTAATTCAGAAATATCTGCAGAATGTGGGAAACCGAGTTATTTAATTTACAACAATAAATTGTAAAATTCAGGAAAAATCATCTACTGCCGATACAGAAGTTTGGCCGCTAGAGGCGTGACCGATCTTTTTAAGAGTATCATTAAGAGTATCATATGTCCTAGTAACGTTTTTGCCGACAATTCGATTAAAAATATTTTTATAGTTTTCCAACTTGCTAGTGATTTTTTAAAAGATTTGAACTCTCTCTAATTAAAAACAGAAATATAAAATATAATTCTACGAAGTACGGTACAATATATACAAATGGCGTAACTGCACACAATGAAAAAAGTAGTTATACTAACATTAAAAATAGTGGAATTCAGCGACAACACAAAGTTATTGTAAAAATAACTATGTATCAAATAATAAAAGTTAAATTTGTTAGTTTTACCAAAATTTTAAATCATAAATTTTTTATTTTTCGATCATTCTCGATCTTTTCCGTTCACTTGTAATCTTTGTCTTTCATTTCAATCTTTCTCTACCTTTCTCGATCCTTTTCAATATTTTTCGATCAATATTGAAAATTTCGATCTTTATTGATTTTTCTTAATCAATTTCGATTTTTCTCGACCAATATCACTCATTGAGGTCTTTTTCGGCCATTCTTGATTTTCAGAATCTTTCTCGATCAATCTCAAATTCTCAATCATTCTCGATCTTTTTTATCTTTCTCGATATTTCTCGACCATTCTCGATCTTTTTCGATCAATATCAATAATTTCGATTCTTTTCAATCTTTCTAGATCAATATCGATCATTCTGGATATTTCTCTAGCATTCTCGTGTTTATGTAACAAAACTCGTAGTTATATATTTTATAAACAAGAAATAGTAATTATAACAATATTATTGTTAATTTTATCATAAGAATTGTTAATTTTACAATATTTATAATAACATAAATTACATTGATTGTATTGTTAAATTAACTTTAATCTTTTCTCTGTGTGTGTTATTGTCTTTTCATTTATCATCTTCAACCTTTCTATAATAATTGACAATTAGCAATAATTTTCTGAAGTCCGTCGAAGTCGTATTTACTGCATGTTGTATCCGATGCCAAAAACTTAATTTGCGCGAAAGAAATTCCAGGTATCACAAAAATCTACTTTTCGTCAATTTTTGACCTCTGCTGCCTGTATATATATATATATATATATATATATATATATATATATACACCTGCAGAAGTGGTTTTTCTGTGAACGTGATGATTCTCAGATAAACCACTTTCACGCTGAATAAAGTACTATTTTAATCATAATGTGCCATTTTCATTTATTATTTTACCAAAACTATGTCTACATAATCCTATAACTATGTTTTGTAGGATGGTTGAAACCTTCAAAGCAAAGCTCAACTCACGCCCATTGTGCTTATTGCAAGTCTGATCATATAGCCCACAAAAAAAACTTTAAGAAGCCATGCAAATTCTAATAAACATAAAGAAAATGTAAGGCAGGAAAAATCATTTGCTAATGTTCCAAAAATGGAAAAATTCATAAAACCATCAATAGATGACAAAAGAAAGAAAGCTGAACTGAAGCTTGCTGCATTTATAGCCAAGCATTGTTCTGTAAATACTGTGAATGACATGAGTGAAGTTATTAAAAATTTAGATCCTGACTCTACAGTTCTCACCAAGATTAAGCTTCACCGAACCAAATGCATGGGTTTAATAATGAATCTGTTGTCACCGTGTTTACTTGCAGAACTACTTGAGGACGTTGCAGATGCACATTACTCTTTGATAATAGACGAGAGCACAACCATTGACACAAAGAAAGTAATGAGTATAATGATAAAGTATTTTAGTAAAAGACAAAGAAAAATTGTTTGTTCATTTTATCGAATAGTGGAATTAGAATCCGGAACGGCCCAAACAATGACAGATGCTTTATTAAATCAACTTAATAACGATGGCTTAAAAATACATAAATTAGTAGGCATCGGAATCGACGGAGCCAATGCTATGGCAGGAGAACATAACTCTGTGTCTAGTAAACTGAAATTACTTGTTCCTCACCTGATTGTAGTAAAGTGTGTCTGTCACTCGTTACATTTAGTTGCTGAGAAAGCATGTGATGTTATGCCGAGAAATTTAGATTACCTCGTTAAGCAAAGTTATTCCTGGTTTTCCAACAGTACCTGCAGAAATATTGCATATAAGGATTTATATAAAACTATAAATGAAAAAGGACCGACTAAAATACCAAAACTTTCAGGTACTCGTTGGTTAGCTAGAGTAGAGGCTATAAAAACAATTCTAGACCAATGGGAAGAATTAAAGTTATATTTTGAATTAGCAAAAGATGAGGTTCGCTGCAGCAATGGATACGTTGCTGAAGAATTATATAAAATGTATCGAAATCCAGAAAATAAAATTTATTTGACTTTTTTGCGCGATACATTAAAAAATCTTATAAGTTTAAATAAACTTTTTCAATCGGATATAGTCGAACCTTTAAAGCTATTCAAAGATTTGAATCTTTTGATGTATTCGACATTGCAACGTATAATTGTACCAAGCCAATTGGATAAAGTGAAGAATAAAGATCTTTCAAGTTTTGAATTTAAGAAGTACGTAATGTCAACAGACAGTATGAATTTTGGAGTTGCATTCTATGAACAATGTAAGGGAATTCCTGCGGAGAATCTGAAAATAATCAAAGAAAGATGTAAAGAATTTATAATTATGATGTGTGAACAATTACAATGCAGACTTCCGAAAAATTTGCAAATTTTAGAGAAACTGGGTTGCTTCTGTCCTGAATTTTTGATGAAACAAAGGTATGATATAACTGAGTTGGCTACTGCATTTAAAGATATATGCGGCGATATAGATCAAACAATTTCGGAATGGGATATCATCAATACATTGCATATGAATTTCGCAGTTTCTGATGAATTTTGGTCTAACGTGAATGAAGACATAGATGCTGGAGGTCAGAAACGTTTTGGCAATATCTCCAAGTTGGCTTTAGCATTGCTTAGTTTGCCCTTTTCAAACGCCAGTGTAGAGAGGTCATTTTCGATTGTAAATATTGTAAAAGATCGTTTGAGAAATAGGTTATCGATAAAATCGTTAGATGCTATTGTTCGTGTGAGATTTTTAATAACTTCTTCAAATTTTGAACCCACTCCAATAATGTTAAAAAAATTTGTAAGTGAAGTAGTCTATGAAGGTGAATTTGATGAAAATGTACTCACCGCTTTTAATCAAAACGATTTCGACAACTTATGAAATATACGAGTAACATAAGTGTTATAAATACGATAAATAATGATTGTTAAGAATATCGTTACAATATATTAATGATGTTATAATGATTTTAAAAATGTAAATCCAGAATTACTAAATCAATAAAAAATGTAATCATCACCAAATATATTTTATTTCACAACCATTTTTTTCCTTATATGTTTAATTATTCCTTAAGATAAAATAACAATGTCATTAAAAGTAAAATAATATAAAATTCGAATATATACTTTCTTGAAGAACCGGGTACATATTTGTTACTTGTCGTTTTCGATATACAGAAATTACCTATTAACTTTACGTGTACTGTGTAGGTTTAAGAAACATTAAAACTATAATAATATATGTAACAAAGTAGAAATTAGATGTATTCAGAGCAAACAATATTTGTAGGCATAAAATTCGGCATGAAAATATTTGGGGTATTTTGGACAAATTTAGGGTTATTTCAGGCGGCATCTAGGGTAAAGTCCGCAAAGCCATCTGGCAACACTGACCCAAACTCAGCAGTTCCATTTTCGCCACCACAGTAACTTAACAGGGCGAATTAAGTTATAAAATTAGCAATAGGTATTAGCATTGAATTACATAAAATAATACAGATCACTGAAGTGTATTTATTTCCTATTATTTCATTTAGGTTTAAAAAGACTACAGCTGGACAAAAAAATTTGTCCATATACAGAGATCTAAATTGTTTTATTTTTCTTTAAATTTCTAATTTTATTTCAATTTCATGTTACGCATGATGGACTGCCCTACACGCACTGTTACCAGACTCACCCTGTATATTGTTTCGTATACCTATGTATCGTATGTATGCATTATATGTTTACCAATTGTCGGCATGTGTCAACATCTTGTGATATCAGAGCTTCGAATTCGTCGAAATCCTTTACTGAAGCCAGTGGCATGGGTGGTAATAATGATTCGTTATTATCATTTTCCTTCTGTGATCTACGTGACTCGAAACCAGCTGCACCACTATCTATCCGGGCATATATTACTGCAACCATTTTATGTGTGCTGACTATCATATCATGAATTGCTTCTAAAAAAACATTAAATACATGTTAAATTTTATTTTTTAAGTATAAAAACAAATTTCTAATGCACAGTATACCGCAATAGTAAACCCAACTTTATCTTCTATCCATGATTTGTTTATATTTATTACAAGCTACAGAAATATAAACTTTAAATTGAATTATTATAATTTGAAATACAAATTTAATTTAGTTTAAATATAATTTAGAAATGTATAGTTCTGAGTTTTGTTTCAAATAAAATAATTAGAATTGTTATTTTCAATACGTTTCCTTATATAGTCCATGTAGCTGTACAAGTGTATGAAAATTATCGTTGGTCAATCAGGCACCTTACATTCACGAATATAATTAAATATATATGTACATGTATTTATACTCACTACAATTATTATTACATTCCTTAAGTACAGGAGGAATTGTATGGACTTGATTATTATTATTAATCGGTGAGCTGTGGTTTGATTCTATTTCATATGATTCCAGACAGGCATCTTGTGGTACTGATTCTTCAAAATTTTTATAAGATTGCTGTATATCTTTCTTAGTCGAAGACAATGGTACTACAGATGATTGAAATCGTTTATTTATGTTATTAATTTGTGAATAGCGATTTGATTCCACATCTTGAGATTCAAGTGAGCTTTCTTGAAATACATCTTGATTGACAGCAGTTTTATATGATTTTGGTATATCCTTCTTATTCATTAAGGGGGTTTCAGTCAATTGGAATTGACTCTCAAGTAAGCTTTCTCTATCTTTATTTACATTAACTTGGTATGAGTTTGGCATATTTCTTTTAATTTTTGCGAAAGGTTCTGGTAATAATTGATTAAATTATAAGAAAGTTACATGTTATCAAATATTTTACATAATTGATAATAAAGAGCATTATAGTTGTATACCTTCTTGTATTTCATTGTTTGTATCACTTTCTGAGTCCCCGTAGAATTGTTTTTTTACTATCGGTCTTTTTTTGGTAACTTCAAGTGATCGGCAGTAGAAAAATGATTTAATAATATATAATCAGAAGATGAAACACATGTGACAGCTTTCTCGGCAGATTTAGCTGTTACATAAGAATCTAGCAAAAATAAATAATCAGAGATACAATGAAAAATTAAATACAATAAAATAAAAATATAACCATTGATCAGCCACTTTGAACTCTATCGACTCTTTAAAATTTCAATAAGTAATAAAAAAATAAACAATATTGATATTTTGTCATTTAACGGTTTCATTCCATTTTTTTTTTGTTTTTTTAATATCGCTACATACTTTAACTGAATGGAGAAAAGAAATCGTGTACTGCACACTATATATATTGAAATATTATATAGATAAATCATTTTAATAATTGTTATGTGTCAATTTAGTTGTAAGATTACATTTTGTATTATTTTATATACTATTATCACTGGTTTGTAAAATTTTGTGTATCATAATTATATAAGTAAAGTGGCTGACAACTGTACCGTTTAACATATATATATATATATAATTATTGACATTGCTATTTACCGTACGGTCCAAGCAATTTTTTGTAATATAAACTTGGCCAATCATCGGATGGTCGAAGACATTTTATTATAGCAGTTGCTGTGTTTATTTTTTTAAGCGGCCATCTACATTTTTTATTTTTTTCATCAAGCCAGCAACTGGGTATGACCGATGTCCAGTCTTCAATCAATACAACGTGGTACATCTAGAAAAGAATAAAAAATTAACATCATGTGCAAATACAGTTTGAATATTACTTATAAGAGCTGTTACTAGTATATTAATTTTAACGAAGGTGATGTTGGCGTGTACAACATACTACTGAGATGAATGTAGTATGGACAGAAAACAAAAAGAATTATTGAATATTGGAAGAGCCATTGCCTTTGATATTATGCTTGTTGCTTCAACCATTTGTAAATTTGACCATTCATTTCCTATTATAATTCCTACATTGCTAGATTCACAAGGGTAATCTTCTAACTGCGAAGGATTGCACAAAACATGTCCAATGACAACTGGATTATCATTCTTTTCTCCTATAAATATTACTAACATAATAGTCCTGTTGCTTAAAAAGCAATATGAATCAGCCTTTTTTAAAATTGATACAACAAATTTGGGAAAAAGTAATTTATCATACGAAGACGTGCAGTCCATTAATAATTCTTTACTATTTTTTTGCAGCAAAGTAATGTTTTTCACTGTGGCAAATATTGGAGAGGAAGAGCAATTATTTATTTCTACGATTCTTCGGTGTAGTTGTGACAAAGGGTTGTCTCCTTTTCGTACACATTTTTTTAATTTTTGCATATGATTTTCAAAAGAAAATGCACTAAAAGAATCTAACGGTCCAAACTTTGCTACATCACGGGGAAGATGTATCAAACTGTGAATATTAAATATCACAAATTCTTGGCCGTATAAATCTTTACAGCATTGGACAAAATAAATTAATAAATCCTCTGCATATTTATTATTCTGAATACAGTCTTCGGCATGGCACGAGATTCTCATAGCGCAGTTAAGTGCGTAAAAATGAACCACATATGCTCGAGGAATATATTTTGCCAATAAAACTACACTCGTATAAATCATGAACAGACGAAATTCTGTGGCTTTCCACCTATCTACTTCATCGATTCCTCTATGCTTTCGTGAAAATTCTAATGGAATCCATTCTTCAAGTGCTTGCAAATCATGCGATAATTGTGTCATTTTTGCTGAACTTAATCTAGCAGAATGACGATCGTGCATCCACGATTTAATTAACTTTTTGGTGACACCTAAGCAAGCAAGATGCATGTAATCCAATGGAAACTGTGTGACCATTCCTATTCCAAGCCTTTCGAATGGTGAATTTCCTGTGTGATGTTCTTCATTGGTACGATTAAGAAAATCTTGATCGGTTCGCAGTGGTGCATCCATTTCTAAAAACAACATTCGGTGGTTACAATACTCACCTTCTGCTGTACACTTATTACATCCGAAGAAACCAGTGTGCCCTTTCGTTGCAGTTATAAGTGATTTTGCTGGAGTGTCACATGTTATAAGCCGAATTGTTAATGAGTATACATGATTATGAAATGTGAATCCATCGTTTTTAAGTTTTTCGAATTCTTCTGTAAATGGTTCTAGAAATTCATCAATGGAAGCAGGTTTTTTATTACCGTGATAAGCACCAATGACAAATGGTTCAGTAACACGTGGAAAAATTTCTCCTAATATGGGCCACAACTGACTATTCGAACTTTTAGACAGTGGTAAGCCATCAATATTTAGCTGTATTTGAATATTGTCATTTGTATATTTTTTCCCCAAAGATTTTAGCTGATCATTTAGAGCATTCTCCAGTCCGTAATGAAAGTATGATCCTGATGAAGGCAACTGAACAATATTAGTCTTAACTGGAGTAGACAATAAACTTCTAGCGTCAAGTGGTATATTAGGTAATCCTTCATTGTTCAAAATTAATAACAACGCATTTAAAGACGTGTGTGTAATATTAAACTTTACAGCCCAGTTTGCCAGTTTTTCTCGCAGTTCTGCCTCAGATGAATTGTCATCAGTTTCAGAGACTGGATCTGATTCTGTCTTGTTATTACATTCCGGTGGTAACTGGGGTTGAAATTGAGATGGACCAGGTTGAACAATTATTTCAGCGAGGTCCACCTCCTGGGCATTTATTTCATTTTGAAAATTTATTAAGTGCCCAGCGTTATCATCTCCCACCACATCATGTCTTGGAATAAATTTTTGTTTAATTATTCTTATTCTACGATTTTGTTGGCTTCTGGACAATTTGTGAAATGGCTTCCGAATCATTACTTCTATGCAGTAAATAACATGCGTATGTATATATTTTCTGAGTAGATTATTCAGAAAATTATTGAACAGATAACAAAAAATTATTCAGAATTGTTTTATAACCTATACAAGCGTAAAGAAGCAATAATGTCTAACAAAATTGAAAATTAAGTTAATAAAACATTTTAAATAATACAAATATTTTAAAATCTGTACCTTCTTAACACCTTTTGACGTAAAAAGATCTCGCAAGAAAACAACACAGTTCTTTTCAAGAAAATAATTGTCTGCTGCATAGACTTTCGCGGGAATAATGTTCATTTTGTGATGTTTGTTTGAAGAGTTTTATTGGCCAATCAGAATACATACATCCTTGCCTTTCAGTGGCGCCACCGTATAATAAGTATTTATGATATTGTAATGACTTCCTTATGAGCACAATTTACGGTTCCAAATGAAATCATAGTGTGCTCAATTTGATGAACTGCGAATAAGCTAAAAAAAAAACCCGATTTAGATCACTTTTTTTTATCATATCAGTTAATCATAAAGATGTCATTAAAATGAGCTCTTTTTGAGGTCTTGTTACATATTTATGAGGATCCTGCTATCTGGGTTATTCTTTTAACAATGCGAAAGAAATAATCAAACGGAAATGATGCTTCTTTATGTTTTTGACTATGCTCTTTCAGAATCTGGCATTACATTTTCATTTTTTTTAAAGAAAAATAAATATTGTGGCTTTTAGATGAAAAAATACGGAAAAATGAAAACTGTTTTTTTTTATGAATTTTTTTCAGATTGAAGCAGAGATATGATCCCGTCGTTTTTTCACTAATCGGTGAATAAAATAGTTGTAGTTTATCGGAATATTTTTGAAAATGGTTAGAAATATTATTTTCATTATCAAAATGGCGATTAACGTCTTTCTGGAGAGTGAACAAATTTCTGAATTGGTAATATGACAAATAGGCTGATGGATTTATACGAAACTTCGTTTCCTAAGGTTTTCGAGGGCGCCGAATACAAATGTGATGTCAGATTTTCAAAAATTCAAAATGGCGGATCCAATATGGCTGACATTTTTGAAAAGACTTTGAATTTGCATGAAATTTATTACTCGGGGGTTTTTGGGGTCGCCGAATAGAAATCTGATGTCAGATTTTCAAAATTCAAAATGGCGGATCCAATATGGCTGACATATTTTTGAAAAGACATTGAATTTGCATGAAATTTTGTACTCGGGGGTTTTTGGGGTCGCCGAATATAAATCTGATGACAGATTGTCAAAATTCAAAATGGCGGATCCAATATGGCTGACATATTTTTGAAAAGACATTGAATTTGCATGAAATTTGGTACTCGGGGGTTTTTGGGGTCGCCGAATATAAATCTGATGTCAGATTTTCAAAAATTAAAAATGTCGGATCCAATATGGCTGACATTTTTTTGAAAAGACATTGAATTTGCATGAAATTTGGTGCTCGGAGGTTTTTGGAGTCGCTAAATACAAATCTGATGTCAGATTCACAAAATTTCAAATGGTGAATTCAATATGGCCGACATTTTTTCCCAAATAAGGGAAAATTGAAATGTATTACTCCTGAGTTTTTGGGGCTTGCTGAATGCGTTTCTGACATCAGATTTTCAGAATTTCTAATTCGGATACAATATGGCGGAAATATTTTTCAAAAATGAGTTTGGCTAGCTTGAAACTTGTTATTCGGGCACCTCTAGTTGATGAATACGAACTTGGCATTAGCTTTGCACAATGTAAAAATTCTATAATGAATTCTATGAGAACCTATAGTAGTTTTCGATACAAGTGGGAAAAAGTTTTTCCTGCGAATGTGAGCGTTGCCGCCCGAGCCGTGAATGTGAATCTGACATCAGATTTGTATTTAGCGACTCCAAAAACCTCCGAGCACCAAATTTCATGCAAATTCAATGTCTTTTCAAAAAAATGTCAGCCATATTGGATCCGACATTTTTAATTTTTGAAAATCTGACATCAGATTTATATTCGGCTACCCCAAAAACCCCCGAGTAGCAAATTTCATGCAAATTCAATGTCTTTTCAAAAATATGTCAGCCATATTGGATCCGCCATTTTGAATTTTGACAATCTGTCATCAGATTTATATTCGGCGACCCCAAAAACCCCCGAGCACCAAATTTCATGCAAATTCAATGTCTTTTCAAAAAAATGTCAGCCATATTGGATCCGACATTTTTAATTTTTGAAAATCTGACATCAGATTTATATTCGGCGACCCCAAAAACCCCCGAGTACCAAATTTCATGCAAATTCAATGTCTTTTCAAAAATATGTCAGCCATATTGGATCCGCCATTTTGAATTTTTACAATCTGTCATCAGATTTATATTCGGCGACCCCAAAAACCTCCGAATACAAAATTTCATGCAAATTCAATGTCTTTTCAAAAATATGTCAGCCATATTGGATCCGCCATTTTGAATTTTGAAAATCTGACATCAGATTTCTATTCGGCGACCCCAAAAACCCCCGAGTAATAAATTTCATGCAAATTCAAAGTCTTTTCAAAAATGTCAGCCATATTGGATCCGCCATTTTGAATTTTTGAAAATCTGACATCACATTTGTATTCGGCGCCCTCGAAAACCTTAGGAAACGAAGTTTCGTATAAATCCATCAGCCTATTTGTCATATTACCAATTGAGAAATTTGTTCACTCTCCAGGAAGACGTTAATCGCCATTTTGATAATGCAAATAATATTTCTAACCATTTTCAAAAATATTCCGATAAACTACAACTATTTTATTCACCGATTAGTGAAAAAACGACGGGATTATATCTCTGCTTCAATCTGAAAAAAATTCATTAAAAAAAACAGTTTTCATTTTTTCGTATTTTTTCATCTAAAAGCCGCCATATTTATTTTTCTTGTAAAAAAAATGAAAATGTAATGCCAGATTCTGAAAGTGCATAGTCAAAAACATAAAGAAGCATCATTTCCGTTTGATTATTCCTTTCGCATTATTAAAAGAATAAGGCTCGAAAAGACGTTACAAAATCTCTGTTTCTGGGCGTTAATCGGTTAAACGTTTTTAATAACATTTTAAAGACGTTTGTAGACACGTTTTTCAAATCGTTCAAAGAACGTTTTTTCGAAAGAATATTGTTCATTGGGATGAATATATCCCATGATTCCGAGTTTTCTGGTAAAAACTAAAGGGCTTTTAGTAAAAATTCGATATTACATATTTCGTTTTATCTGGTTTTCTTCGAAAGAGACATCGGATTCATTTTATAATGTACATACAATAAATTAGGAATGACTAAAATAACGACCTTGAGAGTAATGAAAGTACACTTTTGCAATAGCTACAACGAACTACTCTCAGATCTGATTATTACAATTACTACAATTACTTACTGTTAGAACAACAATCTTACAATTTTCTAGTAACTTTACACGTGTCGCAATAAAATATTCAACAATTTAATTTTTTTTATAGGATTGGAATTTCTGCGCTGTAGACAAAGGTAGGATATCCCCTTAAGTCAACACAGCGATGGGGTATGTAGGAGCATGGGCATGCATGGCATGGAGCGTGCGGGTTTAATCATTTTGTGGTTTGACATCTTGATAGGCACTCACTTAATTCATGCCTCCAGATATCATTTACATTTATTCTGGGCAGAGAGAGCACGTGTTTACGGAAGGGCTTAGGGGACCGACTTAGGACCACTCTCCCCTATCATTTTGTTTCTTGTGTTTCAAATTCATCATATACTTAAAATTCATTTATATCTTTGTTAATTCATGCAGATTCGGTTGATGTTCAGAAGATTAGTGAGACGTCACCCCACCTCTGTCATATGGAGGAAGACGAGCATGCCTCAAAAATAGAGGACAGTATGGAAATTCCTGAAGATACGGTAGACGGTCTGAACTGCAGAGAGATAACATCCCACTTCTGGGATCTGGATCAAGGGGAGTCTGCCTCAAAAATGTTGGTAGACAGTAGTGTGATGCATGACCACAACTATTGCAAGTGTGACACAGAAACGCAGAAATTACATGATCCCACATAAACAGAATTTCTCGAAATGGTATTGAATTTTAGGAAGGTAATATTATATTAACTTGTACAGTAGAAAAGGTGGACAAAATTATACAAAGTATGTACGATGAACTCGGTTCTTTAGGTTGGACGAGAATAAACAATTCCAAAATATAATAAGAAAATGTGAATAACGTTAATCAGGAAAGTATGAAGTAAGAATACAAAAATATATGACTGAATGTAAAAAAGCACATGAAAAAAGGGAAGAAAAACAGTAATGGCAACAAATAATGGAAAAGAATTTGGCAGCGGACTCTGTAAAAAATATGAAAGTCTTTCAAGAAGTGCAGAAATTATTCAGAATGCCATCCAATCCAACCAACCAATGGCAGACACGGCGGCCGGATATAACCCTACCTGACTATCCTTGAGGAGGATTCCCCCGTTTCTATATATTTTAAAATGATAAGATTATACGAGAGAAACAAAATAAATGAATTTGAAAAATAATGCAAAAGATGATTTATTTACGATTTTGCAGTGTTCTTAATGATTTTGTGTACTTTATAATATTTAACGTAAGACTATTATTTTATTATATTATTTTAACGTAAAAATTAGTAAATTACGGACCTGTCGAAGGTAGGGGAACAACGGCTAGGGTCGGCCCACTTTTTGAATTATATTTATAACTTTTGTTTAAAAATGAATGTCATAAATTGAAGAATATTGTTCGAAAGATGTATGACAGAGGAACACTTTTATTGCAAAATTTGTCCGGTGCTTTCAAATAAAGGGATAAAGTAACGAAAAATGAAAGGACATGTTCATAAGTTATTACAATTATTGAGAAAACTTGAGATCACGGAAAAGACATTTTCTGGGAGAATCATAAAGTAATAAGTAGGCGATGAATAAATAAAACTTGTTTAAAAAGCATTTATTTCAATACATTATTATGTAAAGAGCTTTACTTATACAAATATCACATAGATCATCATACATGCTAATTTACTATGACAAACTTCGGCTTGTCGGCAATGGGAAGGGAATTTGTAATTTTAATTCGCAACAAAAAGAGTCACTTCAACGATAAACGACAATTAGTACGACAAACTGTTAGACATACGTTGGTAAATTAATGAAATAATACTTTGTTTACTTCAATTTACATATTTTTTCTGTACTTTATAATATTTATATAAATAATTAAATAATTGAATAAATAAATAAATAAATAAATAAATAAATAAATAAATAAATAAATAAATAAATAAATAAATAAATAAATAAATAAATAAATAAATAAATAAATAAATAAATAAATAAATAAATAAATAAATAAATAAATAAATAAATAAATAAATAAATAAATAAATAAATAAATAAATAAATAAATAAATAAATAAATAAATAAATATTTAACGTAAGACTGAAAAAATTATGAGATTACGGTCCTGTCGAATCTATGTTATAACGACTATTGTTTAAATAGAAGAATAGGGAACTACGTCGTTACCTGCCGTCATCCAACCATGGGAAAGGGCAGAGGACGTGATAATAAAAATTAATAGTTATTTAGCTACTACGCCAAATCAGCAAGTCAGCTATGTCGGACAGAAGGTCCGACCCACTCGCGGAAAAATGGAGCGAAAGCCGGTGTGCAAAATAACCGGGGCACTCCACCAAAATATTAGGCGGTCGACCACAATACAATAATGTGACAATAGTAAGTCAAATGTTTCCAAATGAATTTTTATTAAATTATACAATATAATAAGATCATTGAATCTCCATTGTCTACATCGTAGGGAAACATTAAATAAAAGGGGAATTGTCCGAATGTGTCACTTACTTTATGCGCCAATCTATCGCTCCTGATACGCAAATCCGCCTTAAGGCACTCGGAAAGTTTGCCCGACACTTTTTACGGATTTTTGGAATATGCCCTAAACACTCGTTGGCGGTATGATCCACTTATATTGGATACGAGGGAAAAGCACAAAAAAGAAAAATAGCGGAACACAATTAACGCACGCAAATTAAGCGAGGTAAATTTATACACCGATCGTACGCAGAGGGTGGTCAGGACGATTCTCTCCATTTTCCAAATCTCGTGTTCCGCAAGACACGTGCCATTCCCCCTCTTGCCTCTCCGGTCCCCGCGTCCATACAGGCAGGAAGTCTAGCGAAAATTTGAATATATTTGAACATTTAAAGAATTAACGATTCGCGCTACACCCCCCTCCCAGACGCTGAGTATCGTGCTAGAGTACCAGCTCGACATTCGGACTTCCTAACAGGTTGGTAATAAGGAGAGGTAAACAAGGATTATTTAATATCTTCCCCCCTTACCACATGCAAAATTTCTTTCCCTCATGCCACATAATGATGTTAATTCCTTGTAATACATACAAAACACCAACAATTGTTTTTTTTTTAGGTATTTTATTCCTTATATAAAATTGTATAAAAAAAAATATAAATTATTTTTTCGAAGTGTGATTTGGCTTCTTGGGGCATACACCTGGGTGCCAAATGCCGGGCGAAACACAAGCAGCACAACGCGGTTGTGGCCGAGGCTTCAACCCTTTACTGCCGTACTCTCCTTTCGGGAATGAGGCCTTCTGGAGTAGCCTCTCGCGTTCCCGCTTGGCAAACTCCACATTAATCCGGGCGCTTGTCTCCTTGGCCCTCGTCTCTTTTAGGGCCTGGTAATAATTGGGCGACCCCTCTCGCAGGATTTGCTGAACCCTCTGATTCGCCTCCTCCGCTTCGGCCCGTTTACGAGCCATGTCCACCGTCGTCCATTCTTAAACCTGGCGCTGACGCTCTTGAACCTCTCTTCGCTCCTCCGTTTTTTTCCGAAGTTCATGAGCAAGTTTCTGCTCCTGCCGGTAATCTTTTATACGCGGAAGGATAGCTTTGGCGTATGTCTCACCAGCCTTCCCATGTTTTTGGAGGAATCGGTCCAACCAGGCAAAGGCTCGATTCTCCTCCTCGATCGCCTCCTTATGCCGGTTTTGGCTGTCTCGCAGGGCATTGTAGAGTGCCTCCGACTCATCGGCTATCGACAATTTCTGGTGCAAGGGGGCCGACACGCTGTCTTCCGGCAGTCTCTGGGCCCATTGGTAATTCGAGTAGGCCCCATGGTTGCCATTCGTCATACACGCCTAACTCTTCCATGAGGTTGACCACCTCCTCAACTGTAGCCTCTGTAAGGGCCAATCGTCGGGCCTCTTCCCACTCCTGTTCGTCTGGCTTAGACGCCATAACAACGGAAAATCTGAAAAATCCACGACAAAAACCAAAACAAAACAATGTGCGATTAGTATACCCATGCATCATTCAGATTCGTCTAGCTCACTGCAACCGAGTTCGGCGCAGAGACCACGGCAGAAGTGGTGCTGGGATTTGCACCGGAGTAGAAATAAAGCTAGACTTTTTAGGCCGACCGCGTGGTCGTCGTGTTTGAGCGTTAGTTTCATCGCGATCTTCCTGAGCTAATTGAGATTCGTCGGCCACCAACTCTCGCGGCGCAAACCCTACTCTATCACAATTTCCTACAGCCCTAACAACATTTCGCTGCGCTTTACGCGGGCGTCCTCGCGGTCGAGTAGCACTTACTCTCTTCGACGACTCCCGAGTAGCTATGGTACGCGACCGAGGTTCTTTGCGGGGGCCACTCACCTCCACTTCTTTAGCCGCCTCTTTATTCGCTTGATCGAAGTCAACTCCTTCATATGGCTTGAGGTGCACCACATGTGTAGATCCCTGAGATAGGCCATTTTGGTCGACTAGGTCATAAACATTCGATCCTAACCTCTTTAAGATCGTGTACAGACCAACATATTTAGGGGCTAACTTAGCCGACACGCCCTGTGCTGCTGAGGAAAGAATTCGGTATTTCTTCCAAACCTTGTCGCCAACTTGGTATTCGACATTATGCCGTCGTGCGTCATAATATACAGCGTGTCGGTTTTGGGCCTCCTGAGCCTTCTCACTCGCTTCCTGGTGCAACTCGCTCAAGTGACTCATCCTCGCCTTCCAGTTCATTATGGCTCTCGCCTGACATTGACTTTCCGTTTCACGCTCTTGAATTCGGCGACGTAAAGTCGGAGGTTTCGGTTGTCTACCAAAGTTTATGAGAGCAGGACTAACTCCAGTTGACTCTTGAATAGTATTACAAGCAAACGCGACTTCGTAAATGTGTTCGTCCCATTCACGATGACTTTCTTCGATAAAAGCGTCAATCATCGTCTTGAGGGTACGATTCGTCCGTTCCACTGGATTAGCCTAAGGATGATACGCCGGGTTTCTTGAATACTCTATGCCACGTTCAGCCAAGAAGGTTTTTAATTCCTTATTCCAGAATTCTGGAACATTGTCTGAATGGAATACTTCAGGTGTACCAAAGCGTAGCAAAACTCTCTCGGTAAAAGCCTTAATTACAGCTTTTCCGGTTACTTTTCTCAGAGGCACACACTCTATCCATCGTGTAAAAATATCCTGAAGAACGATGAGATATTCGTATCCATGTTTACTTCTTGGAAATGGATCCATAAGATCGCTAGACACAACTTTCCAAGGTTCCGGCACGATGCGTTTACCCATCAAGCTGGTAGGAGCAACGGGGGGAATTTTAAATTGTTGGCAGACGCTGCATCCACGAACATACTTAGTTACATCCTGTCGAAGAGTAAGCCAGAAGTAATATCGGAAAATTCGGTCGAACGTCTTCTTACGGCCTAAATGACCTGCCGTGGGAATATCATGATTTTCTTGGAGAATTTCCTGACGCATCTCTTTAAAAATAACCATCTTCCAAGCGTCATCATCTCCAATTGTCTCGTCCAACTGTTGATCCAACCGATAAACATAGAGTTTATCTTCAGTTTTTCCAGGTACCATTTATCTGAGGTGTCAGGAACCACTTCGATGGCATTCACGACCGGTTCTTCATCCATGTCATACGTGCGTGACAACGCATCCGGTACGTGATGCAATGCTCCCTTTCGGTGTTCGACCTTATAGTCGTATCCTTGGAATTCTAAGACCCAACAAGCCAATCGACCGACTGGATTACGAAGGTTACATAACCATTGTAAACTGCTATGGTCGGTTATGACCTTAAAATGGTAGCCTTCGATATAGACCCTAAATTTCCGTATAGCCCAGATTACAGCCAAACATTCGCGTTCCGAAGCCGAATAATTTCGTTCAGCCGCATTCATAGTACGACTCGCGAATGCTAATATTCTATCCTCACCATCGATTTTCTGGCCTAGAACCGCTCTTAAACCTGTTCCACTAGCATCTGTTTCGATGACGAATTCCTGGGTAAAATCCGGCTGATGAAGAATTGGCGCAGATGCCAACAAGGATTTGATTTGCCAGAAAGCTTCCTCCTGTTATTGCGTCCTAATATATCGCTGACTCTTTCTTGTTAGTTGCGTCAAGGGCTCCTTAATGATTGCAAATTCGGGCATATACTTCCTATACCAGGACGCCGTTCCAAGAAATCGTCGAAGTTGAAGAAGGTTTTTCGGCGCCGGGTAATCCACAATAATACTAAGTGCTCCCGGTTAATACTAAGTCCTGCTTCCATAATTCTTCTCAATACAAATTATAACCACTGCAAGTGTCCTAGGAACGTTTCTGTAACGATAATAATATCGTCCAAGTAAGAGAAAGCATGTGGTTCCAATTCTGGACCTATCAATTGATCGAGAAGTCTCTGGAATGTGGCAGGGGCTCCAGATAAGCCGAATGGCATCCTCCGATACTGGAAGAGTCCCCGACCGGGAACCGTAAAAGCAGTAATAGGCTTTGACTCTTCTTCCATTTCTATTTGGTGGTATGCACTGCCTAAATCCAGAGTCGAAATATACTTAGCCCGTTGCAATTTCCGAATTATGGAGTCCATATACGGTAATGGATAAGCATCATTTTTGGATAACGCGTTGACCTTCCTATAATCCACACAGAAGCGCCATTTCCCATTGGATTTCTACACCAGTACTACTGGACTTGACCATGCACTCGACGATCATTCGATGATGCCTTCGTCCAGCATATTCTGTACTTGAGCATGCATTTCTTCCTCCAACTTTTGAGAAATGAGGTAGTACCGTTGCTTAATTGGCCGGCTAGGGGCTTCTAAAATAATTTCATGATCAGTGGCGTACACCCAATATGACCTATTCTTCTGGCAATATTCTCTTCACCAACCTATCAATAATATCTCGCTGTGCGGTGGAGATTTTTACCAAACCAGGCGTCATCGAGGGCGTATCACGACGTACCTCAACTGAAGCCACCTCAACCTTGATTTCTCCGTGTTTACCTTCAATGGTTAATAAATTCTCTCGAGGACGTAGAATTACATTAAAGACTTGAAGAAAATCAGCTCCCAAAATACAATTTGGTTTGATATGTGGCATAATTAACGCCAAAATCTCTCTTCGAATTCCGGCGACCACAAAAGATAATTGAACCGGACCAGATATTGTCGAGGTCCTTCCATCTGCCACTTGAGTTGCTCGTCCTTCATATGCCATCACAGGCCGGCCACAGGCTGCAGCAACTAAAAATCCAACCGGTCCAATAACCGTTCGAGCTGCGCCCGGATCAAATAATCCTTGAAGACGGTATCCTCCAATATCGGTAGGAATCCACCATCTCGAAAAGTCTTCGGAAGCCGTTGAATTGATTTCATCGGTAAACCGAACCTTCTTTTTGGAGGTTGTCTTTCTTGGAACAGAAACCCCCTCTACTGTTCCTTGTTTGCGTTTCCCGAACAAGTTGGACAGTTATATTTAGTGAACCCAGGTCTCTGACAACCGTAGCACTTAACCATCCGTGAGGATCTCCTTGGAGATTGATGGACTTTCAAGCTCCTGGGTGGAGTTACTGTCTCTTGTCGACTTGAATTGGATAATACCAGGGTATTTCTTTCTGATGACATCCTTCTTGGGTTGTCCGGAGTCCTCTTTGGCGAATATTGCCGAACGGGCGTTTCTCGTTCAATTGAGGATTGCCTTCGTTGAAGTTCTTTCAACTGCTGTTCAAAACTATTCAGCTTACTAAGAACTTTCTCCACATTCTCGTGGTCTCGAAGTCTTCCGTCTTATGATTCGGTTTTGGTATAAATGCTGCAGCGACTTCCGGTTTCTTCGATGTCTCCATGGCGGATAATGTCGGACTTGACTTCCGTGATCGCTCCGATTTTCCGTGGTAGGCGACCTCTGGTAAAAGTAACATTTCCGGTTCAGGAGGTGGTTTGTACAATTTCAAACAACGTTGTACCCTTTCCACTTCCATAGCTCTTTGAAGTAATTCGTCGAAATTATGAACTTCTTCTCGACGAATCGCCATTTGGATTTCCGGTCCTAAATTTTGGTGTAACCTATCCAACTGTCTCTCCATTGAAGGTATGGGCATACACCTATTCAAGATTGTCCGCAGACATACAATAAAATCTCGGACTGACTCGTCTGGACCTTGTGTACGTGTTTATGCTTCTGCTTCCAGTCGCTGATAAAAATTCCAGTCAATCCCATAGCACTGGAGTGCAGCTTGACAAAAATCTTCCCAATTATGCCACCCTTGATGTACCAACCGGTACCATTGTAAGGCTACTCCAATGGATAAGGCTACTAACACTTGGTGATTGGCCAATCCAGCTAGTTGTTTCTTTTCTTCCACTCGGGTCAAGAATTCTTCCACGCTGAGTCCCGAATTTCCGGAAAATTGAATTCCACATTTTCGGACAATTTCACCAAGATCTTTTTTTTACAGGCATATTAATTGTCCTGTTAACCCGATCTCTTATCTGGTTCAACTCCTCCAGGATGGTCTGATAATCTTGTTCTCCCCCCTCACCAGGAACATCATGGGGGGCTGTGCTTCTGGAGTTATTATCCGATGGGTAATTTACACCAAAAGTGTCTTGAAAAGTGACTCTTTGTCCATTTAATCCTCGGCGTTCTTCATCCAATCGGGTACTACTTGCTATTCTGTTCGGTGTCTTATCCTGTCCTCTATTTTGGATAACCGCTTCTGCACAATCCAAAATATTTCCTACCTCTACGGGAATTTGTACTATTGTACCATTTTGTAGGGTATAAGGCCTCATTTCTCCTATTTCATTCTGTCTTCTTTCTTCTCGTGCACCCTCTTCTGGCTGCACCTGAGCCGTGACCTCAAATACATATGGTCCAATACCATCTAATTCGCGTTCGAGAAATGACTCTAACAAATTGTCTCGATGATCTCTAGTTTGTGTTTGGTCTATTCCCGTATTTTCCGCAACAAAGTCGGTTGCCGTATAGTTTCCATTAAGACGATTTATACGTGCTAATACCCATCCGGATGTGTCTAATTGTAATTCGTCTAATACGTCATCTATTTGATTTTCGGATAGACCAAACAGCCAATTATCAATATTTGGATTAGGCTTATTTCCATTAAAACTATCCATTTTGGAGTATAGGTTTCTTATCCAGAAATTAATTAAATAAATTATTGGGAATATCTAATTCCACATTGAAATAATTGAAATTAATTAAATAATTTTAAAATAATTATATAAATCAAGCTTATATTCTGGAAATAGGACTTAGTCCAGCTAAACAGTGTCAATAATAATTTTCAAATTTAATATGATAACCAGAAAAACATAAATATCAATACACAATAATTTTATAATTGTCGATAAATAATAATAATCAAGAATCGTGCAGGACGTAGACAAAAAATGCATGACCAGAAAAATGACTCGATATATTTATAAAGAAATACTTAATAAATAACGTTTTTGTTCAAAGTCAATGAATTATAATTACAAATCACAAAATAAATGAATTAAATACATCACAACAATTTCTAAAACGAGCTTTTAACAACAAACAAAGATTTTAATAATTGAGTGTCATTATCTTCTTTTAACATATTATAATATAATTTGCAATCGAATTTATTTACTTCCAACTTAGAGATAAATACAGACACAATCTATTACTTAGTATCATCGGTCAATTATCAATAAATAACTGCTTTAGTTAAAATTATGTAAAGCTGTAAAGATAATATAATAATATAATAATAAATAAAATTATTTAATCTTAATTATAAAATTATAATTTTATAAAAAAAAATTTATAGGGGAATAGTCAATAAAATAAAATTCAAATCGTACAAATTAAGTAAAATGTAAAATTTATATATAAATCAGACTAAAAGTACACAATAATTAATTATATAATAATTATAAATTAGGACGAACATTAATACAAATGCACATCTACTCTCAAACCATAAATATAAAATTACCAAATAATAAACTTATGTATCTTGTAAAAGGAAATAATTAAAAAATAAATAACTAACTAATTGGATAAAAATGAAAATTATTAAGTATGTAATAGGAGAGTATTTGTAAAATTAATAAATTTAAAACACGTCACCAGACAAAATTACTATTCAATATTCAAAAACAACATACACAAATTTTACATCCAATTAACAACACAGAAAAAAAAATAATTATGTACAGAAATATGTATTATCGACAAACAAACAAAAAATTAATAATTTCATTAATAATAAATAGTAATAATATTTTAATTTAAATTTTCTGTTTCCCTGTTTTATTAATATAATATTCAAATTTATTTTTAATGCGTAACTTTCCCGATCATTATTTGTAAATTCTGAGAATTCGCCTTGTTTATGTTTACATTTCGAATGCTCAAACACGACGCACTTATTTTATACATACATATATAATATATTATTCAATTATTAAGTTCACTTAAAAAAGGTTTCTATATTGATAATAATAAATAATATGCAATTATTTTAATAAAAAAATTCTCCTTTTCTCTCAATCTCTTTCAACTATAATTAAGTTTCAAAACAATGAATAATTAGGTTTAGAACTTTATGTTCTAGGACGAAATTTTGTAATAATGCCCATAACTCTAATTACAAATAACAAAGGCTTATTTTATAAGCCTCACTACGTTTAAGGGCGCCATTTTGTAACGACTGTTGTTTAAATAGAAGAATAGGGAACTACGCCATTACCTGCCGTCATCCAACCATGGGAAAGGGCAGAGGACGTGATAATAAAAATTAATAGTTATTTAGCGACTACGCCAAATCAGCAACTCAGCTACGTCGGACAGAAGGTCCGACCCGCGGAGGCGGAGTCGGTTAATATTCCCAATAACGGAAGAGAGAGAAAGAGAGTGGAAACACTCGCGGAAAAAATGGAGCGAAATCCGGTGTGCAAAATAACCGGGGCACTCCACCAAAATATTAGGCGGTCGACCACAATACAATAATGTGACAATAGTAAGTCAAATGTTTCCAAATGAATTTTTATTAAATTATACAATATAATAAGATCATTGAATCTCCATTGTCTACATCGTAGGGAAACATTAAATAAAGGGGGAATTGTCCGAATGTGTCACTTACTTTATGCGCCAATCTATCGCTCCTGATACGCAAATCCGCCTTAAGGCACTCGGAAAGTTTGCCCGACACTTTTTACGGATTTTTGGAATATGCCCTAAACACTCGTTGGCGGTATGATCCACTTATATTGGATACGAGGGAAAAGCACAAAAAAGGAAAATAGCGGAACACAATTGACGAACGCAAATTAAGCGAGGTAAATTTACACACCGATCGTACGCAGAGGGTGGTCAGGACGATTCTCTCCATTTTCCAAATCTCGTGTTCCGCAAGACACGTGCCATTCCCCCTCTTGCCTCTCCGGTCCCCGCGTTCATACAGGCAGGAAGTCTAGCGCGAATTTGAATATATTTGAGCATATAAAGAATTAACGATTCGCGCTACAATGTATTTTATAGTTTCTTAATGAAATAAACTATGAATGTCTCGTACATGCCAACAAGCGAAGACTGTTTTCACATCGACAAAGTGTAAAAAAATCTGTACAGCGATAAGAATGTCATATGAGTAAATAATGGACCTTCGGTTCGTTCTTTATGTCGATTATTTTGACTGCATATATTTGGTTTGACAGGTCTGTAATGTCATTAGTTTGTAAATGTCTATCACTATTTCATGTCCTAATTGACTACGCTGGAAAGAAAGTTGCTGTCCGTAGCACTCGACACACAACACTCGAAAGGAAACAAGAGGTCGAATCTTAACATTGTTTATTATAAGCGAGCCTGCTTCGGGTGAACCAGATGTCAAGAAAGGCTGCTTATCGCCAACGATCCACCTGCAAAAATAAGTAGTGTGACCCCCACCCCGGACTTCATCTACGTCTCCACCCGTCCGTCGTCGTCGCTCGTGGCCGCCTGCAAAAAACCGAACTTTCCGGGGGGGAGGGGGGGCACAAAATTCCGCACGGCGCGCCGGATGGTAAGAGAGGGCGCCAGTCGAGCCGAAGCTCGACAAATTTATGGGCGCGCCGCACGCGCTGGTGTGGCCGCTAGCTCAGCCCCGAGTTCCCGGCTCGGCAAGGGAGAGGGCGGTATTCTCTTGCGCAGACTAAAGACTACGCGACCACAGCCGACGAGGACAGTTCACCACGTTCATCGCGCCCTCTCTAGCGCCCCAAATCACGGATGCCACATTCTATTCGCGATTCCCAACTACGCGACGACACCCGATTCCCCGATACGCGACGACACGCGATTCCCCGACGGAGAGCTCCACAGGCACTTCCTAATACGATGCCCTGCACGAACTCGACAGGGACTTTGCGCACGCGGTGCCTGGCGACGAACTCTACCAGGACGTTCTAAATACGGTGCCCTGCGACGAATTCGACAGGGACTTTTCGCACGCGGTGCCTGGCGACGATCTTTACCAGGACTTTCTAAATACGGGGTGCCCTGTGACGAACCCGTCGAGGAACCGTGCTCGCCCGATACGCACGCGCCCTTCCCAAAACGACACTACAATACCTACCCGAACTTATACGAATCTCATACCGAAACTACACTGAACGACGTTATACGAACCACACGAACTTTACCGAAAACGACCAAATTGACGGATCCTACCCCTTTTCGGAAATCTGCTAAACCCGGACAAATCACCAAAATTACGTCCCCCGAAACCCACTCAAACTGACCGCGTGAATTAACAAACCGATTATTTCCCGAATTCCCTAATTTAACAATTTGCACTTTCGTTACTAAATTGACACGGATCACCCGGACGCTATCGTATACCGCGGACACTGCTATTCAAGTTACACACTCACACTCATACGCAACAATTGTAGCGTCTCCGTAGAGACAGTTAGCCTCACGTACAAAAACAACAAAAACACGGCACTACCTTCCGGCACACAGTGTTTAACGGTTAGAACGTTGACGTCAAATATGTTTCGACAATTTTCCTGTCGATTAAAAAATACAAATTTTTTTTTAAAATACTCTGGAGGGATTGTACTTTGGAAGGTAGCTGCTATTGGAAGGTCACAAACGACCATAACCTCAAAATTGTACTCTCTATGTAAAACATAGGTTTTGGTAACCACTAAATTTGTTCGAGTGACAAGAAATGAATGATTTGTGCTTTAGGAATACATGATTATGTGCAGTTGAGTTACATTTAAGTAGAAATTATGCATATATGCATATATATATACAGGGTGATCCAAAAGTCCCGGAACAGCAAAATATCTCAGCGAGAGGACATTTTCGGGAAAAATGTTTTAGACAAAAGTTTTAGGATTTTTCACGGGCTATTTAATGGTAGCATAGAATTTGACCTTGAACATGACCTTGAAGGTTATTTCAAAGTTAAGTTTATTTTTTTTAATGCGAACCTCTATTTTTTTCATGGTTTCGGAAAAAGCGGGAAATTTTACGTCCGATTATGATATGAACGATATTTTGGTCAAGGTCATTTAAAGGTGAAACTTGAAAGTCCCGGAACGGGGAAATATCTCAGAGGGAGTTAATTTTCTGTGAAAATGTTAAAGATAAGAGTTTAAGGATTTTCTGCTATCGATCTAATGGTGATATTAATTTTGACCTTCACTATTATTTTGAAGGTCATTTCAAGGTCAAGTTCAATTTTTCAAATGGAAACCACTATTTTTTTTGAGCGGAAAGGCTTACGTCAGAACACGACTTCACTTCACGACTTTCACAGAAAATAGACTCCCGCTGAGGTATTTCGCAGTTCCGGAACTTTTAAGTTTCACCTTGAAATGACCTTGACCAAAATATCGTTCATAATATATGCGTGCGTGCGTGCGTGCGTGCGTGCGTGCGTGCGTGCGTGTGTGTGTGTGTGTGTGTGTGTGTGTGTGTGTGTGTGTGTGTGTGTGTGTGTGTGTGTGTGTGTGTGTGTGTGTGTGTGTGTGTGTGTGTGTGTGTGTGTGTGTGTGTGTGTGTGTGTGTGTGTTTGTGTGTGTCTCTGTGTGTATGTGTGTGTGTGTGTGTCTGTGTGTGTGTGTAGGGTGGCCGTTACTTTGGTCATTTTTGAATTTCTTCGGTCTCACCCCCGAAAAGTGTTCATGTTTATGAAAAAAAATATCAGATAAAATTTGGATCAATTCGACCAGATCAACACGAGCCACCCGAGGATTAAATGTAACATTGTTTTTAAATGGGGAAAAGAGGTCTCTTAGTTTTTTTTCACGTAACTTCGACCCGTTGAGTCTTATTTCTTTTTAAATTGACATATTTCACTTACAGGGGTTCTTGGATAACAGAATACGCCAAAAATGTTTTTTTTTTTTAATTTTAAACCAACACCCGATTATCTTAGAAGATACGCATTTATTGAAAAAATGCTTGACACAAAAGTTGCACGGTTGAAAGAGGGTCAATCAAGGTTATTTCCAGGGCGAAACGAAATTTTTAAACGGAAACCGTACTTTTTTACTCTGGATATGATAAGAGCGGAGAATTTCAGGTTTAGATGTCTAGTCATGCAAAGGTAACGATTTCCTGTGACAAATATTCAAATTCAAAACGTTTAAACATTAATACATTTTATGGTATGCGAAAAGTAAAAACATATCTGAGACAAAAATCGCAGGGTTTAAAGGGGTCGATCAATCTTGACCTTGCTTTTGCCTTTGGAGTCAAATTTGAAGGTTATTGAAAGTGTAAATTGAAAATTATAGATGGAAACCCTAATTTTCTACTCCATGTTCACATGGTGGAAAAACTGCACTCTGTAACCGTTCACAAAGCAAATCTTATTCAAACAGTTATTGCTTTCAAAATAATTAATTATATAATCAAATAGTAAATAGGATTTGTAGGCATTAATTCAAATAAAAGATTTTTGTAAGAATAATCAATAATATTTATCATTTACTAATAAAAAATCAAATTTTACTGTATTAACAGAGTGAAGTTTAGATTGCCATACAAAATTGTTTTAATGGTGAAAAATACATACACAATACAATATTTTGTGAAATCTATTTTCAAGAATCAAGTAAATATTGAATAATCTTAACTGCTATAATACATAATAAGAACTCGATAGTTCAATAGATGTTTAATTTATAGTATAATTCTGGAATATAACACGTTTATAAGTTACGTATAATTCTCGTTTCGATGACAGTCTATAAAACGTCATAATAATATGCCATTTTTTAAACGCGCTGTAAACGTTAATCTTAAAAGTATTACAGTCGTATATATACGTTTAGTACAAAAACATTAAAAATATTAAAATATCCTTTTTTTAATTTTTTACATTTTTTGCATTACGTTATTTAACTTTATGCAATTTTTCTAAACGCAAATAATTAGAAAAAAACGTTAATCTTAGACGTATTTTAAACTACCGTTGTATAGACGTATATCTCGAAAACGTATATGCCGAATACGTACACCGTTTTTATACCTCTGATATACGTATATGAAACAACCATGTTCTCATTGGGTATGGTTAGCACCACTTTTATTCGCTTTAATCATTTGATTGAAAATATTTTTTAAAGACGTAATTTGTACTTATTGAGAGAATGACCCATGCATATAAAATGCAAAAATGTATAGGTAAAATGTTAGTTGGTAATTGTGATAATGCCAGATATATTTTGTAAAATTCCTCCACAAAAGTTGGTAAATTTAGAAATATATATGTGTGTATATTTATATATATATATCATTTAAATTGAAATACTCTTATGAAAGAGTGAATTTTCATTCCTTATTGGCGAACCTCCTCTCTCTCACGAGTGAAAACTTATTTCAAAAAGTTCAAAATCATAATTCACTCTGTGACAAAAGTACCAAAATATCCACTCTATGAAGACTTCAGTCTCACTCAAAATTTCATTCTATTGTTAATACTATTTTCGTTAATATTATATTTCATTTAGTTTCAAAATAATTGCTTAGATTCGCATATATGTAAATATGTTAATGCGTTATGCAATCAATTATATACATAAATCAATCAATATAAATTCTGCTATTTATTTGTAATTTATAATATTTTGCTGTAACTTACTTCATATCTCAGTTACATTGTTGGAGCCATTGCTTTTGACAGAATTGAGTGCCATATTATTTACCCTGGTGAAAATTTCCGTAAAATCATATATGATAAATCATAAGAGATTTTTATTGGTTATTTTTCGTTATTTTCCCAAGGGAAATAGATTTCGGACCTTCATTATTTTTCTACAACAATATTTTTAAACTTAATCTGATTTCAACTATTTAAGAACTCTTGCTTAACAATTTGTCTGCATCAAATGATATAAACAGTAAACTGACATACGTTTCAACATTCCAAACGAAATATAATGAGAATCGTTTTATGATTTACAGTATTACGACTATAAATGCATTCCTTACGTATTTTTTAAACTTATTCTATTAATTATTTAATCATTTCACACCGTTATTTTACCTTATGTGGATAAATTTCTAAACATTCACAACTACAACGCTGACTAACATTTTTAAGGAGTTTGAAAGTACATATGCTACTTTAAAACAGTACAATAGAAAGAAACACATGATCTCTTCGAATATATAATTTGGCCTTCGTCCGCGTCCGCTAGGTGGAAGCGAATACGAAAGTAGAACCGCATTCCGTTTCAATATTAAGAGGATGGGAGGAACGAACATGACTACCCACTTTTTTAAAATGTTCTTGGCAGAAATGTATGAAATTGCGTGTCTACTATTTGCTTAATAAAATCCGTCAGTTACATTCAGGTATTTTTTCATTCTATATACTTGATTCGTTGCATTTTACTTGGTTTATAGTTTCAAATTATTTCTGTATTTTATTTTTATTTTTAAATTTAAAATGAAGTATAGTGTCGAAAATTTCATAATTTGTGACATGATATGGAATGCAGGTGCGACTTCGAATAATCAAAAAGTTGAAGCTGTGATGAATGAAATACGTAGATGTACTACGTTTTCAGATCAGCAATACGCTATGATCTCGCATAAAATTCTCAATAATTTCTTACCACAGTACAATAAAATGTGGCAACAAGTCAAAAGACATAAAGATTATTTTAAACAAAAATACGACAATTATTTGAAAAGACTTTTTGAGGTCGACCTTTGTACCAGCCAAATTGCTACTACTAGCACTGATGCTGCCATAATCACAGATCGTAACTCCCTCAAAAAAGGTCGTCCACGGCTAACCTATGATAACTCATCTTTACGAACGAAGCAAAGACGAATTGGAGACTTAGCTTCTACTCACAGTAAGGAAGAATTGCAGAAAGCATTAAAATTAAAAGAAAAAGAGGAACTACGAAACATGGATGATACAATGGAGGTTGATATTAGCGAGGAAGAAAATGCCGTCGACTTAAACAGAGTTCTTGCAATGTATATGGATGTAGGATATAGTAAAAGAATGTATGAGATGGCAAGAAAACATCATTCATTGTTTAGTGATTCAGGCCATTTCCCACCTTATCACCATTTGCAAAGAGCTAAAGCAGATTGCTATCCAGAACATATCACAATTTCTGAAACAAAAGCAAGTGTGCATTTTATATCTTTATTAGTGCACACTGCTAAGAGAATACTTTTGGTTGTTGGTGATGATAAAGTATCTGAAATTGGTAGTGAAACTTTAACTCTCATTGGGAAATGGGGCATGGATGGTGCTGGTGGTCAACAGACAACGAGGCAGAATTGGAGTGAAGGAAGAATGCATAATGGCTCTCAAGAACACAGTGATGGTGACAGCTTCGAAGAAGAAGAAGGCGGGGTTGACTCATATGTTAACGGTAATCCTCCAAAAGGAGCAGAACCTAAAAAGGCTGCAAATTGTGATAATAATGTAACTCGTGCAAATCGAGATGCAGCTGTTTTTACGGTTTCATTCGTCCCTCTGCAACTGAAATGCAAATCATCAATCATTTGGACTAATCCAACTCCGTCCTCAGTTCGCTACTGTAGACCAGTTCGTTTTCAATTTGTCAAGGAAACTGAATCTCTGGCTAAAAAATTATATGATCGCTATAAAAAACTGTTAGAGAAAGTAGAGACATATTCCTTTGAAATGGCGAATTCGACGTATGACATTAAATTTCACTTACACTGCACGATGATTGACGGCAAAGTCTGCAATTTCTTTACGGATCAAAGATCTACTAGGAGTTGCAATATTTGCAAAGTCGGGCCTAAACTCATGAACAATCTAGATTACATAAAAACAACTAAGTGGTATCATGAGTATTACGAATATGGTTTATCCACGTTGCATTGCTGGATTCGTTTCATGGAATACCTTTTACATATTGCGTACAACATGGACGTTAAAAAACCCGAGGTGAAGTTGCCAATTGATAAAGAAACTCAAAAGATCACAAAACGTAGAGTTCAAGAATCCCTAAGGAAAATAAATATTTATGTGGATATAGTCAAACAAGGGTTTGGGACAAGCAATACAGGCAATGTCGCTCGTTCATTTTTTGCCCAAGCAGACTCGGTTGCGGAGGTCACAGGATTAGACGTCAACATAATAAAACGCTTCCATAACATTCTGCAAGTTCTGACGTGTGGTAAACCTGTCAATGTTCCGCAATTTGAAAAGTACTGTAACGAAACAGCGGAATTGTGCGTAGCGGTATATCCTTGGTACAAAATGGCTCCTTCTGTGCATAAAGTACTATGTCATGGTAGCAAGATAATTGACTGTTTTCGTGTTCCGATAGGATGGTTGTCAGAAGAGGCACAAGAGGCAACGAACAAAATTTTCCGCAAAGCTCGGGCATCCAATAGTCGCATGTCTTCACGCCAAAACACTAATGAAGACATAATACATTACCTACTAATGTATTCTGATCCAGTACTAACATCGTTGAGCCTCAAATTAGAAAAGAAATTCATTGAGCTTTCCCCCGAAGCTGAAGAAATGCTAGTTTCTTAAATTCCTGATCTTCAACAGTGAAAAAATCTATAAAATCAGAAAATCCAAAAAAATCAATAAAATCAAAAAATCAAAAAAAAATCAATAAAACCAGAAAAAATATTAAAAAAAATAATAAAAAAAAAAATCAATTAAAAAAAACATGATTCTTGATATACGTCTACCTCCCCGCGGTAAGAATCGGTAACAGTCACCGATACAGTACTGGCTAATGACGTAATATACAGCAATTACGAAAAAGAAACTTGGATTACTGCACACACATTGGAGGAATCGCAAGATTTATAAAACACTGTTTAATGATCTTGGGAAATGTAAAATGTCATGCGTTTGACTGTCAATAGTCACGCGTTGGTCACGTGAAGTTTACCTTCAATTTTTCCTAACGAAACCATTATCTTTTATTACATATTTTTTCAGCCTAGATCGAGAGCGCTACAAAATAGTCAAAGATGTTACAGTTTGTTCAGTACTTGCATAATTGCCCTTAAAATAACCTTGATTGACCCTCTTTCAACCGTGCAACTTTTGTGTCAAGCATTTTTTCAATAAATGCGTATCTTCTAAGATAATCGGGTGTTGGTTTAAAATTAAAAAAAAAAAACATTTTTGGCGTATTCTGTTATCCAAGAACCCCTGTAAGTGAAATATGTCAATTTAAAAAGAAATAAGACTCAACGGGTCGAAGTTACGTGAAAAAAAACTAAGAGACCTCTTTTCCCCATTTAAAAACAATGTTACATTTAATCCTCGGGTGGCTCGTGTTGATCTGGTCGAATTGATCCAAATTTTATCTGATATTTTTTTTCATAAACATGAACACTTTTCGGGGGTGAGACCGAAGAAATTCAAAAATGACCAAAGTAACGGCCACCCTACACACACACACAGACACACACACACACACACACACACACACACACACACACACAAACACCCACCCACACACACACACACACACACACACGCACACACACACACACGCACACACACACACACACACACACACAGACACGCTCGCACACGCACACACACACGCACGCACGCACGCATATATTATGAACGATATTTTGGTCAAGGTCATTTCAAGGTGAAACTTAAAAGTTCCGGAACTGCGAAATATCTCAGCGGGAGTCTATTTTCTGTGAAAATCGTGAAGTGAAGTCGTGTTCTGACGTAAGCCTTTCCGCTCAAAAAAATAGTGGTTCCCATTTGAAAAATTGAACTTGACCTTGAAATGACCTTCAAAATAATAGTGAAGGTCAAAATTAATATCACCATTAGATCGATAGCAGAAAATCCTTAAACTCTTATCTTTAACATTTTCACAGAAAATGAACTCCCTCTGAGATATTTCCCCGTTCCGGGACTTTCAAGTTTCACCTTTAAATGACCTTGACCAAAATATCGTTCATATCATAATCGGACGTAAAATTTCCCGCTTTTTCCGAAACCATGAAAAAAATAGAGGTTCGCATTAAAAAAAATAAACTTAACTTTGAAATAACCTTCAAGGTCATGTTCAAGGTCAAATTCTATGCTACCATTAAATAGCCCGTGAAAAATCCTAAAACTTTTGTCTAAAACATTTTTCCCGAAAATGTCCTCTCGCTGAGATATTTTGCTGTTCCGGGACTTTTGGATCACCCTGTATATATATATGCATATATGCATAATTTCTACTTAAATGTAACTCAACTGCACATAATCATGTATTCCTAAAGCACAAATCATTCGTTTCTTGTCACTCGAACAAATTTAGTGGTTACCAAAACCTATGTTTTACATAGAGAGTACAATTTTGAGGTTATGGTCGTTTGTGACCTTCCAATAGCAGCTACCTTCCAAAGTACAATCCCTCCAGAGTATTTTAAAAAAAAATTTGTATTTTTTAATCGACAGGAAAATTGTCGAAACATATTTGACGTCAACGTTCTAACCGTTAAACACTGTGCGCCGTCTGGGGGTACCTTGGATGCATCCACTTGGCTGACTTCGTTAAATAGATATTCTACTATCAAGCAAAAGAACGCCTATTGCCAAAAACCAACGTATGCAACGTAGTAAACGTCAGCATTTGTGACTCCGATCTTTACGAATTCGTCGCGCGGGTCCGAATCTGTCAATCTTTCTGGATCAACGGCATTCTCTGTTCTCGCGACGAACTCAAAAGTTGGTTTTCCGGATTATTTTGTAAAGACTCATACCGGATGAGTACATTTAATTTCAACAATAACTATTAATTAATACGTATTTATTCTCCGTATCTTCTATCTACCGAGATAAACCTTCAATTCTCCAGATCGCTGAAAACCCATTATCGCGTCGGCAGCTGTACAGGCAAATGTTTGAGCGGTTTTGGGAATCCTGGTCAGCAGATTATCTGCGAGCCTTGCAGCATCGCTCTAAATAGCGTTGTCCGGAAGCGAACTTAACCATCGGTCAACTAGTATTGGTACGTGTTTCGAATCTGCCACCCACGATTTGGCCACTCGCACGTGTGATTCATTGTGCTCGTGGATCCAACGGTCTTATCCGTGTCGTAAAAGTGCGTACTGCTACCACCGAATTGGTACGTCCGATAACTAAAGACATTTCCTGCAACCTATGTCTTTTATTTGTCTGTGAGCACATGTAACGATGTCCTCCAACGTTTCGTTGATTGCATCAAAATGTATATCGCCCGATTCCCATCGTAGACCATGATAATTGTGCATTAAGCAATTATTTTACATTCAAAACGTACTTTACAACATCACTGTCGGAAATATCCATAATGCACATTTTATTCGGTATAAAACGATTACCAGGTCCTGGGAATCGTTGCACGTCGGCAATATTCTACATTTCTAGTACCTAATGCTGATTTGCTTGTCCCCTTCATTAATTGACGCATCATTCTCTCTCACACACACTATTTACCCCTTCCACATGGCGTGGTGCCTCTAATTCATGGACATACGACGTACCTTTCTCTCTAGATCGTAATATGTCTTCGTCAAATCCTATGAATCGGAAATCAAATCGGAGTGTAACAAAAACAGATATATTTCACGGTCACTAGATCTATCTCGGTATCATCCGATATTCCTCTCGAGATGAGGATAGATGGTCCCATACGTGTTTATTTTCGATAGTTTGCGAGTTACCATACTCAGATGATGAAGAAGTTAAACGCAATATTAAATCGTTTCAAGTACTAGTACCAGTATAATGGTCACCGCATTTTCACAATTGAATAAATCTTTTCTACGATATTCGATCTAATTGAAATGTGCATAGACGTATGAATACAAGGTTCGATTGGTTTATAACACAATTGAGCGTTCCAAAGATCTGCCAATTTTAAATAAAAAATGTTCAGTCATTAAATTGACATCGTTTAAACAATTACTTTTTGTATGTATATTACATTGGGATATACTGCAGTCTTCAATCAAATAATTAAAATCATTACGTCTTAAAGTCAGTCCATGCATAAATCTTACATGGTCTAAGTCACCTTATCTACACTATATCTTTCTTTCTGTAAATGCAAAACAAAACGAAAGACAACAAAGTATTTATCATTATGATAATAACAAATTCCTTCACATTTGAACCATGTACAATAGCCTACATAAGGTCGCCTTACAGTAGTGAATTGAACTTTCGAACTGTCATCGTTAATTGTCGATCCTTCTCTCTCTCTCTCTCTCTCTCATTAGCTACCGAGTTGTCGCATCTATACGAATACTCTTACATAAAATCTAGTCGTGTGCGCATTCTTGTAACATTCACACGACTATGGAATGAAATTCATTCTGAAAACTCAAGTACAAGCGTAAATGCATTTTAATACTAACGAATGGTATACCTCTTGATTCGAAATTGTATGTAGCGTAACCGACATGACTATTTAATTCCGTTTACAATAATGATTTGGAGATTCACATCGCACGAAACGTTGTTATATTTGACAGATTTTTGTTACTTCCACATTGTAATCTTAATTAGTTAACTAAGTTATTCATGTACGAATACTATTGTTATATGTAGGTATTTTGTTAAATATATTGGCATAAGGAGAATGTCTTCCTATCCATCACACCTAGTGTAATACAAAAACACACAAGTCATTATATGAATAACTCATTTTCATAGTAATAAATTTATCTTTAAAAACTTCATATTATTATTATTATTATTAATATTGAATCGTTTATAGAACTGATGTTTTCATACATTATCACTTAAAAAGATTGCTACCGTATATGAAATATAAGACTAAACAACAATTCAACATGAAGACATGCATAGATTAATTTTATTTAAATGTGTGCATGTGATTCCGTGAAACATTAGTCATTTTGAAAGGAAAATGAAAAATTCTCAATGACCTGTCTGTAAAGTTTCTATCTTACTTCATGTTTCTTTTCGACAGTCCAAACACATCGGTACAAAAACAGACTTTCGATAATTATTGAATATTTCCTTATATAAGGGACTCCCCCTAGCTGTCTCAGGACCTTGTCGTTGGTGGGGAAGCCTGTGAGCCGCGCTCGCCTCTCGATAAATCTACCGGTGGAGACCACTGTCGTGGGCCTCCAGTCCACTATCGGGCTCCTCGAGGATTATGACCCCTGCAGGGGTCCGACCTCAGAGGTCCGAAGGTGATCCTGGGTACTATGACATGGTCTCACGTGTCCGATCCTAGGCGTCACAGGAGTGGAGGCATCTCCACAGATCCTTCCAAGGGCTGTGACATTGGAAGGGTGTCCGAGCTTGGAGGATCACCTAGGCAACCTGGGGACTATGACACTCACAAGTGGCCGATCTCAGGTTGCGAACCCAGTCCGGTGCGGCTTGGACCGCCCGGCGTATCGAGGGGTAGAGGGGCGGGTCCAACTAAGAAGAGACAGCCCCAAAGTCGGAAGGTGTGTAGGACACCGTGCCGGAAACCGACAAACTGTCGGGGATCGACTTGTCATTCGGGCCATGACCCGAATGTCTTGGCACCGGGGGTTATGAAGGTGTCGTAAAACGGTCCCTTGGGGCACCAGGCGCCACCCCTCGTATTAAGCATCACCTCGGCATGCGGGGCTCTGTCGGGGGGAAGACTACTTCCCTAGCTACTCGTGGGAATCAAATGAACGACACCTTTACAAACTCACATAAAAAACCGACAGACGGCTCGGGGACCATGGAGGTCGAAACGGACACTTCGGCGGCCGGGGCGCCTCTTAGAAACCAGGCTAAACGTCCAACCGTCGGTGCCCCCCCCCCCCAACGGCTGCGCCCTCGCAAGAGGGTATGGCGGCCCAGGAGTTGCCGACGGCTATAACTAGGAAAAGACCCTGCGGAGATGCAAAAAAGAGGCTCCGTAAAGAAAGACAGCGTCTAGAGGCCGCCAGTTGTGGCCCGGGTACTACCACCACCACCGGGACGAAAGAAACTCCGAAGAGGGGGAGGCATCCAAAGGAGACTCCCCCGTTGGGGCAGAAACCGTCCAAAAAAAGCAGGGGGGGAGGAGCAAACCAAGCGGCCTTAGACAGGGCCATGGGTTCGGGTCTCACTGCCGCCCAGCGGGCGAACCCCCTTACTCTCGTCGTGGTGAATGAGGATTACCACGATGCCGAGCCGACAAAGGAGCATCTCGATTCCTTCTGCCGGGTCTTCTCGAGGCGTGCTGAAGAGCTGCCACAGGAGCAATGGCCGAAGATCGAGGCCTCCTTTTGCAAGGCCGGGGCCATCACGTTCATCCCGGTGAACCAGGCAACCAGGTACCGTCTCATGGCTGAACTTACGGCCGAGGGGGGCCAAAGATCAGGACCGGGGGGTTGAACCCCTCCAATAGATGCTGAAGGCTACAGTCTGTATCCCAGATAAACCAGAGGATCCGGCGGTAATGCTTCGGCGTCTGGGTGGGTACAACCCCTCGTTGAAGACGTCGTGCTGGAGGGTTATCCGTCAGCCGGCACCTTCAGCCAAGGCTCCAGCATCTGGGCATCAAGGCGGTACAAAAATGCTGCTGGTTGTCCAGATTCCGGAAGCCCAAGCAAGGGCGCTCGCGGCCCTTGATAATCGGCCTTACTACCGGTGTACCCGGGTGACATTCAAGACCGGAGGCACCGACCAGTAAGGGCCGATCATGGTAAAAGAATAGGCGCGACGTCTCATAATGGCGTCCGGGCAACTTTAGTTTACCCAGATTAACTTGCACCACAGCAATGGCGCCTCTGCTTGTTCACAGAGGAGCATGGCTGTGGCGCACACAGGCATAGCGCTAATCCAAGAACCTTGGATTGCCAAAAATGCCATTAGAGGGCTGGGGACCTTCCACTGTTTTAGCAAAAAGGGGCGGTGAAACCCAGGGCCTGTATTCTTACCAAGGGAATCAACGCAGTTCCACTGATGGATCTGATTAATGAAGATAACCTAATGGTGATAACGATCAACACAAATGAGTTCGGGAAAATAGCAGTGGCCTCAGCTTATTTCCCATATGATGGGCCTGATAATCCCCTAAGGGAGGTAAGAAAACTGGTGGATCATTGCAGGCAGAAGGGGCTCCCCCTGCTGATAGGCTGTGACGCTAATTCACGCCATCAGATCTCGGCAGTACCGACATTAACGAAAGAGGACAGGCTCTGCTGGAATATCTGGTCACCACCGACCTGGATATTCGCAACACCGGCAGCACTCCTCCCTTTCGCAACGCTATCAGAGCTGAAGTCGTGGACCTCACATTCTATAGCAGTAGCCTCCTCCACAGGATTAAAGATGATCCGTCACTGTCGGATCACATGACGAGTGCATTTCATCTGGCGTCTGATGTAGGCGCCAATATGAAATTTATTAGAAACCCCAGAGGTACAGACTGGGAGGGTTTCAAAATTGACCTATGTGCAGCCCTCGAGGATGAGCCAAGGGCTAAGATCATGAATCCTATGGCACTAGAGGAAGCAGCCAAGGCGTTCAGCGCAGGCATTAAATATGCCTTCGAGCGAAACTGCCAGGAAACCCCTGTCAGGGACAGAAGGCTAACCTGGTGGAACCGCAGCATTTAGACTAAGAAGGTCAACACTAAAAAGCTTTTCAGGTTAGCCAGGAAGAGGAATAATCCCCAAGCCTGGGACAGCTATACTATAGCAAGAGATGACTTCAGAGATGCAGTCAGGAAAGCCAATAAGGACAGCTGGGAATCCTTCTGCTCGGAGGTCGAGAAGGGACCTCCGGCAGCCAGGCTTGGAAAGGTTCCGGCGAAGGACCCGGCTGTAATCATGGGAGTACTAAAACTGCCAGATGGCACCAGTACGACGACAGACTCGGAGACACTGGTTTGCCTGATTCTTGCCCACTTCCCGGGCTTTTATAGGTCTGGGAGTGGGAAGGGGGGAGACGAAGACCTGAACCGAGCCGTTCCCGGCACAGGAGTTGGGATGTCCAAGGCCCGCAGAGAACTTGGACGCCGAATCGCTCGGGAAATCGTCACCCCCGTTAGGATAAGGTGGGCCGTACATTCCTTTACTCCGTATAAGTCACCGGGGCCAGACGGAATTTATCCAGCTCTTCTTCAAAGAGCTGGCGATATGATCATAGGACCACTTATGAGACTAACTACAGCTAGTCTCATCCTGGGCCTTGTGCCTACTGCATGGCAGGGTGTGAAGGTGGTTTTCCTACCTAAAACAGGGAGATGCGGTTATGAATCGCCCAAGGACTTTAGACCAATCAGTCTAACGTCATTCATACTAAAGTTAGTAGAAAGACTCGTGGATAGGTACATGAGGGAGACGGTCCTAGCACGATGCCCACTGCAGGGAGCCAACATGCCTACAGAACGGGTCTCTCCACTGAGACGGCACTGCATCAGGCTGTCTCACTGATTGAGATCCAGCTGGAGAACAGGGGCTTTTCGCAGTGGGCGCTCTGCTGGACATTGAGGGGGCCTTCAATCACACTGCGCGAGGAGTGATATGGAGAGCCTCAGGACGCACAACACAGTGGAACCAATCGTGAACTGGGTGGACCACATGCTGGCGAATCGTAGTCTGCGAGCGGAGAAAGGTGATACGAAAATCTGGGGCTATGTCGACTCCAAGGAGGGGTTCTTTCTCCAATACTATGGAATGTGGTGATGAATGAACTCCTGGTTGGAATCATGGAGCTTGGATTACACGTCATGAGATATGCGGACGACGCTCTGATAATTGCCAGGGGGCCGTTCTTGAGTCCGCTGACAAGTTTAATGCAGCGTGCACTTATATTTGTGGAGCACTGTTGTCAAGAAACGGGGCTCTCTATTAACCCTAGGAAAATAGAGGTGCTGGTGTTCACCAGAAACTACAAATGGGACCGTGTCTGTGCGCTCACTGTGTCTGGACACAGACTAGAGTACGCGGAAACAGCCAAATACCTCGGGGTGACTCTAGACAGCAAGCTTAGCTGGAAGAAACATCTGAAAGACAGATGTGCCGGAGTCACAGCTTCCCTATGGCTAATGAGACGAACCATAGGCAGCAGCTGGGGCCTCAAGCCGGCTACTATGCTATGGATATACGAGGCTATACTGAAGCCAAGGTTAACCTATGCTTCACTGGCCTGGTGGAACAGGTCCACTATGACTACAGCTGTCAAGGACCTAGAGAAAGTGAGAGGGCTCATACTCAGGAGTATCACGGGCGCTGCGAGGTCAACCCCCACGGCGGCACTAGGTGTTCACCTGGATATAGAACCCTTTCACATAACTTTGAAAGCCGAAGCCGCAAAGGCCTGGCGCAGGATCAAAGCAAAGAGTGGGTACAGGAGCTCTGTCAAAAGAACAGGACCACTGGATGCCTACTTTCGTGGTAGCGTCTTAGACGAGATCGCAGATCGCACGGTTCCCCGCTATCTTTTTAACAAAAAATAGAAAATCAGCCTCCCGACCAGAGAAGACTGGGAAAGCAACCATGCGACACTACTCAACGGCAAGAACTGGTTCAGAGATGGGTCAGTTGGGGCGCGGGGGAGTGTAGCAGGGGTATGCAGAGGAAGAGGTGGAAAAGGGTCCACATACCCCTTGGGAGCCTACACCACTGTTTTGCAAGCAGAATTAATGGCTATCATTCAGTGTTCCTATAGAGCTCTAAATGAGGATAACGGTAATAATACCACCATTTTTTCTGATAGCAGGGGAGCCTTACAGGCCGTCAACAACTTTAGCACAAGGTCAGGACTAGTCTGGGACTGCTACCAGTCTCTGAATAGACTAGCTGCGAAAACCCGCGTCACGCTGCGCTGGATCCCAAGCCACTGTGGATTCAAAGGCAACGTGATGGCGGATAAGCTAGCCAAACTGGCAGCAAAAAAGAATTTTATTGGCCCGCACTCGTGGTGAGCGTGTGCAAAAACCTCGCTCGGGAAGCATTCCGGACGAAGGTTGCGCTCGAACATCAAAGGATATGGGGTTCCACACCGGGATGCGGCAAGCCAAACTTTTTATTGGCGACAGCTAGCCCTGCAGTTGGAAACCGGTATTCCTGAACGCCAAAAGATCGGTGGCCAAAGATCTGGTGGCAATGATCGCTGGGCACGGGGATCTCCGGTGACATCTCCACAAAATAGGACTGTCAGACTCGATGGCCTGTAGAAGGAGGTCATAGGAGGAGTGCAAAGGGACTACCCAAGTCCCCTGCACGTCAGACTTTTCATTATCACGTTTAGAATAAAATGTGCGTCAAAATTGACACTTGCTCCTCATTAATTATAGGCATCTAGTACATCGGAGCTTTGAAACACCTTTACAATACGTTGTATATTTTCTTAAATCTGAATGCATTCACGTTACTGATGACAATAATGCTTCTTTAGTTTCATCTTGACCAAAGGTGTAAACGCAACAAATTGAGATCAGTACCATTAATTGCCAGTGTCTGAAATTTCTTACCCACACCGATCAAGGAGTTTCGTAAATTATAGGCAAAAGCATTCACAGACTTATCTTACATTTAATTCCTCACAATATTAAAAACATATTGTTTAATGTAGATCGGGAAGTATCTAATTCCTTATCTTACATTTAATTCCTCGCAATATTAAATATGTACCCAATACAAAATTTGTAATTATTTTGAATTTTCTCACATTAACATTCCTCACACTATTAATATTCCGTAATTTCATTTATATAGTTTCAATATTTCCATAGCACATACCTTTCGACTTTGGCGTAACCGTGTAATATTTATTTTAAAGATAAAAATTACAGCTACTACAGATATTAACGAGCGGCTTACTAATAATTATGAATGACAATCAAAGGACATAATTTCCGTTATTTCAGCCGTCGAAGTCTTGGTTCTTTTATTTGTTTCCGGCATTGTGTGAGTTGGCCAATTACTGTGTAATACATACATCATTTATTTAACACTTACATTATTGCTCTCTCAGACACAAAAGGTATCATAAATTTCTGCACGTTAGCTGACACGATTGTAAAATTATGCTTAACTACTATGATTTTTATCAGTTGTTCAATTGATGATTGAGGAGGCTGATTTTCTATTTTTTGTCAAAAAGATAGCGGGGTGACGTGCGATCTGCGATCTCGTCTAAAACGCTACCACGAAAGTAGGCATCCACTTTCTCTAGGTCCTTGACAGCTGTAGCCATAGTGGACCTGTTCCACCAGGCCAGTGAAGCATAGGTTAACCTTGGCTTCAGTATAGCCTCGTATATCCATAGCATAGTAGCCGGCTTAAGGCCCCTGCTGCTGCCTATGGTTCGTCTCATTAGCCATAGGGAAGCTGTAACTCCGGCACATCTGTCTTTCAGATAGTTCTTCCAGCTAAGCTTGCTGTCTAGAGTCACCCCGAGGTATTTGGCTGTTTCCGCGTACTCTAGTCTGTGTCCAGACAGAGTGAGCGGACAGACACGGTCCCATTTGTAGTTTCTGGTGAACACCAGCACCTCTATTTTCCTAGGGTTAATAGAGAGCCTCGTTTCCTGACACCAGTGCTCCACAAATGTAAGTGCACGCTGCATTAAACTTGTCAGCGGACTCAAGAACCGCCCCTGGCAATTATCAGAGCGTCGTCCGCATATCTCATGACGTGTAGTCTAAGCTCCATGATTCCAACCAGGAGTTCATTCATCACCACATTCCATAGTATTGGCGAAAGAACCCCTCCTTGGAGTCAACATAGCTCCGGATTTTCGTATCACCCTTCTCCGCTCGCAGACTACGATTCGCCAGCATGGTGTCCACCCAGTCCACGATTGGTTCCGGTGTGTTGTGCGTCCTAAGGGCTCTCCTTATCACTCCTCGCGCGGTGTGATTGAAGGCCCCCCTTGAGCGCCTACTGCGAAGCCCCCTGTTCTCCAGCTGGGTCTCACTCAGTGAGACAGCCTGATGCAGTGCGGTCTCAGTGGAGAGACCCGTTCTGTAGGCATGTTGGCTCCCGTGCAATGGGCATCGTGCTAGGACCGTCTCCCCCATGTACCTATCCGCGAGTCTTTCTACTAACTTTAGTATGAATGACGTCAGACTGATTGGTCTAAAGTCCTTGTGCGATTCATAACCGCATCTCCCTGTTTTAGGTAAGAAACCCACCTTGGCACCCTGCCATGCACTAGGCATATGGCCCAGGATGAGACTAGCTGTAGTTAGTCTCATAAGTGGTCCCATGATCATATCGCCAGCTCTTTGAAGAAGAGCTGGATAAATTCCGTCTGGCCCTGGTGACTCATACGGAGTAAAGGAGTGTACGGCCCACCTTATCCTCACGAGGGTGACGATTTCCCGAGCGATTCGGCGTCCAAGTTCTCTGCGGGCCTTGGACATCCCAACTCCTGTGCCGGGAACGGCTCGGTTCAGGTCTTCGTCTCCCCCCTTCCCACTCCCAGACCTATAAAAGCCCGGGAAGTGGGCAAGGATCAGGCAATCCAGTGTCTCCGCGTGTGTCGTCGTACTGGTGCCATCTGGCAGTTTTAGTACTCCCATGATTACAGCCGGGTCCTTCGCCGGAACCTTTCCAAGCCTGGCTGCCGGAGGTCCCTTCTCGACCTCCGAGCAGAAGGATTCCCAGCTGTCCGTATTGGCTTTCCTGACTGCATCTCTGAAGTAATCTCTTGCTATAGTATAGCTGTCCCAGGCTTGGGGATTATTCCTCTTCCTGGCTAACCTGAAAAGCTTTTTAGTGTTAACCTTCTTAGCCTAAAGGCTGCGGTTCCACCAGGTCAGCCTTCTGTCCCTGACAGGGGTTTCCTGGTAGTTTCGCTCAAAGGCATATTTAATGCCTGCGCTGAACGCCTTGGCTGCTTCCTCTAGTGCCAGAGGATTCTTGATCTTAGTCCTTGTCACATCCTCGAGGGCTACACATAGGTCTCTTTTGGAACCCTCCCAGTCTGTACCTCTGGGGTTTCTAATAAATTTCATATTGGCGCCTACATCAGCCGTCAGATGAAATGCACTCCTCATGTGATCCGACAGTGACGGATTCATCTTTAACCCTCCAATCTTTAATCCTGTGGAGGAGGCTACTGCTACAGAGTGTGAGGTCCAGGACTTCAGCTCTGATAGCGTTGCGAAAGGTAGGAGTGTTGCCGGTGTTGCGGATATCCAGGTCGGTGGTGACCAGACATTCCAGCAGCGCCTGTCCTCTTTCGTTAATGTCGGTACTGCCGACATCTGATAGCGTGAATTAGCGTCACAGCCTATCAGCAGGGGGAGCCTCTTCTGCCTGCAATGATCCACCAGTTTCCTTACCTCCCTTGGGGGATTATCAGGCCCATCATATGGGAAGTAAGCTGAGGCCACTGCTATTTCCCCAACTCATTTGTGTTGATCGTTATCACCATTCGGTCTTCATTACTCAGTTCCATCAGTTGAACTGCGTTGATTCCCTTGGTAAGAATACAGGCCCTGGGTTTACCGCCCCTGTTTTGCTAAAACAGTGGAAGGTCCCCAGCCCCCTAATGGCATTTTTGGCATCCAAGGTTCTTGGATTAGCGCTATGCCTGTGTGCGCCACAGCCATGCTCCTCTGTGAACAAGCAGAGGCGCCATTGCTGTGGTGCAAGTTAATCTGGGTAAACTGAAGTTGCCCGGACACCATTGTGAGACGTCGCGCCTCTTCTTTTACCATGATCGGCCCTTACTGACCGATGCCTCCGGTGACCTTGAATGTCAACCGGGTACACCGGTAGTAAGACCGATTATTAAGGGCCGCGAGCGCCCTTTCTTGGGCTTCCGGAATCTGGACAACAAGCAGCATTTTTGTACCGCCTTGATGCCCAGATGCTGTAGCCTTGGCTGAAGGTGCCGGCTGACGGATAATCCTCCAGCACGACGTCTTCAACGAGGGGTTGTACCCACCCAGACGCCGATGTGTTACCGCCGGATCGTCTGGTTCATCTGGGATACAGGCTGTAGCCTTCAGCATCTTTTGGAAAGGTTCAACCTCCCCGGTCCTGATCTTTGGACCCTTCCAGGGGCCCCCCTCGACCGTAAGTTCAGCCATGAGATGGTCCCTGGTTGCCTGGTTCGCCGGGATGACCTTGATGGCCTCGGCCTTGCAAAAGAAGGCCTCGATCTTCGGCAATTGCTCCTCTGGCAGCTCTTCAGCACGCCTCGAGAAGATCCGGCAGAAGGAATCGAGATGCTCCTTTGTCTGCTCGGTATCGGGGTAATCCTCATTCACCACGATGAGAGTAAGGGGGTTCGCTCGCTGGGCGGTAATGAGACCCGAACCCATGGCCCTGTCTAAGGCCGCTTGGTTTTCTCCTCAACCCGCACTATTTTTGGACGGTTTCTGCCCCGACGGTGGAGTCTCCTTTGGATGTCTCCCCCTCTTCGGAGTTTCTTTCGTCCCGGTGGTGGTGTTAGCACCCGGGCCACCACTGGCGGCCTCTAGACGCTCTCTTTCTTTGCGGAGCCTCTTTTTTGCACCTCCGCAGGGTCTTTTCCTAGTTATAGCCGTCGGCGACTCCTGGGCAGTCATCCAGGGCGCAGCCGCTGGGAGGGTACCGACGGTTGGACGTTCAGCCTGGTTTCCAAGACGCGCCCCGGCCGCCGAAGCGTCCGTTTCGACCTCCATGGTCCCCGAGCCGTCTGTCGGTTTTTTATGTGAGTTTGTAATGGTGTCGTTCATTTGATTCCCACGAGTAGCTAGGGAAGTAGTCTTCCCCCCGACAGAGCCCCGCATGCCGAGGTGAGGCTTAATACGAGGAGTGGCGCTTGATACCCCATGGGAACGTTTTACGACACCTTCATAACCCCCGGTGCCAAGACATTCGGGTCATGGCCCGAATGACAAGTCGATCCCCGACAGTTTGTCGGTTTCTGGAACGGTGTCCTACACACCTTCCGACTTTGGGGATGCCTCTTCTTAGTTGGACCTGCCCCTCTACCCCTCGATACGGGGTTTACCCTCACCTACCGACCCAGCTGGTATGTACCCGCCGGGCGCACTCAAAGCCGCACCGGATGGGTACACTGGGTTTGCAACCTGAGATCGGCCACTTGTGAGTGTCATAGTCCCCAGGTTGCCTAGGTGATCCTCCAAGCTCGGACACCCTTCCAATATCACAGCCCTTGGAAGGACCTGTGGAGATGCCTCCACTTCTGTGGCGCCTAGGATCGGACACGTGAGATCATAGTACCCAGGATCACCTTCGGACCTCGGAGGTCGGACCCCTGCAGGGGTCATAATCCTCGAGGAGCCCGACAGTGGACTGGAGGCCCACGACAGTGGTCTCCAGCGGTAGATTTATCGAGAGGCGAGCGCGGCTCACAGGCTCCCCCACCAACGACAAGGTCTTGAGACAGCTAGGGGGAGTCCCTTATATAAGAAAATATTTAATAATTATTGAAAGTGTGTTTGTGTACCGATGTGTTTGGACTGTAGAAAAGAAACACGAAGTAAGATAGAAGCTTTACAGACAGGTCATTGAGAATTTTTCACTTTTCCTTTCAAAATGACTAATGTTTTACGGAATCATATGCACACATTTAAATAAAATTAATCTATGCATGTCTTCATGTTGAATTGTTGTTTAGTCTTATATTTCATATACGGTAGCAATCTTTTTAAGTGATAATGTATGAAAACATCAGTTCTATAAACGATTCAATATTAATAATAATAATAATATGAAGTTTTTAAAGGTTAATTTATTACTATGAAAATGATTTATTGATATAATGACTTGTGTCTTTTTGTATTACACTAGGTGTGATGGATAGGAAGACATTCTCCTTATGCCAATATATTTAACAAAATACCTACATATAACAATAGTATTCGTACATGAATAACTTAGTTAACTAATTAAGATTACAATGTGGAAGTAACAAAAATCTGTCAAATATAACAACGTTTCGTGCGATGTGAATCTCCAAATCATTATTGTAAACGGAATTAAATAGTCATGTCGGTTACGCTACATACAATTTCGAATCAAGAGGTATACCATTCGTTAGTATTAAAATGCATTTACGCTTGTACTTGTTGGGTTTTCAGAATGAATTTCATTCCATAGTCGTGTGAATGTTACAACACCAGAATGCGCACACGACTAGATTTGATGTAAGAGTATTCGTATAAATGCGACAAATCGGTAGCTAATGAGAGAGAGAGAATGATCGACAATTAAAGATGACAGTTCGAAAGTTCAAATCACTACTAGTAAGGCGACCTTATGTAGGCTATTGTACATGGTTCTAATGTGAAGGAATTTGTTATTATCATAATGATAAATACTTTGTTGTCTTTCGTTTTGTTTTGCATTTACAGAAAGAAAGATGTAGTGTAGATAAGATGACTAGACCATGTAAGATTTATGCATGGACTGACTTTAAGATGTAATGATTTTAATTATTTGATTTAAGACTGCAGTATATCGCAATTTAATATACATACAAAAAGTAATTGTTTAAACGATGTCAAGTTTTTTATTTACAATTGGAAGATCTTTGGAACGCTCAATTGTATTATAAACCAATCGAAACTTGTATTCATACGTCTATGCACATTTCAATTAGATCGAATATCGTATAGAAAAGATTTATTCAATTGTGAAAATTCGGTGACCATCATACTGGTACTAGTACTTGAAACGATTTAATATTGCGTTTAACTTTTCATCATCTGAGTATCGTAACTCGCAAACTATCGAATATAAACACGTATGGGACCATCTATCCTCATCTCGAGAGGAATATCGGATGATACCGAGATAGATCTAGTGACCGTGAAATTATCTGTTTTTGTTACACTCTGATTTGATTTCCGATTCATAGGATTTGACGAAGACATAATACGATCTAGTGAGAAAGGTACGACGTATATCCATAAATTAGAGGCACCACGCCATGTGGAAGTGGCAAAGAGTGTGTGAGAGAGAGAATGATGCGTCAATTAATGAAGGGGACAAGCAAATCAGTATTAGGTATTAGAAATGTAGAATATTGCCGACGTGCAAAGATTCCCAGGACCTGGTAATCGGTTTATACCGAAGAAAATGTGGCGATATACCCTTTGATGCAATTAACGAAACGTTGGAGGACATCGTTACATGTGCTCACAAGATACACATAAAAGGCGCAGACAAATAAAAGACATAGGTTGCAGGAAATGATAGATGCTGACAATGTTGTCGGTATAGACATATTAGCCTGTCCATCTCTACCGAAACTCATAGGACAACAACAAGGTCGATTGTCGATAAATTGCGAAAATCATACATTTAACGGAAAGTGTGCTAAACAAAATGTTAAAATGCTTAGAAATTGGATACTGTAAAATCTTCAAGACTAGCCTGCATATCTTCAAAGGTCAACGAGAATTTACTATGAAGTGAAACGTCTTGCATTAATGGAAACAAAAGACATCGAGTCTACCTATAGATTTCATCTCAACGTTTGCAGAACGTGAAATTGAAGAAGTATGGTCATGCTTACCACTCACAATGCAAATGCATCCAGATTTACGTGAATGTCGTCAATAAACGTTTTGAAACGAGTGATGATACCGCAGATAGACAACCGCCGATGATTGAAGACTGTGCAAAGTGTCAATTTCAGAGGGATGTATAGTAATGGCAATATAGGTATTTTAAGAATAAGAAATTTCGGATCCTCGAGATTGCTTTCGCTTTGCAGTAGATGTGCGGTAATATTTAACAATTTCACTTTCATATTCTTTTGCATGGCGATATTATTATTAGTTTATTTATGCATTGACTCATATTCAATTGTAATATTCTCCATAACCATTCATATCAGCAAGTATATCATCGTAGTCTACGATGAATCTATGCATTTCAGATGCACCCGCATATTTAATTCTGCGATACACAGATTCTGCAATCTCTTTAAACATACTAAAAGATGGCAGCATGGTCACATCCTTTAACTGTTTACTTAAAGGACACTAAACTGTGCATAAAGATAGAAAGAAACTGTCGAATCTTACACGCTTCTCTTAAATTTGTACATCTTCATTTCGATCTTATTATTCTCAGAAATTTTAAAGGTGGGAAATATTAAATGAAGGTTAATTAATTACATTAAAAGTAAGTCGATATTCGTATGTGTTCGTCACTTATGGGAAGTCAGATTAATTGTTACCGTATAGTAAAATCTACGGATAATTAACAGGTCGAAACCTGTATGGCGATATTTAAGATGTGGTAAATTGTACACATATTAAAAGATGGCCAGGAACCTGATTAATTACATTACCCACGTGTCCAAACTCGTATAGCTGTGATTCGAACGTCATGAAAACACGCAAATATCGTGAATAGATAAATGCATAGGGAATAAATAAGCGTGTCATCCTCTCTCTTTCTAATTACTGCTAGCTTCTTCTATCAGTTCAACACTGAAAAAAAATGTTCACCGGTTTTCATGGTGCACATATGCATCCCTACTGTACAGGGACTAATCGCGGCATTTGTTTGGCGCTGGTTTCATCTTTTTTGATGACGATACCTGTATATTGCAGGCACAGAACATATGTAGCTACCAAATAATGTGAAGTAATAAATACAATGTATGCCGGTAACCAAAATACATATATTCTAGGCAGTAAACTTTTAATGGCTTCTAGGAATTAATAGTTTCAGGTACAATCACAGAAGATGGTGCTGCTTGCATGATTATTCTGGGGTAAATTTGTTACGTCGACGATGAAAATTGTTCTCCGTGTATATTATACACATATTCGAATTATGTGAGATTTATTACTTTTTAAATATTATTATTGTAAATTATTTATTTATTAGTGCTATCTTTGTTCACGAAGGGGTGTGTTGGCCTACGGGTGACCCACTAGGTCATTCCTATAGATAAAATACGGAACTGAGGTCATCTCCTTTCTATTATGGCGGAGGATGCCTAAAAATTTGGGAAAGAGAAAATGTGTTACTTGGTATATCTTTTGATGAAATTGCGCAATGACTTTAAACGCGTCTGAACCTGTATACATGGAAAAATATATGGTGAAAATGATCGGCGGGTAATCGACGATGACGATGACCGTCAAAATGCTATAATGCTGAAGTTAATGGATCTAACAAAGAGTACGAGAGAGTGAGAGAGATGGTAGTAGAACGCAGGAAGAAAAAGTCATTATTAGAATTTTACGTTCACTTTCAAAATACGGTTCCTAGCCTCCGCTGTATTTCCACATAGGCATCGAGAAGCGACTATAATGTAGCAATAGCTGACCTTTAATGAATTGCTTTTGCAATTTTTTTTTCGACATTCCTCACATGACAATACTAATGTGTAACAGCCAGTACTTTTCAATATTTATGATCCAATTTCTTAAGATCACGCATTAGAAAGAGGCCGTTTGCAATTACCATCTAAAGGCGGGACATTTTTATAACAATATTAGGGGGTCGGCGCTAGGTCTTTTGAACGCGTTGAGACTTGCTTTGCGCCTTTTCTACATTAATTTCAAAATGGTCTTGGGTAAAGGGACTCGACGGTTTTGTCTCTATTGGAGATCATTGACATACGCTAATTAATATGTGAGCAGCTGTAACCCTCTGTGCCGTGATGCAATGAATAATTGTCTCCAACGATATCTTCACCCCATTGGGAATGTCAGGATTGGCCGTTAAGAATGAATTGATTTTCTCAATCGTCTCGATGGATTCTCGAATGAAGTTGGAAAATTGTTGGAACATTTTCGAAAGTTTCGGGAAAACAAATGTACGGTGAATAAGTGATCGATGGATAATCGACGGGAAATGTAGATGCTAGATGGAACTAACAAAGAATATGCGAGAGCGAGAGAGATGATAGTAGAACGCACGAGGAAATGCTCATTTTACTTTCGCTTTCAAGAAGGTTCCTAGCTTACGATGTATTTCCATAAGTGACTATAATGTAGCAATATCTGACCTTTAATGAAGGCGACTTTTGAAATTTGATTTTCGACACATGGCAATACTAATGTGTAACGGCCAACACTTTTCAATCTCTCTGATTGAATTTTGTAAGATCACGCATTAGAAAGATGTCGTTTTCAATTATAATGTAAAACATTTTATTAATAACAATATCAAATGAAATAATAAATATTGGTTGACTTTTACCTTCTCTTTTCATTCGACAATATGACGCAATGCATACATTAAATTACCTATGTTTTTCGACCTTCACAGCTTTCGAAATTTATAATAACAATACATGAAATTGGTATAGTAACCTCCTTTTACTCCTGACCTTCTTACGCTTAGCCCCTCTACTCGTGCAGTTCTTCAAGGCTGCGGCGGAACGGCATATTCATGGATTCATGCGTTGATATTCATTTTTATATCTAAATTTTTAATCATTCTAACATGGCGCATTAACTGCATCAATAACCTCACAAACACTTTCAAAATAATAAAATTTCTGTTAACTCTTTCTATAAAGAGATTTATTAGGATTTGCTATGATTTCCAATTTTTTATCAGCCATATTGTATCGGTCATTTTGAATTTTGAGACTCTGCAACGAGGGATACGTTGCAGTCCGTCCTCGTTTAAAACACAAACCCCGCGCGTTAGTGGTCTGCACTACCGCCACATGTCCACGGGCATTACCGCCGATCGTCGAACGAGCGAGCAATCACACTTTCTCCCGAATTCGCCCGAGAAATACGAGTCGTGCCGAAAGTCATTTCGGTAGCTTGCCGAGCGGGGTTCCACGTATGCCAGACGTATGCCTCCAAGTTCTCTCCGACGACCAGGGATGGGATTGCGCCTACGTACCCACACGTGAAGCTGGGACGACCCGCTAAAATCCATCTCCCCTCTCCGCTGCTCCCGCTTTCGCAGTCTTTCACACAACTATGTGACTACACATGTAGTGTGAAAGACGTACCGGAAACTGGATTACGCGTCTCCACGTGGCGAGATCCAGCTTCGCAGCATCCGTCTTTCTGCAGTCGTTTGCTCTATTAGGGGTCTACACCTGTGGTGCAGAAGCAAACCATAAACTCGTTCACGTGTCTATACGTGACGGGGTCCAGACTACCCAGCATCCCCCCATCTTACTCGGCCCGTCCGATCTTGTCCTCTACGTGCCCTACACGTGGGGATGGCAGATCGACGGTAGATGTAGCTTACATCTCGCCTACGTGTCCACACGTAACGAGATCTCTACAGCATCCAATGCTCCAGAGCTGCCAAACCTGAACCGATCCATGCAATTTGCCACCCGGGAAAATTACCCGTCAAATCCGTAGATCATCTCTCTACTCGATGGGGTACAATTAGACCCCAACCGTTTATACTCTTAAGGATGGGTCACGTTCCTGCGGTTTTTTTCGCCCCGCAACTGCCAGGGCCGTAAAAACCCCTACCTTTAATAAATCATCTTTTCAAAAAGTTTATGAGAAAGTTACCAGTCTGTAACCAGTACGGTCTTTCAAGTATTTGGGGATCACGCTTGGGAAAAGAATGGACCCTACGTTGCATGCAGATAGAATACGCCATAAGTCAAAAACGTTATTTAACCATCTCCGAAAAGTATCGAGAAGAGACTGGTGAAGTATCAGCATTTTTTTGGTTCGCTGATTTTGATTCTGAAGTAAAATTCTCAATATTCAAAATGAAGCATCCGAATAGCGGACCAAATTTCATAAAAGTTTTTTCATAAAAAATACTATATTGAGAGTTTTTTTAGAGTCATGATTTTGTACATGAAAAACGATAAAAGCTTTATAAAATTTGATCTGCCAGTTTAGGTCCGCCAGTTTGAGTTTTCTAATTATGACCTCAGATACGAAGTTAGCGACCAAAAAATCCTCAGACACCAACTTTTATGGAAATAAGTTTTCTGCATATCTGCCTACATATTATTATACATTTTAGGGATTTTTAGTAATTCAGGGGTCAGTTTCAACCATCGTCTTTGCCGAAAAAAAATACGTGTCGATTATTTTTCAGAATACTAAAGATATACCAACTTGCAGTTCAATCGGTTTGTCATGCTTGAATAGTGTTACTTGTAAGTATCCGCTTTGCAGTTATCTTTGAAATTAATATATGGCTGTTTTTTATAGTTAGCCCTTTCTGCGATACATTTTACATTATTTCCTTCAATAAATATTATCTTCAGTTCCCTTTCAGGATAATTTTGTAATACATTAATAGTATATCTGCAATGGTCAATTGACAAATAATTTGCAGATTCCATTTTATGGTACATTTCATTTTCACATCAACTGAATATACGAAATCAACAATAAATAGTCATTTATTCAATTATTCAGCTCTTTCAAATTGCAATCAATTCTACGCATGTTTTGAAACTGTCCTTATAGACAACGTTATTGAACGAAATATAAAGCGTTGCATTGGAAACGATTGACAATTCTTCCCCTTATAAAGGTAAAGGATATATCCCATACTTTTCATATGTAATTTTCACAGCTGCAATACTAAATACAAGAAGTGCTAGATTAATGAATCTACATTTAAAACGTTTATCCATTCATAGAAATCTAATTACAGCGTACATTTCAACCAAAATGAATTATTCTCACGTATAAATTTGCCTATTATATATTGTTTGCAGGTCAAAGATATATATATACATCCAGATCCATTCTCGGTACAAAACGGACTGCTGGGGCCAACATTAAAGTTGAAGCGTTCACGACTAAGGACTTATTTCAAACCGCAATTAGAAGATCTTTATCAACATTTGGACTAATACAAGGACTTTACAATAGTATATGAGAATATTAAATGCTTTTTAATTGCTTCAAATCCTTTTGGTTGATTTTGATTTTATGTATATCTGTAAATAATAATATATTCAGTGAAACTTCAACTACATTATAGTTTAAATAGTTAAATATTGTAAGAAATCAAACAATTAGCTGAACTACCTTAAACTGAACTTGAAAACTCACATCTGCTCGGCCAGTTGTCGAGCAAACACGCTCACACGCGCACGCGCCAACATGCACACGTATCTATGTACACACTGCAGGAAGTAAAAGTCTAACATTTACGTAGAGGTGTTGAGATAAGGACTGACTCCGAGTGACCTGATAATTGAATTCTAATAAAATCTTCTTTTACGTGTGTGCATTTTCTTAAGTTTTCTTGTAGGAAAATGTTGTTGGATAACGGAAACTTTAAACTATGTGAATAAGTAAGTGTAAACCAATATTTCACATATCGTTTCGACCATTAATATTGCGTCTTCTTCAGAGAATATTTAATTGTATTGTGTAAAAAATAATAGAATTATGAAAATACACGCTCCCACACACACACACACACACACACACACACACACACACACACACGCGCGCGCGCGCGCACGCATGCACACGCGCACACCCGCACACCCACCCGTATGCACGTTTTGTGGAAAACAAATTATTTTTCCTTCGAGATATTATCCTTCTTTTTACACTAAACATATTTTTTCGAGAACTTTTTATGCCTTTGGCGCTGTAACTAAGTCCACCATTTTGAAAATTCAAATGATGCACATGTTACGTGGACAATTTCGAGTTTGAATAATATTAATTAACAATTTAAATAAAAATATAATATAGGTCTCACCTTATTTTGCTCCTGTTGTTTCCAGGTTTAATAATGACGAAATAAAAGAATTAAATGTAATTAAATTAACTTTTATTTAATTGTGAGGCAATACGTCACTGATCTAGCCCCCACCCAATTTAAATTATAAGTTTTCACCATAAAAGATATTAATATGTACCCTGGGAAAAATATTAGGTAGGATTCTCATGAGAATCATATGAGAAATTGAAACAGGATTTCTATGAGATCCACATGAGAATCGAGTTAGACTCTCATAATGATGGTAGAATCTCGGCATTCGCATGAGGGTCCTAAAAGATTCTCATGAGAGTGTTACTTGATTCTCATGTCGATCTCACACAAATCCTGTTTCAATTTCTCATGAGAATCATATAAGAACACAATTTTTCGCAGGGTAGTGATTAAGTGTCAACACACAAGAGGTCAAGAAGAGACTTGCTTTGCGCCTTTTCTACATTAATTTCAAAATGGTCTTGGGTAAAGGGACTCGACGGTTTTGTCTCTATTGGAGATCATTGACATACGCTAATTAATATGTGAGCAGCTGTAACCCTCTGTGCCGTGATGCAATGAATAATTGTCTCCAACGATATCTTCACCCCATTGGGAATGTCAGGATTGGCCGTTAAGAATGAATTGATTTTCTCAATCGTCTCGATGGATTCTCGAATGAAGTTGGAAAATTGTTGGAACATTTTCGAAAGTTTCGGGAAAACAAATGTACGGTGAATAAGTGATCGATGGATAATCGACGGGAAATGTAGATGCTAGATGGAACTAACAAAGAATATGCGAGAGCGAGAGAGATGATAGTAGAACGCACGAGGAAATGAAGAACACAATTTTTCGCAGGGTAGTGATTAAGTGTCAACACACAAGAGGTCAAGAAGAGACGCCTGCTCGCCAGTATGTGGTCAACAGGAAAATCCTAAAAAAGCCGCGCAGTGGCAACATCGGTGACCTCTTCTAAACTAAAGGTCACGTGGATAAAAAAACCCTGAGGCCAGAGCATCATCTTCAATTTTACCATCGCAATTCTTATATCCGCCTTTTCAATTATCTGCATTATTTCCTCCCACTTCCCATTACCTGTTCGTCAATTGCAATTCGAGCAAATGAACGGTATTACCGTTTGCTCGTAAAAGCATCCGCTTGTGTACGAATATTTTCGTCACACACTCGATGTACGAGTCCCCTTCCCCCTCTACCGCCCCTTATGCCATCAAGCTGCCGATCCGGCGCACCTTCGTTCATCGTTTTCACGACGCGTGCCCGTTCCATTTTCTCTCCCTCCACGGCTACGCACCCGACAGCCGTTCGCTTCGTTCGTTACGAACTCTCCCCCCTCTCCCCGCTGGATTTTTTCATGTAACGGCCTCGCCTCGACTTCATCGCAGCCGCGACGCGCAAGATTCCGATTTCGTTTCCTCTTCCCAACACGGCTACGCATCCGCCAGCCGTCCAAATCGTTCGAACGTCAAATGGACACGTTACATGCCGCGCGCGCCCGCGCGCCGATTCCCTCCCCTTGGCTCGCCTGTGTTGCGCAGCCCCCGCCAATACTCATCCTTCTTCGTCGGACTTATGCAGCCTTCACTGCATCCTCCTCACTCTCTCCCTCTCTTCTCTTACGTGCACCCATGCATTTCGTGCCCTAGTCGACAGTCGTCACTCGGCGAATCTCCACGTATACCATAGCCGATGGCTGCCGTCACTCCACCAGGAGTTTACATATCAAGAGAAGATATTCCGTCAGTCTCTCTCCAGGACACGGAAATCTCCGACGTCCCTCTTCGTCGCTCTGAGACGTTTCCATATGCTCTCTCTCTCTCTCTCTTACTTATTGGGGAATTTAATTACCCTTTCTTACTTCCTTATGACGACAAGCCTCGTTAAGTCCCCCCCCCCCCCCTTTTCATTGCACTGCCGCCACACCTTTTCTAATTTCGTCCGGAATCGTTGTCCTTTTCCGGCAGCATGCCCGTCTAGTACAGCTTTCCTTATCCTCCTTACCCATGATGCTCTACGCCGATGGAAAATTCGCAACACCGTGCCCGCGGGCACGAACCTCGAAGATTTCGTCAACAGCCTGCTCACATTCCGTCCGGCGATCTATAGGCATGCGGTGTACTTGTAGAACGTTTCCCGATCCCGTTTATCAGTTAGACGTTTCAGATAGCGATTCTCAAAAGTGCGGTCCCTGAAAATTGTGGCGAATCTCCTTTTTCTCGTTGTGTTCAGCCCCAAATACTGAATAGTGTGCGTGTGTGTGCTGCAGACCAGTGAAACCAAAAACGACTCAAGAGTTGGCGATTTAAGTCTGAACTCTGCAGTAATACAAGGATTTTGTGGGATTCTGATCATCTCTTGTGAGTTCCGTCGCCCACCTATCTTTTTCGTGCCCCCTTTTCTTTTCGCTTCATTCTAGCATAACCGGTTATATCTTAAGTAATTTTCCTTTCCCGTGATTTTCGAACTTGCCGCTCTGTGCATATTTTCTGCCGTTTTCTTGTCACGCCCCCTTTATTTTGGACAAATATAGTTTACAGTTTTGATTTCGTATAGATTTGAGTAATTTTTTATAACCCTATTTTCCCTTCCGAATTAAGGGTTAAAAATGATATCTCTGGTGGGAACCATTTTAATAATTTTGTGTTCTGCCCTTTTCCATTTAGGAAAAGGGTTACAAAAAACTCGCTCTTGTCTTATTACTCAAGTCGCTTCTGGGATAAGACTGACCGTGTACAGAGAAGGTCGTTGCAGATTCGAAAATTTGGAAGGTTCGCGAACACGACCGAATTTTACGTTCCGCGAAAGTGGCAGCTTAAACGTCAACGGTGAGAGCATGTTTTAATTTTCAGTTCGATTGTACATAATAAAGACACACAATCAAACACACTTGCTCGCTACAATCCAATACATACAAACATCACATAGACATTTAAATGGACCGACTATTTACTATATTAAAATTAAAGCGGTTCGTAACAATCCTCCCTTCTTAAAAACTCGATCTCCTGGTCGAATACATAATATTAAAAAATTTTATTTTTTTACATTTGACATTATTTTAAAATTATCAAAAATGAAAATACAATGATATAAAAACTATATAAAAATATTATTATACAATTATTCGTGACGGTTCGCTCGAAGTTCTGGTAGAGGCTGAAGGTTATCAACATATGACGGGTGTAGTACCAAAGTACATGCCATTCTTAATGCGCAATTAGTCCTGAGAAACTAAAATAAGATAAGATTAAAGAAAAATATATATGTATATGTTAGAGTGGTCCAAAAAATGAAAATTCAGGGGAAAAAATCGCAACCTCACTTATTCGATAGAGAAAAAAACAGAACAGTTTTTTCTCTCTTGGCAAAAATCGATTAGAGGACTTTTAGAGGTCGCGCACAGCGCTTGAGGTTTGGGAAAGACTAAACAGGTTTACAAAATAAAAAAGTATCTGTATGCATAACCAAACCCATATATCCTTATGTTTTGAAGGTCGCTGAATTCGAATCCGAGGTCGGTTGACCTTCATCACGATGGGTTCAAGGACATTTCAAGGTCAAATGTAGCAAAAACAACGAAAAAATCTGAATAATTTATATATAGGTTTTTGGGGATGTTGAATCCGAATCCGAAGTCGGTTGACATTCGTCATATCGTTCCAATGTCATTTCGAGGTCAAATTTAGCAGACACGGCGAAAAATCTGAAAAAATATGTGTAGGTCCAAATTTATTTCTTACATGTATTTCAGTAATTTTTAACGGATAGAATTTCTTGTAATGATGGTCAGGTACGATCACAAAAATCTTGAAGTAGTTAAAATGACCAAAAATGGATGTTGTTTCGTACTTTTTTATATTAAAGTGTTGATGAATTTTATCTAAGTATTTCTATGTTTAGTTTTTTGAACTCATGTTTTATCCATGTATTAGACCTATATTATGACATGTTGTTATAAGAAAAAAAGTATACATTTGTCAAGATAAGATCTGCTTATATTTAATGCAATCTCAATCGTTCCGATTTTTATGTGCATTGCCCGTATAATTACACAGAACGGTAGCATTCTACATTGTATTACAGCTATAGTAATGAGGAGATTGTAAATTAAAGAAGATTGATAGAGGTAATAAATTTATTTCATAAACAAAGTATGCTTGAAGTTTTTTTTTCAAGTAGACTTATTACAATTGGATATACTACGACGATGCTCGCATACAACTTGTAGAAAAGCTTGCTTCTGTGATTCGTGAAGTAATTTTTAACAGTGAAGTTGTGTGCGAGCAACGTTGAAGTATACCAAATTGCACTAACACTCAGATTTTTACACCGTCTTCTAAATTTGACCTCAAAATGACATTGGAACGATGTGACGAAGGTCAACCGACTTCTGATTCGGATTCAGCATCTCCAAAAACCTATATACAAATTATTCAGATTTTTTCGTTGTTTTTACTACATTTGACCTTGAAATGTCCTTGAACCCGACGTGATGAACGTCAACCGACCTCAGATTTGGATTCAGTAACCTCGAAAACATAAGGATATGTGGGTTTGGTTATACATGCAGAAACTTCTTTTATTCTATAAATCTGTTTAGTCTTTCCCAAAACTTCAAGCACTTTGCACGATCTCTAAATGTCCTCTAATCGATGTTTGCCAAGAGAGAAAAAAGTTTTCTTTTCGAATAAGCGTGGTTGCGATTTTTCCCCAGACTTTTCATTTTTTTGGACCACCACAATATACATATATATATATATATATATACATACTAAGTTTGTCTACTATATTTACTTTGGCATGGCAGAGAATCTTCACATGTTATAATTATCATGCCATGGTAATACGAGGTGAATAGTCTATTTAAAAAAACTCAAGTAACTAAATACATTAAGACAGGGATAATTAAATGTGGAGCTTTCCGAACGTAATGTATATTAAGAAGAAAATTTCTCCGATCCTTCTTATGATGACGAGCCTCTGTTCCTCCCAAATATAAAGTTAAGGGAGAGCTTCGGTCAAACTCTCGCAAAGAATCATAAGCGCAGCTCACAACCTCCCTACAAACGTTCATACATCCTTCAATATCTAGATGGCATAAATACGGTGACGATCTTAATAGTCCACAAATTTTTGCCCCGCTCATCCCGTGACAATCGCGAGCTTCAAAAATGCACAATGTCAAAGAAGAGTATAAAAAGGTAGTAGCGATATTAGATCGGAGCATCGACATCTTCAGTACTTCTATGTTTTCTAAGTTTGCAAGAGGTTCTAAACCAAAATCATTTCGAATATTAGAACATTTGGTGATGTCTAGGATCTTAAGTAGAGACAAATTTTGACTAATTCCGATAACAAAATCATCATCCACCAAAGGGCTGAATCTGAGCTCCAAAACTTGTAAACTCGTACAAGCGGAAGTCATACTCAGTCTTTCATTCGTAATTGGACATCAAGCAGCTCGAAAAACGGAGGAGCACCATCTAAGTCTGCCTCTTCATCAATCATTTCCTCGTTGTTATTAATGCCCACTCCTCTGAAATTAAGAGAATATAGGGCCATAGGATTACTGCATTTTGCCAAAGCATTTAAAATTTCAGGACCATTGAGTTTCTTTCCTTTAACTATTGTAAGTTCCTCTAGATATTCTTGAGTCTTAAGGAATAAAGCGAACTCTGAAGAAGACAACCGATCACATCTATCGATCCGCAAGTGTGTTAGTCGGAGATTTAATCCATTAAAACACTTTCCGGTTATCTGCGATGCTGAGAAAGTGACACTCTTTATCTGCTTATTTTCACAAAATATCCGGTGCAGATCATTTTCGACATGTCCAATCGTCTCACCCAGAGTAAGACTTCGTAACTGTTTTGCTCTATTACGTAGCATTATGAATGTAGTGGACCAAATAACCACTCCGGATTGATCTAATTGTTCAAGTTTATGGCAATGTTTAGCTATAATGAAACCTATTTGTGACTGATATTCATGACGAAGCCGCAAATTCCACCCAACTCTTAGAATCGCTCAATGTGCCGCATCAACCGTTATTCGGGAATTGTCCCAGGATTTACCCCACATCTCTGACGAATCCGACAAAGTTGCTACCCACTTACAAGACGCGATAACTCCGCTTCGCCATTTTCTAGATACTCTTTCTAGACAAGCTCGGTCCGGAAACGAAAGATACGAAGCTATCATAGCTATACTGGTACAATGCCGGCGAGTCCCTCCTGTGTTTCATCTTCGACGCGAGCTGGGGTAATTATTATTATTATTATTATTACATCTATATTGGCTGCAAAGAAATGTTACAATTATCCCTTCAAGACTAAGGGCGAGCTAGAGCTGAAGCTGTTTTGCAGACTGACCACACAAAAGATACAATAAATACAGAGCTTAAAAATTAAATTTAAACACTAAGATACAATAAATATAAAAACTTAAAAATTAAAAGGATAAATAAATAAAGTACTAAAAGATAAAAAAAACATTACGAAAAGTAAAATCGGTAATAAAATCACTGCGGTTAAAATAATGTAACGGAAAACACTTTCTAATAAAGACGGACATGATATATGACTTATTCGCTTACTGACTATTAATTTTCACTTAACGTTTGTATAATGATCTCTCACCTTGCACATAAATTGATTCGTAGTCGAAATAGTCTCACGAATATTTAGTGGCAACGAATTAAACATTTTGACAGAGCAATAAGAAAAGAAGCCTGTATATTTGTATGCTGCGTGAGCTGGGTAACGAATAGTCCATGAGATGGCGCTTCTATAGTTATTATTACTGCTTCCCAAGAGATCGAGTCTAGAATACAGGTATTCAGGTACTTTGGTACCCAACAACTTTCTTATGACCGAATCCATCTCGATTCAGGCAGGCGGACTGGGTCTGTGTCATCAAACTAATCAGCATTGAAATATTATTATATACTTCAAGGAAAATAAGATGACACGTATTTTACCGATTTGCGAAAAAGCTATTATTTTAAAAATTACGAGTATGTAAATTTGCTCCGTTCCAACCGCAGAATGTCACAAAATGAACGAAAAAAATGTTTAAATGCACGTCTTTCCTTACCTATTGCAAATATTCTAGTTTTTCTTTTTGATGTCGGCCAAGTAATCGATATTCTTCGAAACTGCCCTAACAGATTTTAAAAAATTGAAAAATTAACAAAATGGCGGCCATTTTTCGGTAAAACGTAATATTTGATTTATTAAAAAACCCCATCATTTTTTTTTCTCTTGATTTTTGTTCAAATACGTGGCTATATGTAGAATACATTCCATGTAATGTTTTTGTGTACCCGTCACTTACACAGCCGGGGGAATCTTTTCTCTGTTACAAATACTTAAACCTTAGAAGAAAACGCATTTTACGACAGTGAAAACACTCCAAAACGTGTTACGTGGGGGTTTTGGGGTCGCTGATTACGATTCTGGTACCCGTTTTCGGAAATTCAAAATGGCAGATCCAATATGGCGGACGACTTTTCCAAAAAATTCACAAGATTGCTTGAAATTTGTTACTGGGCATTTTTTGGGGTCGTTGATTACGAATTTCATAGTAGTTTTTGGAAATTCAAAATGGCGGGTCCAATATGGCGGTCGACTTTTCAACAAAAATTACAAATTGACTTGAAATTTGTTACTTAGGGGTTTGTGGGGTCGCTGATTACGAATTTGGTAGTCGTTTTCGGAAATTCAAAATGGCGGGTCCAATATGGCGGGCGACTTTTCCAAAAAATTCTTAAATTTGTTATTTGGGGGTTTTCGGGGTGGATCATTACGATTCTGGTATTCGTTTTCAGAAAATCAAAATTGCAAAAAGTTGCATAAAACACGGTAATTTTTTGGATCGCTGATCGAATCTATTATTCTATTAGAAATAGTGGTTTTGACGTTCCTTTGCTTATATATAAGCATTCATTATTGATTATATGATACACTTTAGATCTATTTTTGTTTAAATGTGGTCTTGGTATCATGAATAACAAGAATTTATCATCTGCAATAAAAAAAATCACACGTGAGCTTTCGGTAATGTCGAATTCGTTGTTAACATTGTATGTTTAAAAAAGAATACACACTTTAGTTTGAATTATCTTACTCAGGGACTTTTGGGGCTTTTTTCATACATTCAAAATTCAAAACGCCTTACGTGTTGTTATGGCAACATGACAAGAAACACATAACCTGTCACAAAGTCGTTTGCCAACTACTAATATTGTTGTTTTCGTCATCCGTCGTATTGCCATTTTTAATTTCTCAAAACGAATACCAGATTCGTAATCAGCGACCCCAAAATACTATGAGAAACATATCCCAAGCAAATTTGTTAATTTTTTTGATAACGTCCGCCATATTGGATCTGCCATTTAGATTTTCTGAAAACGAATACCAGAATCGTAATCAGCGACCCCAAAGACCACATGTATGTAACACGTTTTGGAGTGTTTTCACTGTTGTAAAATGCGTATTCTTCTAAGGTTTAAGTATTTGTCACAGAAAAAAAAAATGGGTACATAATACACAAAAACATTACATGGAATATATTCTACATATTGCCACGTATTTGGAAAAAAATCAAGAGAAAAAAACGGTGGGGTTTTTTAATAAATCAAATATTACGTTTTACCAAAAAATGGCCGCCATTTTGTTAATTTTTCAAATTTTTAAAATCTGTTAGGGCAGTTTCGAAGAATATCGATTACTTGCCCGGCATCAAAAAGAAATAGTAGAATATTTGCAATAGGTAAGGAAAGACGTGCATTTTAAACATTTTTTTCATTCATTTTTTGACATTCTGCGGTTGGAACGGAGCAAATTTAAATACTCGTAACTTTTAAAATAATAGATTTTTCGCAAATCGATAAAATACGTGTCGCCTTATTTTCCTTGAAGAACATAATATTTCAATGGTGATTAGTTTGACAACATAGACCCAGTCCGCCTGCCTGAATCAAGATGGATTCGGTCTTATAAGATTTAAGAGCTTCACTTCCATTCTATCCTGCATCTTCAACTGGCCCGATTTCTGATAAGCTGGAGTTATGTGGTCGAATTTCCTGACACGAAATGCGTAGCGCAAGCATGCATGCTGAACGGCTTGGTCTCTTGACCAGCTTTTTTGCGATAAACAAAGGCCGAATACGGAAATTCAATATAAAAGGTGGGGAACCACGAGAGATTCGCAGAGCCGAATTTTTTATTCATACGACAATTCGCGTATAAAAGGGTGCAGTTAACGTAGTGGAGCAAATTAAAATCTAATTTTATTAGAAATTTGTGTTGGGAAAGACCAGATGCAATCAATCGTCACTCCTAAATCAATGGCTTCTTGAACTAAACGGATATTATTGTCCTTTATCGAGATATTTATGTGATCACAGTTGAGTTTTTGAAGACAATTTCTGCTACCGATTAATAATATTTTTGATTTGAGAGGGTTAATCGTTAATGCATTCTCATTGGCCCAGTTTTGAATTTGTATGATATTAAGATTAAATAGACTGATATCACGAATAAATCTGTCAGGATGAATAGGCATAAGAACTTTCGTGTCATCTGCATAAGTCTTGATATTAACATTGCTACAGCACTCATAAATGTCAATGGTAAAATTTTAATTAAGATTATAAATAAGAGAGAACTAAGTTTGGCTCCTTGTGGAACCCCAGCAGTGAGAATTTTCTGAGCGGAAGTTAAAGGTGTTCTCTCAAAAAGTCGGAAGTCAGATTAGACTGTAGCGACACCTACAATTCTTAAGTGCACTGATTGGAATGACATCTGCCGACGATATTACGAAGTTTGACTTTCGTCCTCTCATCAGTATCGTATAAAAAATTTGTTCAAGGGGTTCTTAGCGGGGCACACAAATTTAGTGCTTGCATGTGTATGTATACACATGCACGCAAAAAATCTGAAGGCTCTACGGTATATTTGTATAATATACAATATAGAATTATTCTGCTGAAGGACGGCCTTTCACAATTCTATTACAGCGAGATATACAGGGTGTCCTATTTTAAATAACGGATTAGAATATCTCGGATGGTAAGCATTTTGGAGGAAATTTGTTTAAACAAAAGTTGAAGGGTACAGACAGGGCTAACTTATGGTGACCATGACATTGACCGTCAAGGTCCGATGGCCTTCAAAGTCATTTCAATATCAAGTCAATTTTTTTAAATGGAACCCTTTATTTTTTAACCCGGAAATGGAAAGAGCGGAAGATATTACGACATAATGTGACCTTCACCTTGACCTTCGCCGCCACCTTGAAGGTCATTTTAATATTCAGTCGATTTTTTTAATGGAAGCACTCATTTTTTGCTATGGAAATGGAAACAGAGGACAACTTCACGCCCGCATGTGACGTTGACATTGACCTTAACCTCAACCTTCAAGACCATTTGTAGGTCAAGTCGTTTTTTTAACGGAACCCCTTATTTCTATCCCGAAAGTGGAAAGCGTGGACCTTAATAGAAATGATCGATCCGTCATCCATCCAGATGGGGAAAGATGGTAAAAACACACAGCCATTTTCGCTGTGCCTCGCTTGTCTGTGCCACTTTAAGGCACACGCTCCATGGCATGGTGCTATAGTTTTTTTCGGTTTGTATCCGTTAGTTTGGACCTCCCTGCTGGCCAGCATTCAGCATGATTGAACCTTAGCTGATAGACCCCGAGCAGATCGTAAGCCACAACACCCCCCCCCCCCCCCCCCCCACGAGAAGGTGGACACATGGGGGCACCCGAAGGTACGCGATGACCCAGCCAGTCAAGGCAAGATCGAGAATGACCCAGCCAATCAAGGCAAGGTCGTAAGAATCCCAACCACTTAAGGCAAGGTAAGTGATGACCCAGCCGGTCAAGGCAAGGTCGTAAGAATCCCAACCACTTAAGGCAAGGTAAGTGATGACCCAGCCGGTCAAGGCAATATCGAGAATAACCCAGCCAGTCAAGGCAAGATCGAGAATGACCCAGCCAATCAAGGCAAGGTCGTAAGAATCCCAGCCACTTAAGGCAAGGTAAGTGATGACCCAGTCGGTCAAGGCAAGATCAAAAAAGTTCACTCCATAAGCAAATTCATCTAATTAAATGTTCAAATAATTGACCGTTATTGTCAAGGCATAACTGAATGCGATTTTGGAAACTTCTAATGGTTGCAAGAAGAATATTTCTTGGAATGTTGCGACATGCGTTTGTTATGCATTCCATCATAATATGTCTTGTGGTGGGTACTTCTGCGTAGACAATATTTTTCAGATAGCCCCACAAAAAGAAATCCAAACTAGTTAAATCCGGAGACCTCGGACTCCACTCCACAAATCCACCACGTCCTATCCATTGATTCGTGAATCTGATATTTAAATAATTACGAACTATCCTGGTAAAATGAGCAGGTGCACCATCTTGCTGAAACCACATGCGGACTCTCGTGTGTAGATCAACATTTTCGAGCAATGTCGGTAAATCGTTCATTAGAAGTTGTAAATAGTTGTGACCATTTACATTTGCGTCGAAGAAATAAGGTCCAATCAAGTTTCCATTGACAATACCGCACCACACGATCAAACTACAACGTTGCTGATGATTCACTCCGCCATGCCAACGAGGATTTTCTACAGACCAATAATGGCAATTGTGCCTGTTAAGTTGACCAGTATTATGGAAAGTGGCTTCATCACTAAATAAGACGTAACGAAAAAAGTCCGGATCTTGTTGTATCATTGTTTGTGCCCATCTATAAAACAGGCGCCTTCTTTCGAAGTCTCCGGCTTGCAAATTCTTGTGTCAAAGTTATGTGATAAGGATGCAATCTATGAACTTTCAATATTCGGTGCACCGTGGATCTTGGAACACCTAATTGTCTCTCAATTTCTCGCGTACTAACATGAGGATCATTTGCTACCATACCTAACACTGCAAGCACTTGTGGATCATCTCTCTGTGGTACATTATTTCGTCGTCTTTGTCGCAGACAAACTGGTCTTTGGCGTTGACGTTCTACAAGTCTCGCAATGGTACGATAGTTCGGTTGCCTTACATCGGGAAAGCGATTACGATATAATTCTGCAGCTTGTACATAATTACCTCGGCATTCTCCAAGTATGAGGATAATATCTACTATTTCATTCGGTGTATAATCTGCCATTATGTAAGATAAAGATGAATTTTTAGATAAGTACTTTTTATCGTTCAACTCATCTTAATAGAAAGCTGAAAAAGCGAGTGGCAAGTACTTGAACAATTAATATAGAGTCAGGTTTAAAGATTATTTAACTAAATGAATTTTTGAGCGTTTACTTTATTACAAAAAATTATTTTTCATGTATATAAGCAACAATATCAACGTAAAGAAATAAATTAATGTAGCTACGGAATTTATTGTGTAATGGCATAAAAATACAGTATTTGATGAAGAATTTTACATTCCATAACACATAGGACATTGATCCAAGATGGACATTGTTTTGATTTCATGCTCCAGAAGCCACATCGTATAAGATTTGTGATGCCGTTCGAGAATTTTTCCTATCGTCCAGGCATGTCTCGTCGCGTACCACTCGAGATGAGAAACGCAATCTCGCGTTTCAAAGCACCGTGTACCGTCTCGTCTCGTATGGAAAGTCTCGACTACCGATTTTCGATCTTTCACGATCTTTTCCGATCTTTTCCGATCTTTTTCGATCTTTTACGCTCTTTTACCATCTTTTTTTATCTTTCACGATCTTTTTCGATCTTTTACGATCTTTTACGATCTTTCACGATCTTTTACGATCTTTTACGATCTTTTCCGATCTTTTTGGATCTTTTACGATCTTCCTCGATTTTTTCCGATCTTTTTGGATCTTTTACGATCTTCCTCGATCTTTTTCGATCTTTGTCGAACTTTTCAATCTTTTCCGATCTTTTTCGATCTTTTACGATCTTGTACGATCTATTTCGAACTTTTTCGATCTTTTCCGATCTTTTTCGATCTTTGTCGATGTTTTTCAATCATATCGATCATTTTCGATCACATCGATAATTTTCTCTCATTTTCGATCCTTTTCGATCTTCTTCGATCTTTCTCGATCTTTTTCGATCATTTTGACCATTTCCGTGGTAAAGGTGAGAGGTTCCATTAAAGGAATCGACTTGATATTAAAATGACCTTGAAAGTAGCTGTGAAAGTCAAGTCTAGGTCAAGGTCATATACAAACGTAAAATCTTCCGCGCTGTCTTCCAGGGTAAAAAATAAGGGGTTCCGTTAAAAAAAAAAGACTTGACCTTCAAATGGTCTTGAAGGTTCAGGTCAAGGTCAATGTCAACGTCACATGCGGGCGTGAAGTTGTCCTCTATTTCCATTTCCATAGTAAAAAATGAGTGCTTACATTAAAAAAATCGACTTAATATTAAAATGACCTTCAAGGTAGCGGCGAAGGTCAAGGTCAAGGTCACATTATGGCGTAAAATCTTCCGCTCTTTCCATTTCCGGGTTAAAAAATAAAGGGTTCCATTTGAAAAAATTGTCTTGATATTGTAATGAATGACCTTGAAGGCCATCGTCAAGGTCAATGTCAAGGTCATCATAAGTTAGCCCTGTTTGTACCCTTCAACTTTTGTTTAAACAAATTTCCTCCAAAATGCTTACCATCCGAGATATTCTAATCCGTTATTTAAAATGGGACACCCTGTATATATATATATGGGGCATTCCATGTAAAATCGACGATGAAAATGCGTCACCCTCTTATTTTTTGCTGCAAATTTTTTAGGTATTCGTCGAAAAAATCTTTCTTGAATTTTTTCCGATTTTTATCTTTCCATGTTCACGAGTTATGAATTTTTCAAAAAAAAAACATCAAAAAATTTTCAACTGGCTGTAACTCGGCAACAAAAATATATAAAAAATCGTTCGAAGCGCTATTTTCTTCAGTTTCTTTGTAGAAGAAATGCTATGTAGTTTCTTTAAAAAATATACACAAAATTATTGCTCAATTATTTGGTCAAAAAATTCGCATTTTTAGAATAAAATCGAATTTTTAAGGATGATATTCATAATTGATTTTTTTGAAAAAATTCTACAAAACTGCCATAAATTCGACTAATTTTAAGCGTAGTCCTGTTATGGGCACGAGTTAGTAAAATATGAAACATATCTTATTTTTTTTTTTTTTTTGAGAAACGCAAAAATTTCATTCTGATAACTGGACCAATTTATACATGTTATTCATAATCACTTTAAATAATGTATTTTTTTAATAATTTCAAACAAAATTTTCAATCGTATCAATATAAAGAATAATATTAAAGTTAGGATTCGTACTGTATTTTCGATATTATTTTTAAAATTTCTTTTTTATTTATTTATTTATTTATTTATTAACGGACTGTAAGTCCTTGAATAAAATGTTACAATACATAAATACCCAAAATATTACATAAAAATAATACAATAATTAGACGCTGAACAGTTCCACGGGTAATAATATAAAAATAATAAAAATTCAAGATAAAAAGTACAAAAAATAATGCCAGTATTAACGAGACTAATACAAGTAAAACAAAATAAAATAAAATTTAAACAGAGATAAATGAAAATAAGACGCGATACAGAGAATATAAAATACTATAAAACGCACCGAATAAACAAAAAACAAAAGATTTAGTCATAATATTGGTACACGATACGCACATTACGTTTAAAAGTAGCTAAAGAATTTATCGCACGGGTATTACCATTAAGACTTTTCCAGAGACGCTTAAGGCGAGCGACAGTATAATTAAATGTATAATTCGATCTGCATAAAGATTCCTGAAGTGTTTTGTGATTATGGAAAGAATAAGGGAGAACACGAGAAGGGAATAATGACGATAAATTAAAAAGTTCTGGTAAGTGTAGAATTCGGAAAACAGTTAATGCATCGTGATATCGGTGAATTGAGCTGATAGTAGGAAAATTAAAATTGAGAGCTATGTCGTTATAACTGTGATTAAAACGGGACGTTGGTTTCTCTGATTTAAATGATAGATAACGAAGTGCTCTCCTTTGCACTCCATCTGAAAGATCAATATCCGAAAGCGTGTATGGTGACCAGATCGGAGCTGCGTAGACAAAATGTGGCAAAACAAGAGCTCGTATGAGGTGTGAAATCGTTAAAAGATTTTTAAAGCCTTTGATAGATCTTCGAATAAAGCCCAGCATCTTTGATGCTTTGGATCGTACATTTAATAAATGGTCCTGAAACTTTTATTTATCGGACATAGTAACACCAAGATCAGTGATGTGATAAACTCTAAGTAAAGGCACATTAAGTAAGCAATAATTATATACAAATTTGTCAGATCTTCGTAAAAAAGATATAATATTGCGCTTAGAAATATTTAAGTTCCAACCGTTCCTCTTAGACCACGCCTCAACTGAGTTTAGATCCTTCTGAAGATTTGATGCATCTAAAGGTGATCGGATTAAATTAAAAATTTTGATGTCATCGGCAGAAATCAGGAATTTTGAAAACTTTATGACTTGACCAATGTCATTAATAAAAAGGTTGAACAAAATTGGACCCAGATGGGATCCCTGTGGTACACCCGAAGGAACAATACAAGGATCCGATCTGATGTTTTTTATTTTTACCCTTTGGATTCTACCAGACAAATAGAATTCGATCCATCTCAGAAATGAGCACGAAAAGCCAAGGTCATTTAATTTGCATAAAAGCAAGGAATGGTTGACACTATCAAAAACCTTCGAGAAATCTAAGTAGATCGAATCCACCTGACTATAAGACTCGATTGATCCAGATACAAAATCGGAAAATAATAGCAAATTAGTTGTGTCGATTTGCTTTTACAAAAGCCACGTTGGTTCTCTATAATAATATACCGTATCGCAATCGATAGTTTGTCTGCTATAATGGCATCAAACAGTTTCGGAATGCAAAATTGATAACTACGATGGGGCGATAATTGCTTACGTCCGTTTTATAGCCTTTTGCAAAATGCCACGATCCAAAGATTCTTTAAATAGGTAACTAAGAGGTCTTAATAATAATGACATTCAATTTTTAATAAAAACTGACGGAATCCCAGCTGTACCGGAGGAGCAAGAAGATTTAAGTATTATGATGGCGCTGTCTAATTCGTTTAATGAGATTGTAAAATTTTCTATACAGCTGTGGATGCAGTGCGATGTAGCAAACGATCAACATTTGATAATGATGTAAATACTGATCCAAAATAATCATTAAACAAGTTAGCGATGCCATTAAGATCTGTAGCAAAATGGTCACGGAAATTCATACATGAAGGAAGCGAGTTGCAGTTATTGGAATTATTAATAAACGACCAGAAAGAGCGAATGTTGGATCGTGGCATTTTTTCTACCTCGACAATGTACTCCTTATAACATTTTCTAGATAGTTTTATGCAAGATGTTCTAAGCCGCATAAATTCAATAAAATCATCATTCAATCGAGATCTTATCCACTGCCTATGTGCTGATTTCTTGGTAAAAATTAAAATCTTTAATTCCGCATTATACCATTGAGGAAAATGGCAATAAGTCAGTCTCATCAACGGTAGGTCTCGACATCGCTTCGTAAATAATACCATAAAAAACCAATACTGACTCATTCAAATCCGCCTCACCCTCAATGCGATCCCAGTTTATTAATGACAGTTCCCTATTCAATTCAGTAGTTTACGCTATTGAAATTAAATGATGTAAAATTAAAATTACTTAATTGGAGTTGATGCTGAGAAATATAAAAATAAGCATGGGAGTGATGTTTATCTGTTGGTAAAAGATAGTCAGGACTCTCATGATAAGAAGTCTCGGGAATTGCAGAAAAAAGGAGATCTAAGGTATAACCCTTGCTGGGATGAACAGGAAAATGTGGAGAAGCGTCTAAAAACGAGATCAGATCAGAGGAAATATTGGCTGAGGCTTTGATTTGAAGCGGAACATAACCGTTTGTTCTAAACCCGGAACGTGTGCAATTCCAAACAATGTTCGGCAGATTGAAGGCACCACAAGGTAACCATTGACAGTCACTATATTTCATTGATAAATTCTCGATATGATTTGCAAATAAGGTGTAATCATCCAACGATGACGAAGGAGAAAAATATGATGCCGAGACTAGAAATCTGCCGAAGTTTGTTGATATTAAGACGCACAAGTGTTCGGAGTTGGAAAAACAGTCGAGGATATTATAATACACGAAACATGAGATATCATAGCTATTAAAACACCACCTCCCCTTTCAAACTGCGTCGAAGATGTGTCCGTCCTACAGATGAAGTAACCATCGAATCCCAATTCGTAGTCCATAATGTTATTATGGAGTCATGTTTCCGAAAAGATAATAATATCTGATGAAGGCTGAATGCAGAATATATTATTGCGAATATCAGACTACTTCGAGCGGATTCCTCTAGCATTTTGATAATATAAGGCGAGACTTTTGTGCTGATGAATCTCATTTGATTGTGACAATAAACTCGGGCTCCATCGTGACTTCTTCGAAAAGGAATCAAGATCTTCAGTTGAATTAATGATGGTATCGACACCACAATCAGAGCGAATAATAAAAGACGTACCTCGCCGAAGTACTTTATGTCCCAAACGTTTTGCAATTTCCTGTGTGTTTCGGAAGAGTTTGAAACGATCATGAGGTAGAAAATCATTAACATATATCTCATGCATTGATCTCTCTGGGAAAACCGCAGACGAATTTAATGATTTAATTTTTCTTCGCGCTTGTATAATTAAGTTCTTTTTAGCACGCGATGACAAACGTACGAAAATATTCGACGGACGAGATGAGCTCATAATTCTTCCATTAGTCGAAGTAGAGGCAACAGGCACGTTCAATTTCGGATGGAGCTAGCGGAACGCCCAAAGACTTGGCAATAGCGCACGGTGAACCAATCAAATCCTCATTGTCCACTTCAGATACGCGTCTGATTACGAGATCGCATTGGAACTCCAATAACTCGACAGATGACAGGCGGTTGTCAGTTCTATAAATATGCTCTTTTAAACTTAGATTTTCCGCTGTCAAAGTCTCAACTTACGATTTCAAGTCGTCCATTTCTTCCACCTTCTTTTCGACTGAATCAAGCCGTCGATTTTGACAGCGAATTTATTAAAAAAAATTGTCTTATCACAATTATGCTGTACCCGTCTGGGTATTCGTCATAATTTTGTAAGGTTTTTTAATTCCCCACCTTCAGTATTCGTTTTTTAAATATTTCTATATTTATGGTGTTATGGAATATACTCTCCATATTATGATATGACGAATACCCAGACGTACATTTTTTATTTAGTTCAGTACGCTCATCAGTTTCTAAATATTAATTGAAAGTTTGACGAGAAAAATAACGTGAATTCATAATTATTATTTGTAAAAGAACGGATTTTGAAGATAGATAAAATCATAAACATATTCTTCAAAACGTGGAAGTAATGAAGACACTTCTTATGCACTGTTTGATATACCTGTGCATATGGCTAAAGTATTTTATATTTATTGGTAAAGAATATACAGAAATTAAAAATTATGTTGTAATATTGTAAATTTATATTGTTTTTCACTGTCAACTGCCGATAAATATTTAGAAAAATTGGAGTTTTTCTATTGATGAAGTCGCGCAACAACTTTTTAATGAATGTTGATGGGCAAATAAAGAAAGAACAATCAGAAACCTGCCAGAGAATTATAAGAAGTCCATTTACAGAAAAAAATTATATACATGTAAATATGCATATTATTGATTATTTCAACATTACTTCCAAAATAATATTTCAATAGAATATATTCTAGGCAATGAAATACAATTCAAATATTAACCGTTGAAATAAGATATAAAGGAAATGCGAGACATTAAATCGATACTAATAGGTGCTTTTTGTTACAAAATGATGTGCTCGAAAGTTGTAAATTTTAAAAAACAGTGAGTACAAAATTTGTTTACATTCCGTTTTTCAAATATCTTTTTTTGGTACTGATTTTGCAACAAAAAAAATATAAACAAAATGAAAGCTCACAACAATTTCTTACGAGAATGACTTGAAAAAAACTGTTCATGACGTCAAAGTTGCTTTATTTTATACAATTCGTAAAAATAAAAAATTGTCCACGTTTTCAATTAGCAGTTTATCATTGCTATTAATTTTAAAAAAAATGTCAATAAAGTCATTCTTGTAAGTCACTTTGTAAGATTTCATTTTGTTCCTATGAAATTTTGTCGTAAAATCAATACCAACAAAGATATTTGCAAAAAGGAATGGAAACAAATTTTGTACTCACTTTTTTTGAAAATTGACAACCCTACTCGAAAAGGAGGATAGAAAAGTATAGAAAAGTATAGAAATTCTGCGTGATTCGTATGCTTTTGAATCCTATTTTTGGCACATAATGTAAATCTATCAATTCTTATCCTATCTGAATACTTCAAGTAAAGCCAATGTTAATATTTTTCTATCCATTAGGTAAAGTCAATAAATTTCTATCCCAATCGTGTACAGAGAATCAATCCAAATGTATCTCATTACACTTTTATCATTATGTATCCTAAAAATTTATAGAAATTCTATCAAAACGAATCAAAATGTGATTTTTATATTTTTACGGTCCAGGTCGACCGCTCCGCAGTTTTCGGTGTCTAGTTATTCCGTACCGTAGTTTTTGACGTCCAGGTCGACCGCTCCGTGGTTTTCGATGTCTAGGTATTCCGCACCGTAGTTTTTCGCCGTCCAGGTCGACCGCTCCGTAGTTTTTGGTGTCTAGGTATTCCGCTCCGTAGTTTTCGGTGTATAGATATTCCGTACCGTAGTTTTTCGACGTCCAGGTCGACCGCTCCGTAGTTTTTGGTGTCTAGGTATTCCGCACCGTAGTTTTTCGCCGTCCAGGTCGACCGCTCCGTAGTTTTTGGTGTCTAGGTATTCCGCTCCGTAGTTTTCGGTGTCTAGATATTCCGCACCGTAGTTTTTCGCCGTCCAGGTCGACCGCTCCGTAGTTTTCGGTGTCTGGGTATTCCGCATCGTAGTTTTTCGACGACCAGGTCGACCGCTCCGTAGTTTTCGCTGTCTAGGTATTCCTCCCCGTAGTTTTTTGCCGTTCAGGTCGACAAGTCCATAGTTTTCGATGTTTAGGTATTCCGCACCGTCGTTTTACGCCGTCCAGGTCGACCGCTCCGTAGTTTTTGGTGTCTAAGTATTCCGCACCGTAGTTTTTCACCGTCCACGCGAAAAACTATGGGGCGGAACATCTGGACAACGAAAACTATAAAGCGGACCACCTAGATATCGAAAACTATGGAGCCGTCGACCTAGACGGCGAAAAACTATGGTGCGGAACACCTGGACAACGAAAACTATGGAGTTAACTGCCTAGATACCGAAAACTATGGAGTGGTCGATCTAGACTGCGAAAAACTACGATGCGGAACACCTGTAAAACGAAAACTATGGAGCGGACCACCTAGATACCGAAAACTATGGAGTGGTCGACCTAGAATGCGAAAAACTATGGTGCGGAACACCTGGACAACGAAAACTATGGAGCGGTCGACCTAGACGGCGAAAAACTATGGTGCGGAACACCTGGACAACGAAAACTATGGAGCGGACCACCTGGATACCGAAAACTATGGAGCAGTCGACCTAGAGACGGCGAAAAACTATGGTGCGGAACACCTGGACAACGAAAACTATCGAACAGACCACTTGAAGAACAAAACACTACGCGCGTGTGTCCGCGCGCGCGCATGTTTGTGTATCCCAGCAATTGTTGTTTTACTATCAAGATTTCGCTTATGTCTTGCCATTTTCGAGATATTTGAGAATTTTAAAAATTTTCAGGTTTGCAAATTTTTAAAATCTGTTTACATGTATGAATTAACCGACCCGAGGTCATCCCCCCTACCAATACACCCCCCAAAATTTTGTCAGATTTTACGTATCTCTTGCCGTTTTCGAGATATTTGAAAATTTGGAAATTTTCAGTTTTGCAAATTTCAAAAATCTGTTTGCATGTATGAATTAATCGACTCCAGGTCATCCCCCCTATCGATACACCCCCCAAAATTTTGTCAAATTTTACTTATCACTTGCCGTTTTCGAGATATTTGAGAATTTTGAAAATTTTCAGTTTTGCTAATTTTCAAAATTCGTTTGTATGTACGCATTAACCGACTCAATGGGATCCCCCCCTTTGATAGCCTCCAAAATTTTGTCATATTTTGCTTATCTCTGGCCGTTTTTGAGATAATTAAGAATTTTTAAAAATTTTAATGTGTAACAGAAATATCATATTACGTTACTGATAGTGATCGACAGTGGTAGACCAGTGGTCGGTGTCGCGCGCGATCGTTGTTCTAGTCAAGTATTCTTGGTGGGGAACACTACTTGGATAGGTGACCGCTTGAGAACAACTTTCTTAAGATAATTAAATCAACTAAAAAAAGTTAAAAAATATTTGAACTAAATAAAAAATAATAATAAAATTAAAATTAAAAAATAATAAAATTAAAAATAAAAAAAAATTTTTTTGTATACAATGAGGAAAAAATTTAAAAACAAAAAATTAAAATTTGCTATGCTTCTTAATTCTGACTGAAGGAATGAAATTCGTGACGAACGTAGTATAGAAAAATATCGAAACAAATCCTATCAATTTCTATCCACTTTAGTTGGGATAGAAAAATATAGAATTAATTCGTGCCAAAAATAGGATAGGAAAATATTGGAAAAAATCCTATACTTTTCTATCCTCCTTTTCGAGTAGGGAACTTTTGAGCAAATCATTTTGTAACGGGACACCCATTGGTAATGATTATGGCTCGAATTTCCTTGTATATACATATATATATATATACCGGGTGGATGCGAGAGAATTGGCCATAGGGAAGACCGTGTTAAGGATAATTCCTAAATAAAAGCTAATTTGTGATTGGTCCATTCTAATTAACTGAATGCTTAAAGTCTTTCGTGATTGGTTGTTACAAAATTCTAGTAAATTTCAATTCAGATCTTATACGCGAGCTCTTTGCTATGTGCTCTTTTTAGTGAAACTTCCAAATTATATTCAAATTAGATTTATTAATATTTTTTTAAAAATAAAATTGATTAAACTACAAGCAAAGAGCTTGAGTATAAGATCTGGATTGAAATTTACTAGAATTTTGTTAAAACCAATCACGAAAGACTTTAAGCATTCAGCTAAATAGAATGGACCAATCACAAGCGCGCTAGCCTTAACACGGTTTTCCCTATGGCCAATTCTCTCGCATCCACCCGGTATATATACATATATCTGAATTATCTGATGAACACATAGAAATATCTCGAGGCCGATTTATCTGAAGACATAGAAATATCTCGAGAACTATGCACAGAATCCAAAAAGGTGTAGGATGAAAGTTGTTTGACACGAAAGGGGACATCCAGTGATAATGAAATTGACCCCCCCCCCCACCTCCTGGGGGTGGGGTGGGGTAAAATCAATAAAACTTAAATAGGAACCCCCATTTTTTCAATGCAGATTTGAATTCTCCGCAAAAAAGTAGACCAATTTGACCTAGGAGCTATTGCATTTTGGTTCAAAGGTGGCGCTGTAATCGATGAAAATCCAAATTTATCTGAAGACATTGAAATATCTCGAGAACTATGCACAGAATCAAAAAAGGTGTGGGATGAAAGTTGTCCGACACGAAGGGGGGCATCCAGTGATAATGAAATGAACCCCCTCCCCCGCCCCCGGCGGGAGGGGGAGGGGGACAATAAAACTTAAATAGGGACCCCCCATTTTTTATTGTAGATTAGGATTCCTCGGAAAAAAGTGCACCAATTTGATCGACGAGTTTTTGCGTTTTGGTTCGATGATAAAAATGAAAATGTGTAAAATATCGTTACAAGGTCACCTGATTTAACATCCTATACATCGGGTTTCTTCCTATGGGGTTACCCAAAAGGTAAGGTTTATGAACAAGTACAAACGACTCGTAAAAACATGGTGGAACGCATTAGAACTGCTTGCGCAGAAATTTCTGCAGATATGATACTATCCTGTATAAAGTCATTTGAAGAAAGAATAAATAAATGCATTGAAGTGGAAGGTCAACATTTCGAACACTTACTCAAGTAAGTGAACAGTGAGACAGTGAGAGGCAAGGAGACTCACGTAAAACAAGCACCCCAAAGGGAACAGAAAAATACTACGTCCACGTCGTTGTTCCTGGGTAACGCTAAATGTACTTTTTCCCGGCTTTGTTAGCATGACCGTATTCCATATCCCCTACACGGGGCGAAAGTTGTCATTTCCGTCTGAGTGCCCATGCGTATGCGTATTTTGTTCTCATTACTCCCGTGGGACGAAAAGTGCTGCTCGCGGGAGTAATGGATGCGGCCAGGAAAAAACTAGCGTATGTTTCACGAGAAGAATGCGCGCGCACCTCGTGAGAGAGCTGCCCTCGCTTCGCTCGCGCTCTTTCCTCCCTTAAAGCATAATATACTATTTTTGACACACAACCAAATCCATGATTATTTTCAGATAATTTCCATTGTAGCGGCTAGAAAACACATTACAAGAATAATATAAAGTCAAAGAAAAACGAACATTTCGTAGTGGTGGCATTGAATAGTATTTTTAAAATAAAATACGTCTACTAATATTTATCAGATGTGATGTGAATTCTGGAGACGTCGAATTTTAGGGATTTTTTACTTTCGCTTTTTGTCGACTACAGCGTCACCTGTGAACGAAAATGCAATAGCTCCTAGGTCAAATTGGTGTGCTTTTTTCCGGAGAATCCAAATCTGCAATAAAAAATAGGGGTTCCTATTTAAGTTTTATTGCTTTTCCCCCACCCCACCCCCAGGGATGGGGGAGGAGGTCAATTTCATTATCACTAGATGCCCCCCTTCGTGTCGAACAACTTTCATCACACACCTTTTTTGATTCTGTGCATAGTTCTCGAGATATTTCTATATATATATATAATGAGACGACTATCATAATATACAGGGTATCCCAGAACTCCCAAGTAACATTGCAGAGGGTGAATCTTGACATCATTCTAAGCAGAAAAGTTTAATACCAAAATTGGATCTGACGCTCAGAATTTGAGTGGCGAGCCATTGAAGTTTTAAAAAAATAACAGTTTTTTTGCAATAACTCAGCTCGTTTTAAAGTTACTTTAATTAATGTTGACTGATTTTGAAGGCTTTTTATAGCGCTACAACTTACCTATGACCTGCAATGAATATTTCGCCAGTTATCGGCCTAAAAAAGTGTAAAAATGGCTTTTTTGCCATTTTTCGCGTCTAACTCATTTCCGTAAAATGCTAGCAAAAGATCATATACAACAGCGTTGTAGAGCTTGAAAAGGCGTGGGGAGACGTTAAAAATCAGAAAATTTTTATCAAAACGAAACGTAGGAGGGGGCGAATTCTTCGCGCTTTCAAGCTCTCCAACGTTGTTTATATGTCATTTCGCTAGCATTTTACAAAAATGAGTTAAACGCAAAAAACTCCAAAAAAAAGCCATTTTTACCCTTTTTAGATCGATAACTGGCGAAATATACATTGCAGGTCATATGCTCTAGAAGGTAAGTTGTAGCGCTATAAAAAACCTTCAAAATCAGTCATCATTCGTTAAAGTAACATTAAAATGAGCCGAGTTATTGCAAAAAAAATATTATTTTTTTTTAAACTTCAATGGCTCGCCACTCAAATTCTGAGCTTCAGATCCGATTTTGGTATAAAACTTTTTGGCTCAAAATGATGTTAGGATTCACCCCCTGCAATATTATTCGGGAGTTCTGGGACACCCTGTATATAGGCGGGAGAAGCGGCGAGGAGTCTTTCCGTGTACCTATCATGTCTCTCCTTGAATTTCGTAGTTAGGATGATGCAAAGTACCATTTGATAGGTAATTTCATAGTCAATATTTACATGCATGTTACTTGCAGAAAATGTTTTACAGATGACCAGCTGTGGCCAATTAAAAAAACTTAATAAAAACGGGGCAAAGCGGCGATACCCAGGGTGAAGTGCCGAATCCTTATTTTTAGAGATGTCGACTATCATAAAATTAAGTGCAAGTCATAATTTTCTAAGTAATTATTGTTTTTTTTAATAAAAATAACATTTCCACGTTGGTGGAATGAACCTCTTCAGATATATTATAACGTGGCAACACGTTATAGCAGCAGTTTTGAGCGAGAATCAATTCGTTGGGATGCTGCAGTGCTAATAATGGGGTGGACTGCCGATAGAGGCGCTAATATTTTCCTAGTACTGCAGTCGCGGGGGTCATATCCGTTGGGTAAATGGGGGGACTGCCGTGATGGCGCTAATTTTGTGGATGTGGCTCCAAACCGTGGAGCTGATACTCCACCATAATAGGGGGGACAGCCGATCGTGGCGCTAGTTTTTGTGAGTAGTATTGGCTCCCGGAAATATTATACCGCTTTAAAGAATTACAGACTTTGTCTTGCCGGGAGGCTCAATCCGTGGCAATGGTGATTTTTATAGGGGGGACTGCTGTAGCGGCGCTAATGTTTAGAATCACCTTGCATTGCGTTTGATAGCATAGGCGCCAATGTATTGAAAGAAGATACCGCGCAGCCATTAGTAAACTAGCATAGCCGCCTAGGTATTGAAAGAAGGTTCTGCGTAGCTAATGAGTAAATTTAGTTAGTAAGGCATTAGTAAACTAGTACATGCGCCAATGTATTGAAAGAAGATACTGTGCAGCTAGTGATTAAGGTTAGTTAATTTGTAATGTTAAATTTGTGATTATATATTATTTTTAGTATTATGTATATGTAGCGAGTAGCGAGTATGATGTTACCGATGGTAGAATAAATTTGCGCATGGGCAGTTAGTTCAATTAGTGTTAGGAATGCAGGGAGCGTGGCGTTGTAGTGTGTGTTTGTGTGTGTGTCCAAATAAAAGTATGAACAAACGGAAACGTAGGAAGAATCCATCGTTTGCTTCTGGTGAGTTCGGATCTATAATCGGTCGCTGAGTTGTTCCTTTTTCGCTTGGCCCGCCTATGCAAAATGGCGAGAGGATACCGGATTTTCTCCACGCTCCGAGTTGGGATTTTGAACATCTTTTTATCGAGCAGCTAAAAGTTCAGAAATACACACGTCACCGAGGAGCGCCTTGTGCGGGGCCAATAAAGCGTATTGCATCCTCGGCAAAATGAAAGGAAAGTAAACCTCGTTCTCCCTTTCGAACACGTGTTCATTTTGAATAACAAGCTCACATCCGTTATCTTGCTTCTCTTTTTCATTGAGAATCTGCCATCCTATTGAGACCCTGATGCTGTGTGGACCAAACAAATAATGGTATGACATTGCCGTTCATCATCCCATGCCATTTTGTGATCGTCAGAGTCCGACTCTCGCCATGATGGAATGGTAATTTACCAAGCAAAGGTTTTTTCTTTTGAACAGTAAAATGAAAAGAGTGCTAGTGTGGTGACGAAAATCAAGGTACTCAATTAATCTGCGCTATTAATAAAGACTGTTTGGTCCGTGTGATAAATTACGAACGAATAAATAAAAGTGTAGTGTTACGGATTGAGTATGCTAGCATGTACGATGATCGTGGCGTTCGCGAATAGTATATTTTTAGTGAGAGTAAATAGCCCAAAATGTTGTTATTTCGTGAATATCACATGTTTGTCCTTTTTTTTATCATTATTTCCTGTTTCTTCGATTAAGTTAACATTAAATCGGGTTAAGATAATACCAAATGTTCTAGTTTTTTTTTTTTTGAGATTAACTGATTTGAAGGCGATTCTGGGGTTCCTATAAATTCATTTGGACGAATTCATGAATATTGGTGCAGTTCGAATTTGCATCATTACAAATTAGATAGTTTTAGTTTGAGCAAGTGCATATTTAGTCGGTCTCGGCCTAAAGGATGTGGCCAGTAATTATTCAACCAAAAGTTTAGGAAAATGGGGGGAGATTAAATCACTCATGGTATAAGTTCGTATTGGTTTTCATCTGAAACTGAAAAGAAAATGTTATCGCTTAAATTCTTTTCTTTTGCATTGTTTAATATTTTTGGATATGGTATAGTAGCGGGTTTGAGTAATCATAAAAATTAGAACGCATACTTGGGTATTTTTCACATCATTTTAGAATATTAATTTCGTTAGAAGGTTCTCGATATTTTGGTGATTTCGTAAATAGATTATATTTTGCATCGCGGATAATATTATATAGTTTATTGTTTTGAAAGTCTCGTGAATATTTGAACATAAAGAGCCCGTTAGAAAGGTTCTCGTCACTTGTTATGATGGTTACGGGATAAACAAAGGCGTCTGTTGTTTTGATAAAGGAATCGAGACAATGGATGTTTACCGCTTACCGCTTCTGGAAGTCTCTAGAAGGTTGCAGAAGGTGTGAGGGGAATCGATGGAAAAGATGAAGAGACGCCGCGGGGAAAGCCACGGTAGTCACGCGGTACCACGGGAGCTAATCAGCGAGCTCCGTCTCTGGCGCCGGCGAGTGGCGTGGACCGCGTTCTGGCAAGGCTGCGACGAGCCTCGGGCCATTCTCGTTCTGGCAGCGGCAGCGGCAGGACAACTTGGTCTGTGGAAGGTGGGCATCGCTTGGTGACAAGGTACCACGAGTTCCGGAAGGCAAATCGATCTTTCTTTGTTTGAATTATTGTCGTTTTGCTATCGCCTTCCGGGATTCGTTCGTGAATTTCTCTCTCGCGTTCCGGAGTGAAGTGCCGCGAATCACTCGTGCTTTCGTTCGTTTTTTTTTTACTTTAAAATCTTTCGGTCGTTTTCGGTTAAATTTAAATATATATATAATATATATATAAACTAGTAAAATCAGTTGAAAACCGATTTTTAAACAAAAATTTTACGCACGTTTTTCAACAAAAATAGTAATAGTTACTATTTTTGACTTTTTCTCATCTTCTTCAAAACACCTTAATATACTATTACTTTGTGAATGTAGCAAAAAATTACTTATTAAAAAAAAGTACCCGAAAATAACAATTTTTCATATTTTTCTTCTGTACCATCGTGGATTTATGATCAAAATGTTTTTTTTTTTTATTAAATACATAGATTCAAAAATTCATTCTATGCACTTTTCGCACACGAAGCACGGTTTTAGAGTAATTATTGATTATCGCAAAAAAAAGTTCCGATTGTGCGTAATTATTTTTTAAACGTTTACAAGTTCGTAAATATTGAAAGTACAGCATAACATAAAAAAAAGTTTATTCATAAGCGAAAAACGCGCGATCCTCAGCACATTACAGTTGATCCGCAAAACTGCAAATATTTAAAAAAAATCCATATCTGCTTCTATTGATCGTAAAAGCTTTTTTAAAAAATAAAATTGTGCGGAATTTCCCTAGCTACAATTTTTGTATTTGTTATAATATTTTTCGAGTTATTTCAGAAAAACCTATTTTTTGGACATTTAGCAGCTTTTACGGATGGGGACTTTTCAGACAGTAAAAAGTACAAGATAAGCTTATTTCCACATTTTCAGCCCGCTACTAATTTTTAAATCCAAATCGAAAAATATGACCCACTTTAATGAGGTATAATGCAATTATTTCTAACAAACTTTTAAAAACACAAAAAATAGCCAAGTATCGCTGCTGTCCTAGCAATGAGCATTACGGATTGAACATTATGAAATTTTGTAAGTTTATAATATACACTGCAAATTATATTAATTTTCATTTTAGATTTTTTTAAAAGATCAAATTACGACCAATTTTATAATAGAGGTCATATCGAACTTTAATAAAATGCCGTTGATATACAACATTTTCTACGCTCTACTTTTAATTTTAATAAAGTAGCAAATGTGTATCCGAAATCCCAAAGATCGGTTAAAAGTAATATAAAATTTATTGCATTAAAACCAGAATAAAAATGAATAAAAACCAGAATATAAATTAATAAAAATGCATTCAAAATTTGAATCCATTTAAATTAATTTTCGTTTACTGGGATATGCACTATATCCTAAACACAAATAGACAGTGAAAATGCAGATATACTAAAAAATTAATTTTGAGATTCAATTATTCTATGAATAAAATGTCGATATATACAGCCTTTCTTTATGATCTTTAAAAAATATAGTAAACGCGTATCCGAATTTCAACAAAATGAAATAGTGTTCTATGACCCAAGAATCCCGAACCTCGGTGGCTATAGTATAATCCGCATCGAAAGAAGGCTGGCACGATCCGCGAAGTTATTTCTTATGTAAACGCATGTGTGCGTCCCTCTTACAAGCTAGTTTGCTTGTGTGAGTGTCATAAGGGAAGCGGGCCCCGCTAAGCACCCGTAAAAGCATAGAAAAATATACGGCACTGGTATACGCCCGAAGCGACACACCTCGCTGAGTCGCGGAACTATTTCCTGTAATTTCGTGTCGTGTCCGCCATTGCCCGCGGACAAAAATGAAATCGAAAAAAATTTTCGGAAACCTGACTGAAAGAGAGGAATCAGGCTGAAGGTGCTAAAGTGCAGTAGTAACTGTTCATAACAAATTTCTTCAAAAATTTTGGAAATAATTGGGAGCCTGCTGATTGGACGGAGATCTTTTCAGTCAATCGGTTTGGAGATTTTAGGAATTGGACGAACCAACGCATGTTTTCAAGCATCAGGAAATGTGCTATTTGCAATAATTCGGTTTATGATGTGTAATATTTCTGGAAAACAGAATTTGTAGATTCGTAAGAATATTTCGCCTGATATATCATCCGAGCCAGTCCCCGTACTATTAACCAATATTAAGCCTACTAATAATATTGGTTAGTTTATTCATAGATATTTCTGAGAATGCAAATTCAAAATTGGTAGGTATTTTGTTAGAACGTGAAGTTAAATAGAAATTAGATAGGTTAGGGTTTGAAAGGGCTACTGGAATATTAATAAAATGTTGGTTAATAAGATCGGCGGTACATGGTGAGGGAGGAAGCCCGAACGAGGAATACGCAATAATGCTTTATCGTTGACCAGAAACTTTTCTGCGGAAGTTTGGTGATGTTTTTTAGATATACAGCCCTTTCTCTCCTGATCGCAGATGTTGTATAATTACGAAGTTGTTTATAATAAGCAATATTAATTGGTAGCTTGGTTTGGCGTTTTTTTGTTTGCGCCGTATTCCTTTTCTTCATATAAGTAAGTTGGAGTTCCGGTTTCGCCCCGGTAAGTGACAGTTCGCTCTGCCTACCGGTGGTTGGTTTTTAGTAAAAGTTAATTGTATTTTCGAATGGTCCGGTCGTATCAGTGGTCATCTGTGAGATTGTCTTTGTTCCCAGTCTGAAATCATTCTGAATCTGGTACTATCTGACGGATAAATTCTCGCAAGAAATAATAAAATTCTGTGCCGTTTGAACGACATTTGGTCAGAAACACGCGTTCGCCTTTCTCGCGACTCGCATGATCAGCAGTATCCCGCCAGCGCTAGGACATTTCACATCCGCTGCTCTACATTCTTTTGACCACCAGAGGTCAGAACTTCTTGGGCCCGTGCGTCTCGTGTCAGCACGCTCATCACCGCCCCGCAGCGAATCACAAGCGTCTTCCCCGCCTACGGCTTCTTCAAGTGGAAGAAAAGCGGAACGCACGCCGACCGTCTTACGGCCGTCCGTTCTCAGCGGCCGCCCCCGTACAGCGACCAGGTGGAAAGCGCTTCGCGCGGACGGTTGCAGCGCATTGGAGGACTTCGGTTTCGCCAAATGAAAACGAGACGGCCTGCTCTGTGTGGACGATCCGAGCGACCAACAACCAAGTAGACTAAGGAAGCTCGCATCTTCAATACAAGATTCGCAGGCAAGTGAATCTCCAATCATGCCTCCGACTACATCATCGCTTACGCTCGAGTCTCTGCAACAATCGCTACTTGCCGCGATCCAGCAGCAGTCCACCACGCTGCAAGCGAGTATCGACAACTGCACTACCGAATTAGAAGCGGTAAAGACTACGGTAGATCAAATTAATGCCGATCTCACAACGCGCCTAGACTTTCTAAAGTGCAAGCTTGATTCTCAAGTCTCGATCAATAAGGCTCTTGAGACTAAGCTTTATGCGCAAGAAAAAATCTTGAAAAGGTGAAACATTATTATCACCGATCTCGTTCCCGGGTTGGGATCGTTAAGGAAGGAAATTTCGAAATTTCTCTCCGAAAACTTCCCTCTTCGGTTGCCGCTGCTAGACTGATCCGCTTCAATCCGCCGGCATATCTGGCAGAACTAATGCTTGAGGAAGATAAGTTGTTAATCTTGTCTTCCAAGAAAACGGCGCTTAAATCAACTGAGATTTTTATTAACCCGGACTATACCGATAAAGCGTCTCATGGCCTATAAGATCAGAGTCGCTTGCCGTGCTGCCGCCGCAAGTGGCGTGACTTTCGAAAAGAAAGGATAGCCACTAACAACGTTTGGCTGAAATGGTCAGAAACACTCCATGCTCCGCTCCTGCAGTCAAGAGAAACTCGGCCTCTTTTCGCTCATCTTCTGCGAGTCGTGCGCAAATCAACTCTCCTCTCTCCTACTTAGTTCCTGCAACCCGTTTTAGATCTACTGAAGGACCAGTTCGCAGACTGTATTTTTATCGTAGGTGGCGATTTCAACTGCCGTGTCGGCTCTTCAGACCAACTAAGCGATGTTGCTCAAATTTTCGAGGAGTGCTCTATGCGAGTTTATGGACGCTCACATGATGAGACTTTCAACCGACGCGGAACTCTCTTGTCTGATTTCATGCCCCGAAACTGGCTTACGCAACTTTTTTTGCTCTTGGATGAGGCAGAGGCTGCTGTCCTGCGGGACAACTTCAATGCCGAGTACTGGGCCGCAGTTGGCCCGCGTTTAATCGCTAAATACGCAGATTCTTGGAGAGCAAAAGATCTGGCCAGATATAACTCCGAACATAGTTACCAATTTATCGCCAGCTTACTGACTCGGCGTATACATGGTATCCCGCCTCACAGGTATCTGCCTTGTCTAAGACTAAAAGCCCAACTCAGACTAGCAACAGTCTGCTCTTAGTTTCCGGTATACTTCTCAGTTATAACCCGCAATCGCCATGCTCTTTCTGCAATACGAATGTTCTCGAGTCGCTGCGGCACATTTTTACAGAATGCCCTTGTCTTGCACCAGTCAGACGCGCTTTTGCCGCAAATGTACCCGCGTGCCCTTCAAGCAACCTCTTTTGCGTTCTGATCTGCAACTCAGATCTTAGCTCTGCGAAGACTCTATATAGGTCTGTGAGAGCAACGCTCACGAGAAGAGCATTTTTATTAGGCGACCAATGTTTTAATTTTGTCTTTTTGCGTCATGCGTGTTTTCTCTGTTTCATTTTAGTTTTGCGTACCTTTCGCACTACTTTGGAACTCTCCTCTCAACAGGATGTATCCCCATATGAGAGTAATAAATACAAATACACATACATATAAGTAACCAAATTACATCGGTGATCCATAGAGAGTGAGGTTTCGTGACCCGAATTCTTGTTTTTGGTGCAAATGTATCAAATAAGTCAGTTATAGATTTATTTCAATATAATACTTTGTCATTGGTGCCTGGAATGTATTAAATTTCACTCCATAGATGAAGTCTAGCCGCCTGTGTAAAGTCATTTTCAATAAAAAATTTAAAGTCTCGAATGTTTATAAATTTTTCGGGATTGGAAGGTCTTATACATATTATTTTGCAACCTATTAGGTGGTGATCAGAAACGAGTTAGTGGTAAATACGCCTGATATATTAACTGAAGGAGAGGTAATTTATGACATCAATTAGTGAGGCAGATGACGCTGATATTCTGGTGGGCTTTTTAATAACTTGATCAACTCCACAGTTATTTATCAATTCAATCAGTTTCACTGAGTCAGGTTTATTTGGAGTCTGAAGATTTATATTTAGATCACCAAAAATAACAATTTTATCAGTGATGGTGAATATAGACTGGATAGTTGTTTGTAAAGTTTCAATACATTTAAGGGAGATATAGGATGGTCTATAGAGTACCCCGATGACAATTTTATTGTTATGAAAATTAAAGGTACACCATAATTGTTCACAACCAAATTCGTCAGTAGAAAAAGGAAGCTGCGAGCAACAAAAAGAATTTTTGTACACAATTGAGTAGCAATCGCCTCGTTTTTCATGCCTGTCATTCCGTATGATTGAATATCCGGGGATATAAATATCCGAATAAGAAGCATTCAGCCAGGTCTCCGATATACATAGAACGTCGTAGTTTTTATCACTCAAAATTTGTTTAATGTGGTGAAAATGTAAAATAAGTGATCGAACATTTAAGTGCGCAATTTGTACAGTATGGTTTCCGAATGACGAAGAGTCGATGCCATTAAATGAGTTGGTTGTGTCACTTCCGAAACTTATTTGAGTACTTGTCAGGGTGTAAAACAGCATTTAATGCTGTGCCTCGCCCCTTGAACAATGTATATAGTGTCAATAAAGGCGTTTTTTTTACGGAGGGGGGAAATGCGTTGGGCACCATAGGGGGTTGAAGATGTTGTTTAACCCTCCGTGTGTCGGACTCCCTCACCTTGGATGTTGACGGCAAGGTTTACCGACTAAAACCCTAACCTCCCTTGGCCCTCCATAATCCACGTGTGCGGTCTGCAGCAGAAAAGTGGCTCCGATATCCATCTCCTCCGCTACAGACTGCACCGGGCCATTTCTTTTGCAACGGTAACCACTCCCTCTACCATTGGGTAAGTGGTTACAGGATCTTGTGTGACCTCGGTAGACGGAGAGATCCCAGCAGCACTGCTTTCTGCATTCGGCATGCGATGGAATTTGCATGTTCTCGGCAGTCCCGAATGCTTTTGATGTTTTCGAGGAAAGTTCGTCTCATTCCTCCTAGCACTCCAATTATCAGCACGACGAGCTTGATTTTGAATCCTCGATACAGCTTGCGCATTTCGAACAGGAATTCCCGATATTTCATCCGTTTTTCGTCCTCTTTGCTGACTATATTTGTGTCTGCTGGTGCAGAGAACTCGATGACGAAGATGGATTTGTCATCGAAGTCAACAAGGACGATGTCAGGCTTGTTGGCTAATATTTGCCTGCTCGTCGGGAATGAGTAATTCCAGTATATTCGGCACGACTCATTCCCGACTACGGATTCAACATCAGTGGGGACGTACGGCAAAACTGGGGTTGCATCAATACCATAAGTGCTGCGAAGATGGTAATACAGCAATCGAAGAGCCGCATTGTGACGTTCGATGTATGCTGAAACTGCATATATTGGGCTTGCTACCAAAAGATACATTAGTGTCTGAGCATGACAACTACACAATCTATAAAGCGTACCGCCTGGTGTAAGACGTTCTTGCGATACGCTAAGGTATTGATGAACTCATCCTGGCATGCGAAGATAAAACATTTATTTTTACAAATGTAACTGTAACGATTTATTTTCAGGTCGCCAAAACACGATTTGAACTCCGGGCCTGTGGTACAGACTCCGGGACGGATTCCCGATCTGTCTGGCCCGATACAAACGCGACGTCATGGATCGGACGCGACCCACGGCGAAAAATCGTCCTCCGACTGGCTCTACAGCGGAGAATACGGGACGATCGTTACGAGTTGAGGATAAAGCGTTATGGATAGAATATAAATGAAACGGCGTATTTAAACAATTAACAAAATACGCGTTTATTCAACTAAAATAAAAAAAATACATTAAAAACAAAGAAAAGGAACTATAAGTTCGGGGCAACGGGTCCCAGAAAAATAACGTGGTGCTTAAGGCGTTACCCCCAAAACGGCGCTTGCCGGATCCCTCGCTGGGATCTCCGGCTTCGGCGGATCCCTCGCCTGGGATCTCCGCGCTGGACCGAGAGAGAGGTAGGAGAGGTGGAGGGCGCGAGATAAAACATTGCTGCTGAAGCGGGCAACTGAAGCCGGTACTTACTTTTTGCCGCCAACACCTAATCCTGGGACTCCCCCCCCCCCTTCTATCTTTCTCCCGATTTATACAAGGATATGGGCGCGACTGAATTACACCGCTGATTTACGAAAGAAAACGTATTTATTCTTGTCCGGGGACAACCCGCCCCAGTCGGGTTACATTACGGGGCCATCTGGCCTTCTCTGCCCCCCCCAGTGAGCCCCCCCCCCTCTCAGCTCGGGGCCTCCTGGGTATCGCCCCCTTTTTCGGGTGAAAGGGTACGTTCGGGCATTCCGACACCGTGATCACCCCAGCTAGGCCGCACTCCCGACAGAACTGTCGGACCACCACATTGGCTCCACCTGGTTGGGCCAGAGCCACCTTTTTATTGGCCCGTTTTTCTGCCAATATGGCCGGGTGTCGCTCCTCTTCAGCGGCCTTCACGGCTTGGCGGCCGTCTTGGAGCTCCTTTACGGCGGTGGCCGCTCGTTCCTGGGCCTCTTTGGCCTCGGTCTCGGCGGTCATTTGTTGGGCCTGCCGTTCGTGACGGTAGGCCTCTTCCTGGGCCTGCTTCACCCGAAGTCGGTCCACCATGGTGGCCCATTTCTTTATTTCGGGGTCCTCTTCCCCAACTTCCCGACGAAAGGCGTCTAGGACCCGGAACGCTTCCTGCCCCTCCTCCTGGGCCCTTCTTCTACTTTCCCGGGCCTGGGCAAGTAGCCGCAGCACCTCCGCTTTCCGGCTACTGTCGTCTGCGTCCGGACATGGGCCAGCCTCGTCGGCCCGATGCTCTGGCACCGTAGGGATGCTCTCCGGCACTTGTATGAGCGGTGGCGGTGTCCACCCGACCCACCGCCATTCCGCCTTTCATGGTGCCGCGTTCTGGTCAACCATCTGTAAAAAGAGAAAGGATGCATGGTTATCATCCATCGTCTCAGGTCAAATATCTTACCCTAAATTAACGCTATGACTTGGTAGGGACGATGGACTCGCGAGAGATTGCTGCTGTGCGACTACGTGACGTGGGTGCGATTTCGCTCGGATCGTAGGCGTGTTCGATAACCAGTCGAGCTCACGGGCTCGTTCGCGGACATATTAGAATTCGGCACGGAACACCGGGAGCTCGCGCGCTCAACGCCGTTTTTCGCGGACGCCCCCTACCCCGTTTTGGGATCGACGCAAACGCAACGCGTGATGCGGCCTGAGGGCCGTCCCTCGGTGCCCCGTCTTCATCCGGGGAATCTTCAGTGACGAGCTCTTCTGCTTCTTCCGGACGATCCTAAATATACGGTTTCAGGTCCACAACACGTACGGGTGCCTTACGCTGGCCAGTCGAATCGACAAGTTCGTATGTATTTGACCCTAATTTGGCAGCGATTTGGAGAGAGCCCATGTACCTTGGGGCCAATCTAGCCGTAATACCTTGTGCGGCCGACGAAAGCACTCTGTTCCTCTGGAGCACGTAATTTCCGACATCAAAATCGACATCACGTCGTTTCGCATCGTAATGCTGGGCTTGACGCGTTTGCGCTGCCTGCGCTTTATCTTGGGCCTCTCTGTGCAGAGCCTGCAACTTGCTCATTCGTTGGCTCCAGTGGCTAACCGCTACCTGCACTTCATTTTCTTGCGCCGTAGCGAATTAGGCGGGTTGGGCTGTCGACCTTGTATCAGCATAGCCGGACTGAAACCTGTGGAGTCGTGCAGAGATGTATTATACGCAAATGCGAACTCGCCGATGTGTTCATCCCATGTGCGATGATCTTCCGTAATGAAAGAACGGATCCTACCCTTTACGGTACGGTTGACCCGCTCGACGGGGTTCGCCTGAGGATGATAGAGTGGCGTAAGTTCTCGCGCCACGCCTCTTTTGGCCAAGAACTCGTCCAAGATTTTATTCTTAAACTCCAGACCTCTGTCTGTCAAGATAACTTCCGGCGCTCCATTTCTCCACAAGATGCGCTCTTCCAAGGCGTCGGTGACTAGGCGAGCGTTAGCGTGTCGTAAGGGGACACATTCGATCCATCGAGTGAAGAGATCTTCCCAGATCAACAGATATTCAAACCCCTTCTTACTCTTCGGGAATGGTCCCATCATGTCGCCCGCAACCACTTGCCAGGGCCGCGTAATTTTACGACATCCCATCAGTCCTGCTGGTGCCATTTGTTGTACTTTGCATACTTGGAACACTCTACAACACTTTACGTATCGTGCCACGTCCCGGTGTATGCCTGGCCACCAGTATAGCGTGGCTAGACACTCGAATGTCTTTTGCTGTCCGAGGTGTCCTGCTGTAGCAGCATCATGACATTCATGCAGGGCCGCTGGTCTCTGACCCAAAGGCAGGACCAACTTCCAAGCGTCGTCGTCACCCAGAATGTCTTCTATCGTCGGATCCGGACGATAGGAATATGAAACGAATCGGAGTCTGTTAGATAAAACCTTCTGAATCGTCCAAGCATAGAAAAATTTATATGTCAATTTCATAAGTCATTATCATAATTAATAAATATTAATTATAAATTGGAATCGTAAGGTGCTGAAATGAAAGTCATTATTATTTTTAGTCATTGTTCAATTAAAATATATTTATCTTTGAATTTTATAATTGATTGAACTCGTCATTAAATAATTCTTCACACACACATACCAACATTCTCGGAGTCATTTTGCGAATAAAATAATAAGAGTCCTCAAAAATAAAATAAAGTCACCGAGTCGTTGGTCAGTCGTGTGAGTCATATATAATACATAAAATCAGTCATGTCGTCAACGACGGAATAAATTAACGCGGCAATAATTTAGGACGCGGACACACATTCAAAGCATACTCTCATACATACATACATACATAAATCAATACATATAAATAAGTTAACATATATAATACATAAAACGGACATATTCATTATTCTTATTTTTACACGGAACGGAAGAGAAAGAGGCGTACTTGTCTTCTTTAGATTTTTCAACGTCGTTCCTCTCGATTGAATGTTCGGGTCCTCCATCCGTCTAAGTATTTTGATGAATGCGGCTGCTGTTACCTGGTGAACCCTGGATGGGTGTCGAACTCCCTCGCGGCCACGAAGGAGAGGACCAGCAGCCTCGTTTAGTATATGGACGAACGGAGTACCGTCGTCAATTCTTGGTGTCCTTCTGTCAATTTCATATCCTCGCCACCTCCATTGGTATGTTGAATTTTGATGCTGGCTGTTGATATTTGTGGGCCCACTTTTTATCTGGAGCAGCCGGGTTCTCCAGAGTTGAGGCAGCGAGTCGTCACCATGAAGTCCAATAATCAGAAGGTCCAAATGCAAGAGAGTCCAGTAGAAGACAGTCCAAAATCGGGACGGTTACTGTTAAACATTTGAATGTCATTTGCTGGACTTTAGTTTGACAGCCCGCCCCTCATTTGAATTTGGAGCGCTGCGCCCCATTGCGGCGACTCATGCGCTCCAGCTTGGAACTCGGCCCGTTATTTCCCACTTTTCAGGTTGCGCGACCAGGGCACCGTTGCACCTCCTCTGTGCATGTAAAGGCGCAACAGCGCCTGCGCCTTGTCATTGCGCGCTCGGATCCCACGTGGGCTTGGGATCCAAAATGGCCGACCGGCCGGGAAAAGCGCGCATCTGGTCCTTTGCAATTTCTTGATTACGCGTGTCGATTGTAATGGCCCTCTTTCTCTCCGCCGCTCTTTCTCTTCCGCGCGGTCGAGGTAAACGGCTCGTTACAAATATATTCGATTCCCCACAGCTTTCCAGTAGGGATTCTCCTTGGGCTCATCGAGAATTTCGCGCCTCCTCTTTTGGTACCACGGATCCGTTTCCGCCTCATCCGGAGTATTTGGATCTTGAACGGCGAGTAGTTCTGGTACCTCAGATTCGTACATCCTTGAGAGCGCGTCCGCCACACAGTTCAATGCGCCTTTTCGATGCTTAATGTCACAGTCGTAATTTTGAAGCTGCAGGGCCCGTCTAGCTAGTCTTCCCGTCGGATTACGGAGATTGCGTAACCATTACAGACTGCTATGATCCGTTAGGACCAGGAACTGATAGCCCTCCACGTATGGGCGAAACTTCTGAATGGCCCATAGTGCGGCGAGGCATTCCCGTTCCGTAGTGGAATAGTTCCTTTCCGCTGCTGACATCGTACGACTAGCGAAAGATAGAACGCGTTCTTGACCGTCAATCTCCTGGGTCAGAACTGCTCCAAGACCGGTGTCGCTTGCGTCCGTCTGGACAACGAATTGTTGTTCGAAATTCGGACGTTGCAGGACCGGTGCTGTTGCGATCATGGCCTGCACTCCGTGGTCCAGTCGTACCTCACATCTTTCTTCGTAAGGTGTGTCAGCGGTTCCACGACTGTGGCGAAGTCTTCCAGGAACTTCCTGTACCACGATGCCATTCTCAGGAAACGTCGAAGCTGTTTCAAGTTGCGGGGTGGCGGGTACTTGAGTATCGGTTCAATTTTGTCCGGGTCCGGCCGGAACCCTTGTTCATTTACCATGACACCCAAGTACTTCACTTCATTCTTGCAGAAGTGACTCTTCTCACGGTTGATAGTCAACCCCGCGCCTTGTATTCTTCTCAAGACGTATTCCAACCATTGCAGATGCTCCTCAAACATTTCTGTGACGATGATTATATCGTCCAGATAAGCATAAGCGCATGGCTCCAATTCTGGCCCGATCACCGAATCTAACAGAGCCTGAAACGTAGCTGGGGCACCCATTAGTCCATAGGGCATCCTCTTGAATTGCAAGAGGCCCGTAAACGCTGTTAATGGCAGTGCAGCCTCCTTCATCTTGATCTGATGATATGCGCTGCTAAGATCGAGCGTGAAGATGTATTTGGCCCGCTGGAGCTTCCGATGAATGGCATCCATGTACGGGATCGGATACGCATTAGCTTCTGTTACCGCGTTAAGCTTGCGGTAATCAACGCAGAAGCGCTAGGTCCCATTGGATTTTCTAACCATCACCACCGGGCTCGACCATCCACTTGTTGACGGCTCGATGATATCGTCGGCGAGCATCTTGTTGACCTGGGAGTGCATCTCCTCTTCGATCCGTTTTGATACGGGATAGTACCGCTATTTGATGGGCACCGCTGAAGTCAACACAATATCGTGCTCCACCAAATTGGTACATCCGATCGCTGGGCCAACGGCGGGCACGCATCTCCTGAGAAGATCAGTCAAGCGCCGGGCCTCTTCTTCCGACATTCTTGCCGTGCCTTCCGATGAGGAGTTTGAGTGGTCACCCACCTCCAAACTTGCAACTTCCACGGCGATTCCTTGCCTTGAGCCTTCAAGGTACAGCCGGTTCTGTCGTGGATGTAGAACCGTATCAAAAGCTCGTGCAAAATCTGCACCGAGCAGACACTCCATATCCAGGCTGGGCATAACCATTTCCTGGATCCTCTTCTCTGTTCCATTCACTCGGAACGGAAGAGTCACGAGACCCAGGATCGGAGAGTAGGATCCATCAGCTACTCTCGCTCCGGGACCACCGTATGGAAAGATCAGCTCCCCACATGCTGCTGCAATGTGGATTCCGATTGGCCCAATTGCGGTGCGGTCTGCTTCAGGGTCAAACAATGCCAGAACGCTAAAGTTCCCTATGGCGACGTTCAACCACCACCGAGAATGTTCGGCTTGAAGGGGACTTGAAGTGCTTTGTTCCTCCGGAACCGCTTCCGGCTCCGCTCTCTCTGAGGTCATCTGTTGGGACCTTGGAGACGCAGTGACCTCTACTGCTGCCTCCTGGGCCCGTTTTCCGCACAGCGCGGACAAGTCGTCCTCGTATAGCCAGGCAGCTTGCAGGTCCAACACGTTAATTTAGGACCACCTGGTCCCGGTGACCTCGATTTTTCTCGAGAGGTCCTAGGCTGCATCGGCGGCGCCGGAGTCTTGCTTGAGGCAGGACTCCCGTTACTGGACCCCTCCTACGACCTTTCCTTTCGCCAAAACGATGTTTTTGGGCTCTTAGGCCGATCTGGTGAAGCTCTTCCCTCAGCTTTGCCAGTTCCCGGAGCACTAGATCCATTTTATCTGGCGCTGGTTCTTGAACAGCTGCAATCTTCGGTTGGCTCTTCTGTGCCAACTTCCTGAGCCTGTTGTAGGCGACTTCAGGCACGAGTGTACCCTCAGGGGGCGGTGATTCTTTATAATTGCGCATGGCCTCTTCTGCGCTCTCTCCCTCAACCGCCGCGACCATGAAGTCTTCCAACGAGCGAACTCTGGCCACTGGCACTCACTGAAGGCCTGGCTTCATGTTTTTGTGCAGGAACACTAGTCGTTGTTCCAACGACAGTGGATCGGGATATAAATCCAGGATCGTCATGAGACATCCAATATATTCCCTGACTGGCTCGTCTAAGCCTTAAGTTCTAGCAGTCGCTTCCAGCCACAGATTTTGCTTGTCGATCTCGCTAAACCCATAGCATCGACGTGCTGAGCGACAAAAGTCTTCCCAGGATTGCCAAGTGGATCTTGAGATCCTGTACCATTGTTTTGCTGAGCCGGTAAGTAGCTCAGGCAAGGCACTTAACATTTCCTCATCTGAGAGGTTCGCTGGGCGAACACACAGTCGATCCACTTTTGTTAGTCTTCGGCCTGTCGGCTGAAGGTCTAAATTTTCCAGGGCCAGATAAAGCTCATCTTCCCGTAATTGGAAGACCCATTCTTCTACTGGCAGATTTTGCAGTTCTTCTTCAATTGTTGGTCCATATCATTGGCTTGAGCCATCTTAAATTAAACAAAAACTCGCACCTATTGGACCTGATGGTGCTTACTGGCACCGTATTATCGAAAAAGAATTGTGTCCGGTCACTAAATTGATCGGGACAAATTTAATGCGACCATACCAATTGTATACTTTCTTCTATCTTCCGTGAAGATCTTCGTGACTCTTGATTTGTCACCAAATACTTAATATTATTCTACTTATAAATATTTAAAAATATATCTATACATATATAATAATCAATCTATCCTATCTTTACGCAAGAGGAAGAATAAATTTTAAATAAAATTATCCTGAAAGGAAAAGAAAAAAAAGATATCTGTCTCCAGCGAATTTCTTTCAAATTATAAATTTTTAATTAAATTTCAGAATGACGTTCAATTTCAGGGTCTGACCCGACCCAGTAGGTAATGGACAAAATTGTAAAATTTGTGACTCAGTACTGGCACGATTTGTGCTGACGCAATACTGATGTATTACGTACTTACTTTCGTACGTTTTGATTACGTACAGGTTGTCGAAATGTACAACCTTAGGAAACGACAAAAACTCGCACCTATTGGACCTGATGGTGCTTATTCTCTTCGACAAATCGAGAGCAGAAAGATCACAGAAATTCTGCCTCTTTAGTATTACACCGGGCCAGAGAAAATAAGCCACACAACAAAAAATTGATACAACAAAAAAAAACAACATAAAAATCCACTAATTTCCTTTGTATTGTCTCTGCTCTAATTGGTTTAATTACTGTGCCTGTTTTTGGCACCGCTATTTGACTTTTTACTACTGTCAACAAGCTGAGTAAAAGAAATAAGTAAATAAATCAATTTTTGAAAATCATTTACTCTAAGTTTTCTCGAGAAAAAGAGAAAAAAAAACCTTTATTTTTCCTCTGCAAAATTAAAGCTTACTGCCTTTACACTGGCACTTGTTCACGCGATGAATAAGTGCTACAAACAGCTTTTTAACTTTACATTTAACCAAAGTAATGAAATACTCTATTCGGAGTAGATTATTTTCCGATTCGAAGAAATCGGCCATTAACCGCGCGATTTCCCAGAATTGTATATTATTTTAATTTCAGACACCCGAAATTTAACTAATAATTCCAAATTATTTTTTGTTCAATTAATCTTGGGATTAATTTCGCAGGCACCTGTTTTATTCTTAAAACAAGTGCACTTGGCACTATTGGATCTTTGCAGCACAAATAATTTAAAATAAAAAAAAAACAATCGCAACAACGAAATTTTATTCATTCTATTTCTGTGCCGATATTTTTCCGTTCCTGGAAATCGGATTCTTTTCGCCCGAATTCACAGAATCGACGATTATTTTAATTCTGATCACCCTACAAGTAAAATAATAATTTTAAATTATTGTACATTTTTTTTTAATTGGCACTGATTTTGTGCTTCCTGTCACGATTATGACTTGAAATTCTTTTAATTTCAAATTCAAAATTATTAAATTAATATTTTAATTTATATCTTCAAAATTTATTTGTTAATTTTGATCGTGACAGAAATATACACACAATTGCTACTTGTATACAGGCAATTGTTTACATTCTCGGAAATTGACTTCTTTCTCGTCACTTTCCGAGAATTGTATTATTTTAATTTCGATTTTAAAATTGAAAATAATACCGTCGCCTTCTTTGCGCAAAGTTATTGGCAACTGCAAATTTTGCACTTATAAGGTGCTTGATTTAAAATTGCCGCTACGTTTCTGCACGTTTCCCTCTGATTTTCCGTGGGCGTTATGAAAAGATTAATTTCCCTAATAGACCCACGAAAAACTTAGTTTTGCTGGGCGCCATGTAACGATTTATTTTCGGGTCGCCAAAACATGATTTGAACTCCGGGCCTGTGGTACAAACTCCGGGACGGATTCCCGATCTGTCTGGCCCGATTCAAACGCGACATCCTGGATCGGACGCGACCCACGGCGAAAAATTGTCCACCGACTGGCTCTACAGCGGAGAACACGGGACGGTCGTTACTAGTTGGGGATAAAGCGTTACGGATAGAATATAAATGAAACGGCGTAGTTAAACAAATAACAAAATACGCGTTTATTCAACTAAAATAAAAAAATACATTAAATACAAAGAAAAGGAACTATAAGTTCGGGGCAACGGGTCCCAGAAAAATAACGTGGTGCTTAAGGCGTTGCCCGCAAAACGGCGCTTGCCGGATCCCTCGCTGGGATCTCCGGCTTCGGCGGATCCCTCGCCTCGGATCTCTGCGCTGGACCGAGAGAGAGGTAGGAGAGGTGGAGGACGCGAGATAAAACGTTGCCGCTGAAGCGGGCAACTGAAGCCGGTACTTACTTTTTGCCGCCAACACCTAATCCCAACAGGATACAAAATTGGCACTGGAACACGCGCGCTCGGTTTCTATTCCGCCACGAAAAACGTTCGTCAGCACGCGTCGTGCCGTCGCGGTAGCGAGGAGCAATCTCTCAATTTTCGCGGTTCCCCCAACGCGTTTCGCTTGTCTCGCGTTCTCTCTCTCTCTATCTCTCTCTCTCTCTCTCTCTCTCTCTCTCTCTCTCTCTCTCTCTCTCTCTCTCTCTCCCTCTCTCTCTCTCTCTTACCTCTCCCTTTGTCTTTTTCTTATTGGCCAGCCCCGTGCAGATACACGGCGCCTGGCCCCTGAAACATACAAAGTATTAAAATATGTACATAAAAATATATAGTAATTCGGGCCCGAGGATGGCCGTGTTAAGGGAGATTTCGTCGCTCCTGGTGCGGGCTCGAGATCTCCGTTACTTAACATTAAAGCAAATGAAAAAATACCGTAATTTATTTCCTCCAAAATTTATTGGATTAAATATTATTAATTATGGCTTTGAATTATTTTTATAAAACTATATCAGTTTTAACCCTAACTAAACGAATCATTATTTTAATAATTTATTTTTCAAAAATATTTTTAACTTATTGATATGTCCGAAATTCTTAATTTCTTAATTATTATATCAAAGAAACTTTACTTCTTTTAAGGAGACATGCAAAAGCAATATATAATTATATTTCACTAACTTATGATATAATTATATTTTTAAAGAACAAATAACTAACTAAAAACAATATGAACCAGTGAGAGTTGGACCAGAGATTTTCAGACATTCATTTATAATGCTTTTTCTTCGAATTTTATCATTTTAGTTCAATTTATGCATTTTTCATATTTAATGAATAAAAACGTTTACATTAACATAATAATTAAGAAATTAAGAATTTCGGACATATCAATAAGTTAAAAATATTTTTGAAAAATAAATGATTAAAATAATGATTCTTTTAGTTAGGGTTAAAACTGATATACACGCAAAGAAATTTGAAGTTAATGCGACAGCATTTTGGGAAGTAGTAGTTACCGCACAGATTCTGACGAATTTGAAATGACGATTACAATTCGAATTCATTAAAAAGAAAATTTGTATAAACAGATCCAATTTGAGTGCACCTTTGAGAATATTTATTCATAATTTATAGACAATATAGTTATTAATAACTATTTGTAATGATCTATAAACGTTATTGACACGGAAGAACTTGGTACTTTTTTCATTCTAAAGCTTCCGTACCGAAAACAGTGCAAGATACACTAAAAATGCACTGAACCTTTTTTATAGGGCACACAATTTCCTAAAAAAAAGTCAGCGAGGGCCCTAGTCTAAAGTTAATAGATTATCCATAAATAACGCTGGAATTTTGTCTTACAAGTTAATTATGAATATTTTGGAATTTTTGTAAAATATGAGGCATATTCCATCGTTGCTCGTGGTTAAGCTATTAACTTTAGTCTAGGGCCCTCCCTGACTTTTTTGCAGGAAATTTTGTGCTCTACAAAAAAGTTTCAGTGCATTTTTAGCGTATCTTGTACTGTTTTAGATACGGAAGCTTTAGAATGAAAAAAGTACTAAGTTTTCCCGTTTCTACAACGTTTATAGATCATTAAAATTAATTATTAATAACTACATAGTCGGAAAATTATGAATAACTATTAAAAACGTGTAATAAAATTGCATCTGTTCATAAAAATTTTCTTTTTAACGATGTCGAATTTTAACCGCCATTTGAAATTCGTCAGAAATCGTGTGGTAGCTGTTACTTCCCTGAGCAGTGGCATTTACTTCAAATTTCTATCCGTGTAGTTTTATAAAAATAATTCAAAGTTATAATTAATATTTAATCCAATAAATTTTGGAGGAAATAAATTACGGTATTTTTCATTTGCTTTGATGTTACATTTGTTAAAATAAATGAAGAAAACATAAACATATATTAAATTGTCTGATAAATAATTTTCATATGCACAATCTTTATGATGCAAATAAATAAGAAAAAAAGAAATTTTGTTGAAAAACAAATAAATCGTCCCGTACTGGGCGCGAACACCAAAAAACTGCGCAACATTCCAGCACTTTAACCACTAGGCTACCAAGCATTACGAAATGATATATGTAGTAATGTTGGATATGAACATCGGCAGAAAAAATTTGTTTAATGAAAAAATAATTAACATTAACAAGAAAAATAAAGAAAGCAATCAACATGTAATATTGAAAATTATATAATTTTATCGCAAATATATAAATGCTGCATTATTTTACTATTACGTAATATAACAATAATTTAGAAATAATTCATTTATTTAATATTTATTTTTCAAATTCAATAAAAAATTATGTATGTATGTATGTAATTTTTATTCTCTTAAATATGTATATAAAAAAATACAATTGAGAAGGTTGGACATTCATCGAAGGTCGGTCTATCCGCGGTGTTGGTTGAGTACAAATTTACATAAGCTGAATGAGGCCGATTTATAGCTAATCCATGTATATAATATATTAATTTTCGATTACTGAACCTTGTTTCTTTTTCCGCTCATAACATATTAAAAATATCACTGGCCGATTAAAAATTCACGTGCCTTAAAACAATCGCTAACAAAATTGTAAAGAACCTTAATCGAGTTCTGATCATTCGCACATATTATATTTCTGGTTAAGTCATCAGAGTTAGTAACTTTAAACGAAACTGAATTAAGTGCCTTTGCTCGTTGGAAGGAGTACATTGGGCATTCCGCAAGAATATGTAATAAGGTTTCTTGCACGTTAAAATTACATAAAGAACAGCCCGCTAACGGATCGTATTTATACAAAACTTTGCCGATAATAATACGCTTCGAGTATTTTGTTGCCAATCTTAACTGCATTCTGAGACGTATGAAGGTCTTAGGGCATCGAGCAGGGTAGATAGTATATAAACTGCCGTAAAAGGACGAACTGATTAGATTCACTTGCATTTTAATGTAATAAGTCCTTATTCCGAACCAGAACTGAAAATGCATGTACTATGGCCTCCCTTCGTCTCTCCCAATAATCCGCTGTGAAATTACTCCACAGATCCGTGCAATCGACATCAGCAAGTAAATATTTAAGTTGGAGAAGCCAGTTGTACGGTGTTGCGACAGTATTAATTGACATTAATTCCTTAAGACGTTCTAAGCATATCCGCGGAAGCCTAAAAGTAGGCATTTTCATCACTTTGATAACCCATTTTAATGAACGGTTTAAAATTTCCACAGAAATGGGGTACAGTCCCAATTCGAGACGCAAGGCATAACCCGGTGTAGATTTTGGAACAAACAATAGTCTTTTGAAAAAGTCCAGTTGTGCTGACTCCAAATCGTTTATATATCGTAGCGCCCAGATATATGCCGCATATAACAATATCGAAGTGATACAGGCACTGTACAACTTCACTGCACCCTTCCACGAATCGACACAATAAAAAATTATTTAGGATAGTTGAAACTTGGCTAGCATATTTTTTAATTGAATTTACATTAAAATATAATTCATTTTGATTAAAACAACTTGATTTATAAAAGTAGGAATTTTCTTGATAAATAACAAAAATTAATTGAATCTTCATTTTGAAATTCGCGCCTAGATTTATTCCAAAAACATAAGAGAAAAGAAAATTCAGGATCGAGCTTACATCGGAAGCCACATATTTATGCTATTTATAGTATCGGAATTCGCGGAAGTATACGCCCGGAAAATTTCCTTTTAACATCGTCAGTAGAGCTCACAAAGGCACGCCGTCTTTGATAATGTGAGTGCGGTGGGGATATCACACGGGCACGTCGACTTTGGTAGTGTGAGTACGGAGAAGAAATCATACGGACGAGCCGTGTTTGCATGTGGATTCTCTGCGGCGAGTCCGCGGGAAGCATGGAAAAGGACGAAAATCTCCGTGGCCGGAACGCGGTGGGGATGGGAATTCTCCGCGGATCGGCAACTCTGATTCACGGTGATGCGTGCTCCTTTGCTACTGAATATTATAAAAAGGCAACCAGGTCTTTTGAGTAGAAGCCGCAGTCCATGTGTTATTTTCAATAACCTGACCCCCTGCATTCAAAGTAAATACAATTATTTTGATTCCGATGCTTAGGAGGACAGTGTTCTAATTGCATTATTTTTAATTAGTGTACTTTATAATGTAGTAATTTTAAAAGGCGGAGTTGTCATAATGGGTTCTGCATAACCTATCCAATTTTGAACTGTAATGCTAATCAAAAGTAATGAAAATAATGGTATTTATTTTCAATGCAGGGGGTCAAATTATTGAAAATTACACATGGATTGCGGCAACTTTTGTAGGAAACCTGGCTCGTCTTCTCATAATATTCAATAGCAAAATAGCATGCGCCATGCGGAATCAATAAAAATTCATTACGTGCTGGCATATTGTAAAATGTGCGTTTTTAATTAGCGCTTAACTTCAATATACGAACATTTTTAGGTTGGTTATGAGGACCTCTCATGGCAAGTCCGCTTTTTAAAAGGTATCAACAACCGAATCAAAATTCAAAATAAAAATCAAAATCTATTAATCACCTAAACCGCACTGATGCACTTTTGTTTACCTGGCAACAAGGAAGTCGAAGCACATCACTCCACCATGAATTCGGTTTGGATGGAGTTAAGCTGGCAGCCTGGCACACTATCCTTCAACTTTCTGGTATCTTGGGGGTACTAGTCGCCCCGGTAACTCGCTAAAAGTGCCAAAATTGTGCACATCTTCATATCACTTTGAAACTTCGCATACGTTTAGGGGGTATCTAGAGTAATAATTTCCGAAGGGGAGCCGTCTTGAATTTTGCTTCAGAAGCAAGATGGCGGCCTTTTTCGTAAATTCACGATTTATTTTTTACCACTTTATTTTTAGTTAGTTCCAATTATTTTTTGGTTCAAATGTGAAAGTTATTTATTATAACATCACGACTATTATTGTCTTCATGAATTTCGGTCAAATTTCAAAATGGCGGATAATTTAATAAATTATTAACACTTAGAGTCACACATTTTTCTATTCAAGCAATTCAGTTGAAAATCGATACTCGGGGGTTTCGTGGTCGCTGGTTAGGAATCGAACGTCAGATTGATTTAACCTCCGTGTAACAAATATTGGGCAAATGGAAACATTTCTAAAATTTTTGTCTGCCATACTGGATCCGCTATTTTGTATTTGGTAAATCTAGCATAGGATTTGTAATCGATGTCTCCAAAAACATTACCATATACCAAATTGCGAGTAATTAGCTTTAAAAACATCATCAATAATAAGACATAAACACAAAATAGTTCGAGGTTTAACCGCTAGGCGGCTATCAAGTCCGATAGAAATGTAGCTCTCGGCTTAGTACATACATGCACCAGTCAGTAGCCCTGTTTTTAACGATAATTCTTTTCTATAACGATAAGCTTGTAAAGCTCATTTAATGAAATGTTCTTGTTATAATGGATGTTCTTTACGTTGCTCTTGTAAACGCCAAAAGGTTGCATGTACACTACTGTGTAGAAAATGCCAAGGTAAGTGTCAAAATATTAATGAAAAAAATGAAACAGATAAATAAAATACAGCAATAGAAAAAAAAAGAAAAAAAAAAAAAAAAAAAAAAAAAAAAAAAAAAAAAAAAAAAAAACAAAAAAAAAACAAAAAAAAAAACAAAAAAAAGTTGTTAACCGCCGCGTCCCCGTCGCGACTCTGGTTTCGCTAAGAGCGGTATCCATTTGCACCATCTAATATCCATGTTAAAAGAAATCACAAAATAGGATAGATAATGCCTGTTTTTGTTTCTATGCCCGCCATATTGGATACGCCATCATGAGTATTCAGAATCGAAATCAGCATCAAAATACAATATTATTTCATTGAAAAGTACATTATACTACTACTTTACAATATAAGAATACTATGTGTTCAGTAATAACTCAATAATGTAGTAAAGTGGCCGCCATTTTGAAATTTGATCGAAATTCATGAAGATAAAAATACTTGTGATATTATAATAAATAACTTTCATATTTGTACCAAACAACAATTTGAAATAACTAAAAATAAAGTCGTAAAAAAATAAATAGTGATTTTTCGAAAAAGGCCGTCATCTTGGTTCTGTAGCAAAATTCAAGATGGCTCCCCTTCGGAAATTCTTACTCTAGATACCCTCTAAAAGTATGCAAAGTTTCAAAGTGGTATGAAAAGTTGCCCAATAATTTTGCTTACCGGGGCGACTATACGGTACTTTTTGCCCGAGCTGTTTCGAGATTTCTATATGTTGATTTCGAACATAGTATATGTACTACAGACTACGATTTATGTGAACGTGTAAATTTACTATTTTAATGTTCATGTATGTATTGAGCATTGTTTATAAGGCCCTGAAATTTATGAAAATTGTTATTAGGCCTTAATTTTGCACATGCAATATGCTGGCTGTGCCTGCAAGGCATTTTAACTTTTATCGCGAAACGTAAAGTTTTCGAAAATTTTCTAAGGGAATTTAAATTTATTTTTTATTATTTTTATGTTCAAGTATATATTGAGTATTGTTTATAAGGCGTATTGTTTGAAATTGGTGAAAATTGTTATTAAGCGTTAATTTTATATTTGCAATACGCCTGCGGTCCCTGGGAATCAAACTATCTTTTATCGTCGACATGTAAATTTTTTAGAAATTTTATAAGTACAATTTTCATTAATTTCAGGGCCTTATAAACAATACTCAATACATAATTAAAAAGGTTTAACACCGGGCTTTAGACCTACCAATGAAAAAAATAGAAAGTTGTTCAAAACCTGGATAACCTCTTCCCCTTCCTATTTTTTTCATTGGTAGGTCTAAAGCCCAGTGTTAAACCGTTTTAATTATTTATTTTAAGCAAAAACCTATCGTAATAACTTAATTTTAATACTCAATACATACTTGAACATAAAAAGAATAAAAAATAATAAAAAATAATTTTAAAATACCTTAGAAAATTTTCGAAAACTTTACATGTCGTCCATAAAAGATAGCTCGACTCCCAGGGACCGCAGGCGTATTGCAAATACAATACTCAACCCTGAATACAATTTTCATCAATTTGGGGGCCTTACAATCGATGCTCAATATATACTTGAGCATGAAAATACATAATACCAAATAAATGTTAAGGCACTAGGGTTCAATATTATATTTGTAATACGCCTGCGGTCCCTGGGAGTCAAGCTATCTTTTATCGTCGACATGTAAATTTTTTAGAAAGGGTATCCTCGGTTTTAGGGGGTGAAATGCCCTTTTTTTTTAATATGAAAACATGTTTCTTAGCGTACAAAAATAAGGCCAAACCGGGTCCTGGACTCCAAATATTTTTTTCGGCAGCCGCCGATTTTATTTTTTTTCCAGCGTTGTAATAACCAGTACCAAAAGAGGTACGGAAAATTTTATTTTTTCATCTTGTGGAGCGGAAAAAATACAACTTTCATGTATTTCTCGGCCATTATAAATTAATTTAGAGTATAATTTAGTTGTGATTATATCGGCAGAATAAAATTTGAAAAAGAAAAGAAAATATAAAATGCAAAAAATAAAAAATGGGGAAGGCAGGACAAAAATAAATATATAAAAGAAAAAATGCAATTATATGCAAATAAAAAAATGGGAGGAGGGGAGGGCAGAAAAATTAAAAATAAAATTCAAATGAAAAGAAACCTTTCTGAAGAAGACCCGAATCAAGGGTCGAAACGTCATTTTATTAATTTATTCTTCAAGGTAGTGACAAGATATTTGACTTTGAAATTAAAGGTTAAAAAATAAAGTGCTAATTTCAGTATATCTCAAAATCGAATTAAAAAATTGTTTTTTTCTTATGTGAATACAATGTTATACCATTTTTCTATAAGATATGTAAAATTCAAAATCGCATGGTTTGTAGATTTTGAGGAAATAACGACTTTTCATATAAAAATTGATAAATCTGTTATTTTCTCAAAATCTATAAACCATGCCACTTTGAATTTTACATATCTTATAGAAAAATGAGTTAACATTGTATTAAGATAAGAAAAAACACTTTATCTAATGCAATTTTGGGATATACTGAAATTAGCACTTTAACCTTGAATTTGACGATCAAATTTTAATTTTGTCGGACAAATTTTGTCACTAGCTGGAAGCCCATAAAAAACGGTAAAAATCAGTTCTCATATGTTAACTTTTATACATCCTAGTTATCAATACGATAAATTGAAAAAAATTCTTTTTAAAAAATCATAAAATTTTGACAATCCATTATTTAAACAATATTTTATTAAATTCAATAATACTTGAGATTTAGACTTCCACTGATAATAACAACATTTTAGTAAAGTTTTGACCAATTTGTATAACTTTTTTTTTCGGTTATGACATTTCAGGAATTTTGCCCCATATGTGGTAAGTCAATACTTAATACCACATCTCAAATATTTCTATACAATAGACTTTACATACTTTACATACTGTTACCTATATTTGTGAGTTTTTTATTAATATAGTTTACAGAAAATGAATCCTGAAAACGAAGGACCGCAAAGTAAAAAACCAAAAACTGATAACACACAATGTGTTCATTGTAAAACTTATTTTCGCAAAGGAGCTAAACTTGGGAAAACAATGAAGACGAGGGAAGAAGCTGAAAATTTTCATAAGGACTTTAATTTTTTTATTCAACTAAATGAAACTATATGTGAAAAATGCTGGGTAAAACTTAGAAAAAAAAATCAAAGAAAAATAAAAACTCAACACGTTGTGATAAGCAAAGTTCAGAAACAATAAATGAGGCGCAATCAAATGGCGAAGAACTTTCTCAAGCTTTATCCGAATCTGCTGAGATATTAACAAATCTTTTTAATGTTGATAACGTTTGTTCCGTAATTGATGAGGACAGTGATAAATATTAAAATTAAAATTCAATATAAAATGAGAGTAAAAATACTTATATTATGTATACTGGGAAAATTTAATTTCATTAAATGTAAATAAAGCAATCCTATAAGGTATTAATTTATTTTAACTTACATAGAAGTTTTAGTATAGAATCATATATATTACTACAAATGATACTTTATCGAATATAGTATATTCTTATGATTATTGACTTCTTTTAAAATAATAATAAGATTTCAACATAAAAATAAAATATTTCTGCAATAAAACATAGATTGGAACTCCCACACCATGTATACTTTTATGAATAAAAGAATTTATTGAAATTCATTACATTTGTTTAATACACAAACTAACAGATTTTTCAGCACAATGACCGCAGAAGTTTTTTTCTTTTTTCAAATGTAATGCATGTTTTTAACGTATTTTCCACATTGAATTCAGAAAAAAAAACATTAATGTATTTAAAAATAGCAATAGTTAGTGAGAAAACATCAAAAAACGACCGAAATCGGTGAAAAGGACGGTTTGTTGTATTTTTCTACATGGCGCATCAACAAGAAAAATCTACAAAAATACATGAAAGTTGTCGCTCTACAAGGTGAAAAAATAAAATTTTTCGTACCTCTTTTGGAACATAGTCAAAATCACGTAATAAACTTTAAATAATTTTTTTTTGAGGTTATATTAACCACCAATTAATTTGAAAAACATCCACTTAAAACTAGTTGCACGTAGTATACTCATGCATTTTTTCAAGTTAATCTGGCCATTAGAACGCCGCAGAAAAAATAAAACTTAAAAAACCCTGTTTTTACGGCTCTGGGGGCCGAAAAAAATATTTGGGGGCCAGGACCGGGTTTGCCCTTAGTTTTGTGCCCTGACAAACATGTTTTCACATTTAAAAAAATGAGGGCATTTCACCCGCTAAAACCGAGGATACCCATTCAAACGTATTGAAATGAATTTTTTTAATCAGCCAGATATGTTCTATATACATATCCCAACATTTTCTAATAGGATAAATGGAAATAAAAAGTTATTTTTAAAAAAGTGGTCCATTTGGCATGGTACGTCCCATATAAGGGTATGTCGTAATGCGGTTTCCGAAATTTTCAGCAGAATACCTTTAATTTTTTTTTCCAGGGCTGCACATATTTTTAATGTATTTTTTTCCCGTAGAATTCAGGAAAAATATTAATATCTTCTAAAATAATAACGACTAATAGCAAAGTAGCAAAAAACGACTGAAAATAGCGAAAAAAATGTTTTTCGCATTTTTCGACATGGCGCACCGACAGGAAAAATCTACAAAAATACATGCAAGTTGTATTTTTTCCGCTCTACAAGATAAAAAAATAAAATTTTCCGTACCTCTTTTGGAACATAGTCAAAATCACGTAATAAATTTTAAATAATTTTTTTTGAGATTATGTTAACCACCAATTAATTTTTAAAAAATCTCCCTTAAAACAGTTGTATGTAGTATACTCATGAATTTTTTCAAATTAATGTGGTTATTATAACGCTGGTGAAAAATAAAACGTAAAAAACCCTGCTTTTTTTGGACCCTACTCCAGGACCCGGTGTAACCTTATTTTTAGACCCTAAGAAACGTATTTTCACATTAAAAAAAAGAAATTAAGGAAATTTCACCCTCTAAAACCGAGGATACCCTTTTATAAGTGCCTTAAAATTTATTTGGTATTATTTTTATGCTCAAGTATGTATTGAGCATCGATTGTAAGGCCCCAAAATTGATGAAAATTGTATTTATAAAATTTCTAAAAAATTTACATGTCGATGATAAAAGATAGCTTGATTCCCAGGGACTGCAGGCGTATTACAAATACAATATTGAAACCTAAATACAATTTTCATCAATTTTGGGGCCTTGCAATCGATGCTCAATACATACTTGAGCATAAAAATAATAAAAAATAATTTTAAAATCCCTTAGAAAATTTTCGAAAACTTTATGTTTCGCGATAAAAGTTAAAATGCCTTGCAGGCACAGCCAGCATATGTCATTGGCAAAATTAAGGCCTAATAACAATTTCAGGGCCTTATAAACAATGCTCAATACATACATGAACATTAAAATAGTAAACCATAACTTTAAAGGCCCTTAGCAAATATCCAAAATCTTTCCATTTGGCGATAAAAGTTAAAATGCCTCTCTGTGCGAAAATGACCTACCACGTAAGGGAGAGAAGGGTTCCTATGGGTCGATCATGCATCGGAGCGTGTTGACTCCAATTCCATAATCGACCGAGGAGTGGATCGATTCGGGGAGCCGACAACGGGGTGGCTCGACGTGGTCATAGACCAACGTTCGCCACTCGGAGGTCAATCCCTTTATCGATCCCGAATTAAAAAAAAGGGTTATCCTACGGGTCCAGAACTGTGCTGGCACCAGGTGGATCGAACCGGAGGCTCACCACGGAGAAGCTCGACGTGGTCGAAGATCAACGTTTGCCGCTCAGTAGCCAGTACCTCCCGTCGATCCAAAAAAAGGGGAAGGGGAGAGAGGAAAAAGGAGGAAGAGGATGAAGCTAATACTTACTTTTGAAGCCCTGCTTGATATACTCGATGACTCAGCTGAGCCTGAGAGGGGATCGGCGGGTTAATTTCGACCGACGATTCCTCCTTGATCGAAGGCTGGGGCCCGTAGTTCTCGTCGTCGCCGATTTGCTGGTAAGCTTCTACTGCTAACGGGATACTGTCCTGTACTGTTCTCTGTAGTTTTGGAGCCGCTATTTATATGATTTTGGCTCTATGTTTTTTGGGTCAAGTGGAGGGGTTGAAGGTTAGAATAGAGATAGGAGATTTTCGTTACCAGATTTTCTAAAGTTTGTTAAAAACAATGATCCGTTGACAATGTACTTTGGTTGACAATTGATGTTTTTGCAAACTGCATTCTGTGATTTTCACAAACATGAACGAACTTCGTAGCATGTTTAGAAGTGGAATAATTCGCAAAATTAGTTTTGATCTTGATAGATATATTTTAAACAATCGCGAAATTGACTTAATTAACACGTCGGTTATTAATTATTTATGAGCAATTATTTTTAAGTATTTTAATGTATAAAGAGCCATGTAGTTCGTTGATTATTGTGCAAATAGACTATCTTATAATTTAACATACGTGAAGAACAGATATTAATCATCGTCATTATTGCTTAAATAGTTAATTCGAAAATAGTGGTTTGAAGAAATGTATGTCTGTATGCAAGTAAAGAGAATTGTTGATACTTGTTACTGTTAATAATACATGCAGGATTTGTTAATTAAGCATTGGAATTGGTTTGTTCTAGTTAATATTGTTTTTATTGTTTTCAGGGGTTTCTCTTAATTATTCCAGAGATTTTTCTATATTAAAATGTAAAGAAAATCATTACGAGTGATAATATTTTGTTTCGTATTTATGTTTATTTATTATTTTAGTAAAATATATTCTCATAGCTTGGGCGTGGCTCGGGTGTGCAGTTGTATGGGTGTCTGTGTGTGTGTGCATATGGATAAGTTTGTAAAAAAACAATTCATTTGTTGATAAATTCTGGCGTATGTTGTTGGAAATTATTTTTGTCTTAATTTGAGTTCTTATTTAAAGAAAGAGATGTTTATTTATTTATTCTGTTTTATTTATAGAATTATAGTAAATTATGGTTTTAACTATATTTTGTTTGTACTCAAAATGTGCAGAAAATTATGTTGCATCATATTGTATTATCGGATGTTAGTATTTTCTATTGGCTTTTGTTTAAATTAAAGATTTATATATGCGAAGGTTACGTTGTGTAATTTTCGAAACAATATTTGTTTGTGTGAGTTCTCATATCTATGTTCTTTGTTTAGACGTCAATGGTTTAGGAATTTTTATGACTCTGGGAAATCGAGGGGAACTTGTTGATATACTCTTTTTAAGAAGCCAATCTTTTTAACACGGCAGAGTTTTCTATTGGAAAAAATATTAATAAAATTATTTTTTAATGTTTTTATTTATGAAAGAGTTTGTTTTTATTGGTTTATATTTTTGTAAGTTTTTTTTGGGGAGAATTCTACAAATATGTATGCTTGTCGGTAATATAGCGCATTCATGGGTAAATGTGTTGAGCCGGGATTTATCGACTAGGGTCGATACGTCAGATTTTTCGCTGTGTTCAGTCGAGTTATCTAGCAGGTGAAAGGGCGTTTTTAGTTTGTTAGTATAAGCTATAGATATCGCTGTGCGTAAATTCCTATTATTAATTTAATATCTGTTCTTTTGGCTACTGCAATCGGTAAGTAAGGTTTCTTATAATCGGTTGTTCCTATGTATTGTGGCAGTTACGGGCACGTAACACTCGCATATGTGAGGTAAAAATAGAAGCGTACAGGAAGAGTACAGTAAGAGTGAAATTAAAGGTACATGAACAGTACGTACGCTTCGTGTAAATTACGATAAGAGTACACAAAAAGTACGTACACTTAAATGCCGCTTCCCAAAGTATCCCATAAGAGTACAATAAGCGTACAGCAAGAGTGATTTTGGACATTAACAGCGAACATAGGTACACTTAAATACCGCTTCCCAAAATGTACAATAAGAGATTTTAATAAAAAATTGTATTTTTCACATTTTTCTTATTTTTAGTTTATTATTTAATTTTAATAATTTTTAAACATTTATTAAGATAAATAAAGTATCGTAAAAAACTGAGATCTCAAGCAGTCACCGATCCAAGTATTGTTCCTTAACACAGATGCTTTAAAAGGTTTGCGATTTTTCTGCATTAGGTCTCAAACGTTAGCGATTCGTTTGCGAATTGAGAAAATATGCGAATTTTCTGAATATAATCAGAAATAATGCGAAAATACACGAATTATCAAAAGTTACTAGATCCAGTCCACCTCCGTATAGAAAATCCTTTAAAAGGTTTGCGATATTTCTGCAATAAGTATCAAACGTTTGCGATTCGTTTGCGAATTAAGAATATATGCGAATATTCGGAATATAAAGTGAAAAAATGCCAAAATAAACGAATTATTGAAAGTTGCTAGGTCCAGTCCACCTCCATATACAAGATCGTTTACAAGGTTTGCGATTTTTCTGCAATCGGTCTCAAACGTTTGGATTCGTGTGCGAATTAGATAGTATGCGAATTTTCTAAATATAATCACAACAAATGCGGAAATAAACGAATTATGGAAAGTTACTAGATCCAGCCAGCGTCCTTATACAAAATCCTTTAAAAGGTTTGCGATTTTTCTGTAATCGATCTCAAACGTTTGCGAATTGAGAAAATGTGCGAATATTCCGAATATAATCACAATTAATGCGAAAATAAACGAATTATCGAAGTTGCTAGATCCAGCCAACCTCGATTTACAAAACGAATTATCGAAAGTTACTTGATCCAGCCCACCTCGATATACAAATATCTTTTAAAGGTTTGCGATTTTTCTGATATCGGTCTCAAACGTTTCCGATTCGTTTGCGAATTAAAAAAATATGCGAATATTCGGAACATAACCTGAAATGATGCGAAAATAAACGAATTATGAAATGTTACCAGATCCAGCCTGCATCCGTATACAAAATCTTTTAAAAGGTTTGCGATTTTTCTTCAATCGGTCTCAAACGTTTCCGATTCGTTTGCGAATTGAGAAAATATTCGGATATTCCGAATATGACCAGAAATAATGCGAAAATAAACGAATTATGAAATGTTACAAGATCAGGCTTGCCTCCGTATACAAAACGAATTATCGAAAGTTACTTGATCCAGCCCACCTCCATATACAAATATCTTTAAAAGGTTTGCGATTTTCTGATATCGGTCTCAAACGTTTCCGATTCGTTTGCTAATTAAGAAAATATGCGAATATTCAGAATATAATCTGAAATAATGCGGAAATAAACGAATTATCGAAAGTTGCTAGACCCGGTCCACCTCTATATACAAAATCCTTTTAAACGTTTGCAATTTTTCTGCAATCGGTCTCATGCGTTTGCATTTCGTTTGCGAATTGAAATAATATGAGAATTTTCCTAACATAATCACAACTAATGTGAAAATAAACGAATTATCGAAAGTTGGTAGATCCAGCCCACCTCGATTTACAAAATCCATTAAAAGGTTTGCGATTTTTCTGCAATCGATCTCAAACGTTTGCGAATTGAGAAAATGTGCGAATATTCGGAATATAACCTGAAATAATGCGAAAATAAAGGAATTATGAAATGTTACCAGATACAGCCTGCCTCCGTATACAAAATCCTTTAAAAGGTTTGCGATTTTTCTGTAATCGATCTCAAACGTTTGCGATTCGTTTGCAAATTGAGAAAATATGCGAATTTTCGAATATAACCAGAAATAATGTGGAAATAAACGAATTATCGAAAGTTTGTAGATCCAGCCCACCTCGATTTACAAAATCCATTAAAAGGTTTGCGTTTTTTCTGCAATCGATCTCAAACGTTTGCGAATTGAAAAAATGTGCGAATATTCCGAATATAATCACAATTAATGCGAAAATATACGAATTATCGAAGTTGCTAGATGCATCCCACCTCGATTTACAAAACGAATTATCGAAAGTTACTCGATCCAGCCCACCTCGATATTCAAATATATTTTAAAGGTTTGCGATTTTTCTTCAATCGGTCTCAAACGTTTCCGATTTGTTTGCGAATTGAGAAAATATTCGGATATTCCGAATATGACCTGAAATAATGCGAAAATAAACGAATTATGAAATGTTACAAGATCCAGCTTGCCTCCGTATACAAAACGAATTATCGAAAGTTACTTGATCCAGCCCACCTCCATATACAAATATCTTTAAAAGGTTTGCGATTTTCTGATATCGGTCTCAAAAGTTTCCGATTCGTTTGCTAATTAAGAAAATATGCGAATATTCAGAATATTATCTGAAATAATGCGGAAATAACCGAATTATGGAAAGTTACTAGATCCAGTCCACCTCTATATACAAAATCCTATAAATAGTTTGCCATTTTGCTGCAATCGGTCTCATGCGTTTGCATTTCGTTTGCGAATTGAAATAATATGAGTGAAATTCGATGCATTAATCAACATAAGGGCGACTAATTGCACGCTGGTCCGTTGGCCCGGATCCGGTAAGTGGGTATGGACTCAAATAAATGACTTGGTGCACTTTGAAACTTCCACTACTTTTATTCCACAGAGCGAAATACAATTTTGTTACACCTACGCTAGAATTAAGTATGACTAGCAGATGTAGGACGACCGGCTATCGAACTTTTATTTTATGTTGTATTAGTCCGAGAGCATGCAATAATATTGCCGCCATCGACGCAATCACGAACCACGTGCGGAAATGTATAACCGCGAGGATTCCAAATTAATCTAGGCTTATCCGACAACCGAGGCACGATCCGGATAACAATTCTGCGGAATTATCTTAACTTCCGTACCAGCATGTAATTGTTGTAAACATTAATTACAATTTTTCGCAAGCGTATAAGAGCGCGTGGAGAAAACACCTAGCGAGGCACGCGTAAAGGCGGAATCCTCCAAACAGCAGGAGTTCGTACCCGGGCCCTTTCAGGAACCCCCGAAAACCGGCGCCGCAGGTGGTCGTTATCTATAACTAATTTCGAAAGTGATCCGCGAAAATGCACAATCGCGATCGATAATGACACATCGATAAGCGAGCGAAGTGAATATCAGTTCGAGCTCCAAGAGCGCGAGCCGAGATGGCGCGACGATGTTGAAATTTGGGCGAGGCGTTGAATATAAACGACAACGCGCAACATACCGCCCGCCTTGCGGTATCGGTACCGCAACATCCCGTACTTAAATCTAATGTCTATATACTACGAAAAAGTAACTTAATCTAACAGTATGGGACATGGCTACGGGCCGTCATCAAGATCAATAGGCAACATTGCCAATTTAGTAATAGGTCGAGTATAGACAGATGTGGCAGTCTTGACTTTTACGACGCGCGTCAACCCGTCTTGACCTGGGAAACACTCAACGAGGCGAGCCAAGTCCCATTTAGCAGGGGGCAGATTGTCGTTTCGCAATAGGACCATCTGCCCGACAACGATAGGAGTTGAGACACCCATCCATTTTGAACGATGCTGGCCGGACGTCACGTAGTCACGCGACCAGCGTGTCCAAAAATAATCTAAAAGTTGGCGATACAATCTCCAGCGTGCGGGCCGACAAATCGAGTAATCGGCAGTTAAAGGCGCGGGAGCAGACAGCAGCGGGCCGCCGATAAGGAAGTGACCGGGAGTCAACGTATCCAGACTCTCGATGTCATCATGCAAAGGTGCCAGCGGGCGCGAATTCATGCACGCTTCAACGCGGCATAAAAGCGTGGCTAGTTCCTCGTATGTCGGTGTGTGAGGTTCAAGCACTCGCTTGAGATGTCGCTTCATGGAGCGTACACCCGCCTCCCACAACCCACCGAAGTGAGGAGCGTGAGGCGGAATGAAACTCCATTCAACTCGATCCTCTACCAACCGCGAGCGAAGAATCTCAGATTTAATGGCGGCATGGTATGCGGCTTTCATCTCCTTATCGGCACCCTGAAACGTAGTACCGCAATCGCTGTGCATTACGCTTGGAAGTCCCCGGCGCGCGATAAATCTCTGAAACGCTGCGAGAAATGCATCGGACGAGTAGTCGGTCACTACCTCCAAATGTATGGCGCGCGACGCCATACACACAAAAAGCGCGATATACGCGGGTTGCGATTTCGACCCCCGACCGCTAGCCAGACGTAAACGAACAGGTCCGGCGTAATCAACGCCGCATTCCACAAATGCGCGAATCGGACGGTTAAGACGAGCCGGCGGCATCGAACCCATCAGCTGGTTTGGAACCCTAGCGAGGTGTCGGGCACAAGGGATACAGTGGGCCACCATATATTTAACTTGTTTGCGAGCTTGTAATACCCATACCTGTGTACGAAGGGTACTCAATGTTAACGTAATATCCCCATGAAGGCAGCGCTCATGCGCCTGGCGTGTGAGAAGAAGAGCAATGTGACCGTAGGGTAAAATGACCGGAAACTTGGCATTGGAACGGAGTTTTGACAATGATAAGCGCCCACCCACTCTTAACAATCCGTCAGCATCCAAAAAAGGATTTAGGCGACGCAATGGGCTGCTCCTAGGTAGAGGATGGTCGGGTAACAAGTAGTAGCATCCGTTTTCATTTTTCGGACTACCTGCTAGTAGCGTAACTTCCTGAGCGAACGCGGCTGCTTGACAAAGCGCGAAAATTCGAGTCTTTACTCGATCAAGCTCCGCAATGCGTGAAGGACCCCTAGCGATGGCTTTCCCCTGAGTAGTCAAACGGAAGCAATACGCGAGGACACGACATAAGCGTGGCCAACTGGAAAATTGTTCGAATAAGCGCAGGGTGTCATTCGATGGCACGTCTGCGTGATGAACGATAGTCCGTCTCTCGAGAGGCGCGTCCTCACTCAAATGAGGAGATATTGAGGGCCAATTAATGGGACTGGTGGCCAGCCAGCCAGGCCCTTGCCACCATAGGGTCGATGAGGCGAGCTCTGATGCAGACATGCCCCGAGAAGCCAAATCGGCTGGGTTGTCAACGCCAGGAACGTGACGCCAAGGGATGTCGGGAAGGCTAGTCTGTATCTCCGCAACACGATTAGCGACGAATGTCTTCCAGTCTTTTGATTGCCCTTGAAGCCACGCGAGCACAATTGTCGAATCAGTCCAACATTGGATCGAACATTGAGCAAATGCCGGTACAGATCTGAGTCGCTGAATAAGGCGGCTCAGTATGGCAGCGCCGCATAATTCCAAGCGCGGGATGCTGAGTTGTTTAATGGGAGCTACACGAGTCTTTGCTGTTAGCAAATGGACTCTGATGCCGCCCGAAGGCAACTCAGTCCGCACGTACACGACCGCCGCGTACGCTTTCATGGAAGCGTCAGAAAACCCGTGTAACTCAAACTGACTTGACGACGAAGTTTCAAGCCAGCGGGGTATCGAGATTTCGTTCAATGACGGAAGATCTGAATAAAAATTAATCCAAACATCTTGAATATCGATCGGGAGCGAAGCGTCCCAAGTTGCCTGGCAGAACCAAAGGCGTTGCATTAAGTTTTTCGCAACAATGATCACTGGCGATAGCCAACCCAATGGATCAAATATACGGGCGATTTGAGATAAAATCGTGCGTTTCGTTAATTTTAGTGGAGGTGACAGGTTTAACGTAATACCATAGGCATCTATGGCTGGACGCCACACGATACCCAAAATTTTTAAGTTGTCATCATCCTGAAGCGTTTTATCGCACGACAGACCATGGTTTGACGGATCGATGTCGGCGAGTAGATCGACTGAATTGCTCGACCATTTCCGTAAACTGAAATGACCTTTCTTGAGTAGAGCAATGGTTTCATCGCGAATAGCGATAGCGTTTGATATTGAGTCGGCGCCAAACAGGATGTCGTCAACAAAAATGTGCGAATCTAACACAGCCTTCGCCCGCGGGAACGCGTCGCCCTCATCTGATACAAGTTGCTGTATAACGCGCAGCGCCAGAAATGGAGCGCTTGCTGTACCGTAAGTTACGGTCAATAATTGATATTCCGATACTGGGTCCGAGGGTTCCTGGCGCCACAAAATACGCTGAAGATTAATATCACGAGGGTCTACTAAAATTTGTCGATACATCTTCTCCATATCCGCTGAATAAACGTACTTATAAGTACGCCATTGAATATGGAGAAGAGGCAGGTCGGCTTGCAACTTGGGGCCGGTGAGCAATAAGTCATTGAGTGTCTTCTCGGAAACGGAACTCGCGGACGCGTTAAATACGATCCGAGTCTTGGTGGTCGTGCTTGACGTTTTCACGACCGGATGATGCGGGAGAAAAACCACAGGAGCGCCTTCTGGTCGCGCAGGCGCCACCTGCATGTGACCGAGTGATTCATACTCGTTCGTAAACTCATTGTAGACTATGCGTTCCTCTGGACGGCCCATTAAACGCCGTTCAATGGAATGTAAACATTTTAGCGCGCGACGATACGTATCACCGAGAGCAGTAGACGGCGTATCGCGCAGCGGTAGGCGGACTACATAGCGACCATCAGGAGCATGTGAGAGGGTCTCCGAGAAGTGACGCTCGCATCGTGCGTCCTCTTCACTAAGCGGATGCCCGATTTTGATTTCCTCCATCTCCCAAAACCGGGTAAGGGCGGTATTAAGGTCATCAATATTAGCGTGCAAGTGATGCACTTGGATGGAGGTTGATTCGGATGCCGCTGTTCGAGTGTTTGTCGAACCCGAAAGTACCCAACCAAAAATAGTGTTGAACGCGACCGGCTCGTCACGACGCCCACGTATAATTCCGTCACATAGCGTGTAAGCGTATATGTCCGCGCCAATGATTAAATGAATGGGCGTCTCGTCAGTAGGGCTCCCATCAGCAAACTTAAGACCCTTGAGGTGAGGCCATTGCGATAACGGAAAGCGGAATTTAGGCGTGTAGGACGTCAAATTATCAATGACGAATGAGTCGGTCGATAATGCAACTTCGGAGTTGTCAATCGCGCTGACCGAGATTGGCAAAATCTGGCTAACGTTCGAAAGGGTTTTTTGACCGATTCCACTAATTTGCATAGACGTCGAATATAATTTAGAGCGTAATTCGTTCGCAGCGGTTCGCGAGAGAAACGTATGCGTGGAACCAGGGTCGAGTAACGCTCGGAGTTTGACGACTCTTTGCGAGCCAGCAGTGACCAGCACCCACGCAGTCGACAAGATAATGTTACCTGGCATCTGAGGTATGCCTAGATACGATTGGACGAGGTTAACGTCAATTTCTGCGGTTCCCGTATTCAACATAGGTGCTGCGTGTGTGTTAGTCTGCTTTCGTGGCTGCGAATGTAAAAGTGAGTGATGTCGCTTGTGACATTGAGTGCAAGTGCGTTCACTTTTACAGCGATCGATGCTATGGAACACCGATAGACAGTTTGAACATAGTTTGTTTTGTTTAACGCAGTCCCAGCGTTGGGACACGGTTTTGCTATTAAATTGACCGCATTTATATATAGGATGTACATCTTCGCACAAAATACATTTTCCAGTTCCTTTCACGCTCGTATGGTGACTGGTGGTTTTAGAAGCAAGGTTAGCTTTCGTTTGGAGTGGAGATTTTAGCGAACGACCAACTTTGTTATTGACCTTCGCGGCTTCAAGAGATCGAACCTTTAGTTTTAAGAACTTGATCATCTGAGAATAAGTCGCGTAATCTTCACCCTCCAACGAGAACTCCCACGCCTCGCGTGTATCAGAATCAAGTCGTTGACTAATTAAGTGTACTAGCACGTCGTCGCTCACGGGGCGACCAAGTTGAATCAAAGCGTCGACGGACTCTTGTACAGAATCGAGTAGATTACGTAAATCGGCGGAAGGCCCTTCGCGAGAAATTGCTTTTAATGAAAATAATTTATCTAATAATAACGTTAATAGGCGGCGTTTATTTTCATAGCGTTCCGTGATCACTTTCCGCGCGTTATCAAAATTGTCAGCGCTGATCGGAATGTTTTTAATTAAAGCAGCGGCTTCGCCTTCTAAACTAGACTTCAGATAATACAGCCGCTGAAAAGCGTCGAAGGAATCATCGTTGATAATGAGCGCTTTAAAGTGATCACGGAATTCTATCCAATTGAGAAAATTACCGGAAAATTGAGGCAATTTTAATTTTGGTACTTGCGACCTACGGCGAATACAATCATGTATTCCAGCTGGAGCGGCGGTGACAGTTGTCGACGAAGTTGAAGACGATGGCGTTGACATGGTGATGACAGCGGAGAAACCAGCACAAGTGTCTGAAAATATCTCTTCAGCAGTCCCGATGAAGTCATCCATAAAATATTCAGTGGCTGCACATTCCTTATCTGCTTTGTATGGGACCATGCTCACACGGCGAGCGCTGATCTTCTCCCATACTGATTGAATCAATGTTAAACGGGAGCGTGCTCGTTCCAGTGACAGCTCTCGGTCATCTAGCAATTTGACCGCGCGACGAATTGTCGCAAATGCATCATGCTGAAGACTCACGAGCTGTGAAAACTCAAAGTATTCAGGAGAAAAAACAGCACTCCTGGTGATCGGCATGATTGTGCCTGTGTTAGTTTCAAAATAGCGTGCGCGTAGAACTATCGTGGGACCTTATTTGTGATGACACGCGTGAATCCAAGCAAGTCCTCGAGCTCGGTGCAGTCCTCGCACGGGGAGAATCGAGACTGCGAGATTGTTGGTGTCACTTGCGGGGTGCACGGGAGGGGACTATTAAATCCAATTAAGAGTCTATGAGGCGTGACCAACACAACAACGGCTCACGCGTGGTTGATCGGATGCCGAAGCATAAAAGCGCGTAAGGAGGGAATCCCGAGATTTCCACCTCCTCGTACTGACATCACAGAATGGTGGCGTAGTGTTGCGGGAAAGCGCTTCTGCACTTGAATGCGTGAGTTTTCGAGGCAACGGCGCCGGCGCACAAAATGGAGGTGGCGAAAGAAGACCGTCGATTTTCGAGCCGCCCGCCGTGACGTCACGTTGAGGCTGTGGCGACGAAAATACCGGTATGGACTCAAATAAATGACTTGGTGCACTTTGAAACTTCCACTACTTTTATTCCACAGAGCGAAATACAATTTTGTTACACCTACGCTAGAATTAAGTATGACTAGCAGATGTAGGACGACCGGGTATCGAACTTTTATTTTATGTTGTATTAGTCCGAGAGCATGCAATAATATTGCCGCCATCGACGCAATCACGAACCACGTGCGAAAATGTATAACCGCGAGGATTCCAAATTAATCTAGGCTTATCCGACAACCGAGGCACGATCCGGATAACAATTCTGCGGAATTATCTTAACTTCCGTACCAACATGTAATTGTTGTAAACATTAATTACAATTTTTCGCAAGCGTATAAGAGCGCGTGGAGAAAACACCTAGCGAGGCACGCGTAAAGGCGGAATCCTCCAAACAGCAGAAGTTCGTACCCGGGCCCTTTCAGGAACCCCCGAAAACCGGCGCCGCAGGTGGTCGTTATCTATAACTAATTTCGAAAGTGATCCGCGAAAATGCACAATCGCGATCGATAATGACACATCGATAAGCGAGCGAAGTGAATATCAGTTCGAGCTGCAAGAGCGCGAGCCGAGATGGCGCGACGATGTTGAAATTTGGGCGAGGCGTTGAATATAAACGACATCGCGCAACAATGAGAATTTTCCTAACATAATCACAATTAATGCGAAAATAAACGAATTATCGAAGTTGCTAGATCCAGCCCACCTCGATTTACAAAACGAATTATCGAAAGTTACTTGATCCAGCCCACCTCGATATACAAATATCTTTTAAAGGTTTGCGATATTTCTGATATCGGTCTCAAACGTTTCCGATTCGTTTGCGAATTAAAAAAATATGCGAATATTCGGAACATAACCTGAAATAATGCGAAAATAAACGAATTATGAAATGTTACCAGATCCAGCCTGCCTCCGTATACAAAATCTTTTAAAAGGTTTGCGATTTTTTTTCAATCGGTCTCAAACGTTTCCGATTCGTTTGCGAATTGAGAAAATATTCGGATATTCCGAATATGACCTGAAATAATACGAAAATAAACGAATTATGAAATGTTACAATATCCAGCTTGCCTCCGTATACAAAACGAATTATCGAAAGTTACTTGCTCCAGCCCACCTCCATATACAAATATCTTTAAAAGGTTTGCGATATTCTGATATCGGTCTCAAACGTTTCCGATTCGTTTGCTAATTAAGAAAATATGCGAATATTCAGAATATTATCTGAAATAATGCGGAAATAAACGGATTATGGAAAGTTACTAGACCCAGTCCACCTCTATATACAAAATCCTATAAATAGTTTGCCATTTTGCTGCAATCGATCTCAAACGTTTGCGAATTGAGATAAAATGCGAATTTTCTAAATATAATCTGAAATAATGCGTTCATAAACGAATTATCGAAAGTTGCTAGACCCGGTCCACCTCTATATACAAAAACCTTTTAAACGTTTGCAATTTTTCTGCAATCGGTCTCATGCGTTTGCATTTCGTTTGCGAATTGAAATAATATGAGAATTTTCCTAACATAATCACAACTAATGTGAAAATAAACGAATTATCGAAAGTTGGTAGATCCAGCCCACCTCGATTTACAAAATCCATTAAAAGGTTTGCGATTTTTCTGCAACCGATCTCAAACGTTTGCGAATTTAGAAAATGTGCGAATATTCGGAATATAACCTGAAATAATGCGAAAATAAACGAATTATGAAATGTTACCAGCTACAGCCTGCCTCCGTATACAAAATCCTTTAAAAGGTTTGCGATTCGTTAGCAAATTGAGAAAATATGCGAATTTTCGAATATAACCAGAAATAATGTGGAAATAAACGAATTATCGAAAGTTGGTAGATCCAGCCCACCTCGATTTACAAAATCCAATAAAGGTTTGCGATTTTTCTGCAATCGATCTCAAACTTTTGCGAATTGAGAAAATGTGCGAATATTCCGAATATAATCACAATTAATGCGAAAATATACGAATTATCGAAGTTGCTAGATGCATCCCACCTCGATTTACAAAACAAATTATCGAAAGTTACTCGATCCAGCCCACCTCGATATTCAAATATCTTTTGAAGGTTTGCGATTTTTCTTCAATCGGTCTCAAACGTTTCCGATTCGTTTGCGAATTGAGAAAATATTCGGATATTCCGAATATGACCTGAAATAATGCGAAAATAAACGAATTATGAAATGTTACAAGATCCAGCTTGCCTCCGTATACAAAATCCTTTAAAAGTTTTGCGAATTTTTTTCAATCGGTCTCAAACGTTTGCGAATTGAGAAAATGTGCGAATATTCCTAATATAATCCCAAATAATGCGAAAATAAACGAATTATCGAAAGTTGCTGGATCCAGCCCACCTCGATATACAAAACGAATTATCGAAAGTTACTTGATCCAGCCCACCTCGATATACAAATATCTTTAAAAGGTTTGCGATTTTCTGATATCAGTCTCAAACGTTTCCGATTCGTTTGCGAATTGAGAAAATATGCGAATATTCTGAATATTATCTGAAATAATGCGGAAATAAACGAATTATGGAAAGTTACTAGATCCAGTCCACCTCTATCTACAAAATCCTATAAATAGTTTGCGATTTTGCGGCAATCGATCTCAAACGTTTGCGAATTGAGATAATATGCGAATTTTCCAAATATAATAATGCGATCACAAACGAATTATCGAAATTTGCTAGATCCGGTCAACCTCTTTATACAAAATCCTTTAAAACGTTTACAATTTTTCCGCTATCGGTCTCAAGCGTTTGCATTTCGTTTGCGAATTGAAATAATATGCGAATTTTCCGAACATAATCACAACTAATGTGAAAATAAACGAGTTATCTAATGTTGGTAGATCCAGCCCACCTCGATTTACAAAATCCATTAAAAGGTTTGCGATTTTACTGCAATCGATCTGAAACGTTTGCGAATTGAGAAAATGTGCGAATATTCCGAATATAATCACAATTAATGCGAAAATAAACGAAATATCGAAGTTGCTAGATCCAGCCCACCTCGATTTACAAAACGAATTATCGAAAGTTACTTGATCCAGCCCACCTCGATGTACAAATATCCTTTAAAGGTTTGCGATTTTTCTGATAACGGTCTCAAACGTTTCCGATTCGTTTGCGAATTAAAAAAATATGCTAATATTCGGAACATAACCTGAAATAATGCGAAAATAAGCGAATTATGAAATGTTACCAGATCCAGCCTGACTCCGTATACAAAATCTTTTAAAAGGTTTGCGATTTTTCTTCAATCGGTCTCAAACGTTTCCGATTCGTTTGCGAATTGAGAAAATATTCGGATATTCCGAATATGACCTGAAATAATGCGAAAATAAACGAATTATGAAATGTTACAAGATCCAGCTTGCCTCCGTATACAAAACGAATTATCGAAAGTTACTTGATCCAGCCCACCTCCATATACAAATATCTTTAAAAGGTTTGCGATTTTCTGATATCGGTCTCAAACATTTCCGATTCGTTTGCTAATTAAGAAAATATGCGAATATTCAGAATATTATCTGAAATAATGCGGAAATAAACGAATTATGGAAAGTTACTAGATCCAGTCCACCTCTATATACAAAATCCTATAAATAGTTTGCCATTTTGCTGCAATCGATCTCAAACGTTTGCGAATTGAGAAAATGTGCGAATTTTCTAAATATAATCTGACATAATGCGATCACAAACGAATTATCGAAATTTGCTAGATCCGGTCAACCTCTTTATACAAAATCCTTTAAAACGTTTACAATTTTTCCGCTATCGGTCTCAAGCGTTTGCATTTCGTTTGCGAATTGAAATAATATGCGAATTTTCCGAACATAATCACAACTAATGTAAAAATAAACGAGTTATCTAATGTTGGTAGATCCAGCCCACCTCGATTTACAAAATCCATTAAAAGGTTTGCGATTTTACTGCAATCGATCTGAAACGTTTGCGAATTGAGAAAATGTGCGAATATTCCGAATATAATCACAATTAATGCGAAAATAAACGAAATATCGAAGTTGCTAGATCCAGCCCACCTCGATTTACAAAACGAATTATCGAAAGTTACTTGATCCAGCCCACCTCGATGTACAAATATCCTTTAAAGGTTTGCGATTTTTCTGATAACGGTCTCAAACGTTTCCGATTCGTTTGCGAATTAAAAAAATATGCTAATATTCGGAACATAACCTGAAATAATGCGAAAATAAGCGAATTATGAAATGTCACCAGATCCAGCCTGACTCCGTATACAAAATCTTTTAAAAGGTTTGCGATTTTTCGTCAATCGGTCTCAAACGTTTCCGATTCGTTTGCGAATTGAGAAAATATTCGGATATTCCGAATATGACCTGAAATAATGCGAAAATAAACGAATTATGAAATGTTACAAGATCCAGCTTGCCTCCGTATACAAAACGAATTATCGAAAGTTACTTGATCCAGCCCACCTCCATATACAAATATCTTTAAAAGGTTTGCGATTTTCTGATATCGGTCTCAAACGTTTCCGATTCGTTTGCTAATTAAGAAAATATGCGAATATTCAGAATATTATCTGAAATAATGCGGAAATAAACGAATTATGGAAAGTTACTAGATCCAGTCCACCTCTATATACAAAATCCTATAAATAGTTTGCCATTTTGCTGCAATCGATCTCAAACGTTTGCGAATTGAGATAATGTGCGAATTTTCTAAATATAATCTGAAATAATGCGATCATAAACGAATTATCGAAAGTTGCTAGACCCGGTTCACCTCTATATACAAAATCCTTTAAAACGTTTACAATTTTTCCGCTATCGGTCTCAAGCGTTTGCATTTCGTTTGCGAATTGAAATAATATGAGAATTTTCCTAACATAATCACAACTAATGTGAAAATAAACGAATTATCGAAAGTTGGTAGATCCAGCCCACCTCGATTTACAAAATCCATTAAAAGGTTTGCGATTTTTCTGCAATCGATCTCAAACTTTTGCGAATTGAGAAAATGTGCGAATATTCGGAAGATAACCTGAAATAATGCGAAAATAAACGAATTATGAAATGTTACCAGATCCAGCCTACCTCCGTATACAAAATCCTTTAAAAGGTTTGCGATTTTTCTGTAATAGATCTCAAACGTTTGCGATTCATTTGCAAATTGAGAAAATATGCGAATTTTCGATTATAACCAGAAATAATGTGGAAATAAACGAATTATCGAAAGTTGGTAGATCCAGCCCACCTCGATTTACAAAATCCATTAAAAGGTTTGCGATTTTTCTGCAATCGATCTCAAACTTTTGCGAATTGAGAAAATGTGCGAATATTCCGAATATAATCACAATTAATGCGAAAATATACGAATTATCGAAGTTGCTAGATGCATCCCACCTCGATTTACAAAACAAATTATCGAAAGTTGCTGGATCCAGCCCACCTCGATATACAAAACGAATTATCGAAAGTTACTTGATCCAGCCCACCTCGATATACAAATATCTTTAAAAGGTTTGCGATTTTCTGATATCAGTCTCAAACGTTTCCGATTCGTTTGCGAATTGAGAAAATATGCGAATATTCTGAATATTATCTGAAATAATGCGGAAATAAACGAATTATGGAAAGTTACTAGATCCAGTCCACCTCTATCTACAAAATCCTATAAATAGTTTGCGATTTTGCGGCAATCGATCTCAAACGTTTGCGAATTGAGATAATATGCGAATTTTCCAAATATAATAATGCGATCACAAACGAATTATCGAAATTTGCTAGATCCGGTCAACCTCTTTATACAAAATCCTTTAAAACGTTTACAATTTTTCCGCTATCGGTCTCAAGCGTTTGCATTTCGTTTGCGAATTGAAATAATATGCGAATTTTCCGAACATAATCACAACTAATGTGAAAATAAACGAGTTATCTAATGTTGGTAGATCCAGCCCACCTCGATTTACAAAATCCATTAAAAGGTTTGCGATTTAACTGCAATCGATCTCAAACGTTTGCGAATTGAGAAAATGTGCGAATATTCCGAATATAATCACAATTAATGCGGAAATAAACGAATTATCGAAGTTGCTAGATCCAGCCCACTTCGATTTACAAAACGAATTATCGAAAGTTACTTGATCCAGCCCACCTCGATATACAAATATCCTTTAAAGGTTTGCGATTTTTCTGATAACGGTCTCAAACGTTTCCGATTCGTTTGCGAATTAAAAAAATATGCGAATATTCGGAACATAACCTGAAATAATGCGAAAATAAGCGAATTATGAAATGTTACCAGATCCAGCCTGCCTCCGTATACAAAATCTTTTAAAAGGTTTGCGATTTTTCGTCAATCGGTCTCAAACGTTTCCGATTCGTTTGCGAATTGAGAAAATATTCGGATATTCCGAATATGACCTGAAATAATACGAAAATAAACGAATTATGAAATGTTACAATATCCAGCTTGCCTCCGTATACAAAACGAATTATCGAAAGTTACTTGATCCAGCCCACCTCCATATACAAATATCTTTAAAAGGTTTGCGATATTCTGATATCGGTCTCAAACGTTTCCGATTCGTTTGCTAATTAAGAAAATATGCGAATATTCAGAATATTATCTGAAATAATGCGGAAATAAACGAATTATGGAAAGTTACTAGACCCAGTCCACCTCTATATACAAAATCCTATAAATAGTTTGCGATTTTGCGGCAATCGATCTCAAACGTTTGCGAATTGAGATAATATGCGAATTTTCCAAATATAATAATGCGATCACAAACGAATTATCGAAATTTGCTATATCCGGTCAACCTCTTTATACAAAATCCTTTAAAACGTTTACAATTTTTCCGCTATCGGTCTCAAGCGTTTGCATTTCGTTTGCGAATTGAAATAATATGCGAATTTTCCGAACATAATCACAACTAATGTGAAAATAAACGAGTTATCTAATGTTGGTAGATCCAGCCCACCTCGATTTACAAAATCCATTAAAAGATTTGCGATTTTACTGCAATCGATCTGAAACATTTGCGAATTGAGAAAATGTGCGAATATTCCGAATATAATCACAATTAATGCGAAAATAAACGAAATATCGAAGTTGCTAGATCCAGCCCACCTCGATTTACAAAACGAATTATCGAAAGTTACTTGATCCAGCCCACCTCGATGTACAAATATCCTTTAAAGGTTTGCGATTTTTCTGATAACGGTCTCAAACGTTTCCGATTCGTTTGCGAATTAAAAAAATATGCTAATATTCGGAACATAACCTGAAATAATGCGAAAATAAGCGAATTATGAAATGTTACCAGATCCAGCCTGACTCCGTATACAAAATCTTTTAAAAGGTTTGCGATTTTTCTTCAATCGGTCTCAAACGTTTCCGATTCGTTTGCGAATTGAGAAAATATTCGGATATTCCGAATATGACCTGAAATAATGCGAAAATAAACGAATTATGAAATGTTACAAGATCCAGCTTGCCTCCGTATACAAAACGAATTATCGAAAGTTACTTGATCCAGCCCACCTCCATATACAAATATCTTTAAAAGGTTTGCGATTTTCTGATATCGGTCTCAAACGTTTCCGATTCGTTTGCTAATTAAGAAAATATGCGAATATTCAGAATATTATCTGAAATAATGCGGAAATAAACGAATTATGGAAAGTTACTAGATCCAGTCCACCTCTATATACAAAATCCTATAAATAGTTTGCCATTTTGCTGCAATCGATCTCAAACGTTTGCGAATTGAGATAATGTGCGAATTTTCTAAATATAATCTGAAATAATGCGATCATAAACGAATTATCGAAAGTTGCTAGACCCGGTTCACCTCTATATACAAAATCCTTTAAAACGTTTACAATTTTTCCGCTATCGGTCTCAAGCGTTTGCATTTCGTTTGCGAATTGAAATAATATGCGAATTTTCCGAACATAATCACAACTAATGTGAAAATAAACGAATTATCGAAAGTTGGTAGATCCAGCCCACCTCGATTTACAAAATCCATTAAAAGGTTTGCAATTTTTCTGCGATCGATCTCAAACGTTTGCGAATTGAGAAAATGTGCGAATATTCGGAATATAACCTGAAATAATGCGAAAATAAACGAATTATGAAATGTTACCAGATACAGCCTGCCTCCGTATACAAAATCCTTTAAAAGGTTTGCGATTCTTCTGTAATCGATCTCAAACGTTTGCGATTCGTTTGCAAATTGAGAAAATATGCGAATTTTCGAATATAACCAGAAATAATGTGGAAATAAACGAATTATCGAAAGTTGGTAGATCCAGCCCACCTCGATTTACAAAGTCCATTAAAAGGTTTGTGATTTTTCTGCAATCGATCTCAAACGTTTGCGAATTGAGAAAATGTGCGAATATTCCGAATATAATCACAATTAATGTGAAAATAAACGAATTATCGGAAGTTGCTGGATCCAGCCCACCTCGATATACAAAACGAATTATCGAAAGTTACTTGATCCAGCCCACCTCCATATACAAATATCTTTAAAAGGTTTGCGATTTTCTGATATCGGTCTCAAACGTTTCCGATTCGTTTGCTAATTAAGAATATATGCGAATATTCAGAATATTATCTGAAATAATGCGGAAATAAACGAATTATGGAAAGTTACTAGATCCAGTCCACCTCTATATACAAAATCCTATAAATAGTTTGCCATTTTGCTGCAATCGATCTCAAACGTTTGCGAATTGAGATAATATGCGAATTTTCTAAATATAATCTGACATAATGCGATCATAAACGAATTATCGAAAGTTGCTAGACCCGGTCCACCTCTATATACAAAATCCTTTTAAACGTTTGCAATTTTTCTGCAATCGGACTCATGCGTTTGCATTTCGTTTGCGAATTGAAATAATATGAGAATTTTCCTAACATAATCACAACTAATGTGAAAATAAACGAATTATCGAAAGTTGGTAGATCCAGCCCACCTCGATTTACAAAATCCATTAAAAGGTTTGCGATTTTTCTGCAATCGATCTCAAACTTTTGCGAATTGAGAAAATGTGCGAATATTCGGAAGATAACCTGAAATAATGCGAAAATAAACGAATTATGAAATGTTACCAGATCCAGCCTACCTCCGTATACAAAATCCTTTAAAAGGTTTGCGATTTTTCTGTAATAGATCTCAAACGTTTGCGATTCATTTGCAAATTGAGAAAATATGCGAATTTTCGATTATAACCAGAAATAATGTGGAAATAAACGAATTATCGAAAGTTGGTAGATCCAGCCCACCTCGATTTACAAAATCCATTAAAAGGTTTGCGATTTTTCTGCAATCGATCTCAAACTTTTGCGAATTGAGAAAATGTGCGAATATTCCGAATATAATCACAATTAATGCGAAAATATACGAATTATCGAAGTTGCTAGATGCATCCCATCTCGATTTACAAAACAAATTATCGAAAGTTGCTGGATCCAGCCCACCTCGATATACAAAACGAATTATCGAAAGTTACTTGATCCAGCCCACCTCGATATACAAGTATCTTTAAAAGGTTTGCGATTTTCTGATATCAGTCTCAAACGTTTCCGATTCGTTTGCGAATTGAGAAAATATGCGAATATTCTGAATATTATCTGAAATAATGCGGAAATAAACGAATTATGGAAAGTTACTAGATCCAGTCCACCTCTATCTACAAAATCCTATAAATAGTTTGCGATTTTGCGGCAATCGATCTCAAACGTTTGCGAATTGAAATAATATGCGAATTTTCCAAATATAATAATGCGATCACAAACGAATTATCGAAATTTGCTAGATCCGGTTAACCTCTTTATACAAAATCCTTTAAAACGTTTACAATTTTTCCGCTATCGGTCTCAAGCGTTTGCATTTCGTTTGCGAATTGAAATAATATGCGAATTTTCCGAACATAATCACAACTAATGTAAAAATAAACGAGTTATCTAATGTTGGTAGATCCAGCCCACCTCGATTTACAAAATCCATTAAAAGGTTTGCGATTTTACTGCAATCGATCTGAAACGTTTGCGAATTGAGAAAATGTGCGAATATTCCGAATATAATCACAATTAATGCGAAAATAAACGAATTATCGAAAGTTACTTGATCCAGCCCACCTCGATGTACAAATATCCTTTAAAGGTTTGCGATTTTTCTGATAACGGTCTCAAACGTTTCCGATTCGTTTGCGAATTAAAAAAATATGCTAATATTCGGAACATAACCTGAAATAATGCGAAAATAAGCGAATTATGAAATGTTACCAGATCCAGCCTGACTCCGTATACAAAATCTTTTAAAAGGTTTGCGATTTTTCGTCAATCGGTCTCAAACGTTTCCGATTCGTTTGCGAATTGAGAAAATATTCGGATATTCCGAATATGACCTGAAATAATGCGAAAATAAACGAATTATGAAATGTTACAAGATCCAGCTTGCCTCCGTATACAAAACGAATTATCGAAAGTTACTTGATCCAGCCCACCTCCATATACAAATATCTTTAAAAGGTTTGCGATTTTCTGATATCGGTCTCAAACGTTTCCGATTCGTTTGCTAATTAAGAAAATATGCGAATATTCAGAATATTATCTGAAATAATGCGGAAATAAACCAATTATGGAAAGTTACTAGATCCAGTCCACCTCTATATACAAAATACTATAAATAGTTTGCCATTTTGCTGCAATCGATCTCAAACGTTTGCGAATTGAGATAATGTGCGAATTTTCTAAATATAATCTGAAATAATGCGATCATAAACGAATTATCGAAAGTTGCTAGACCCGGTTCACCTCTATATACAAAATCCTTTAAAACGTTTACAATTTTTCCGCTATCGGTCTCAAGCGTTTGCATTTCGTTTGCGAATTGAAATAATATGCGAATTTTCCGAACATAATCACAACTAATGTGAAAATAAACGAATTATCGAAAGTTGGTAGATCCAGCCCACCTCGATTTACAAAATCCATTAAAAGGTTTGCAATTTTTCTGCGATCGATCTCAAACGTTTGCGAATTGAGAAAATGTGCGAATATTCGGAATATAACCTGAAATAATGCGAAAATAAACGAATTATGAAATGTTACCAGATACAGCCTGCCTCCGTATACAAAATCCTTTAAAAGGTTTGCGATTCTTCTGTAATCGATCTCAAACGTTTGCGATTCGTTTGCAAATTGAGAAAATATGCGAATTTTCGAATATAACCAGAAATAATGTGGAAATAAACGAATTATCGAAAGTTGGTAGATCCAGCCCACCTCGATTTACAAAGTCCATTAAAAGGTTTGGGATTTTTCTGCAATCGATCTCAAACGTTTGCGAATTGAGAAAATGTGCGAATATTCCGAATATAATCACAATTAATGTGAAAATAAACGAATTATCGGAAGTTGCTGGATCCAGCCCACCTCGATATACAAAACGAATTATCGAAAGTTACTTGATCCAGCCCACCTCGATATACAAATATCTTTAAAAGGTTTGCGATTTTTCTTCAATCGGTCTCAAACGTTTCCGATTCGTTTGCGAATTGAGAAAATATTCGGATATTCCGAATATGACCTGAAATAATGCGAAAATAAACGAATTATGAAATGTTACAAGATCCAGCTTGCCTCCGTATACAAAACGAATTATCGAAAGTTACTTGATCCAGCCCACCTCCATATACAAATATCTTTAAAAGGATTGCGATTTTCTGATATCGGTCTCAAATGTTTCCGATTCGTTTGCTAATTAAGAATATATGCGAATATTCAGAATATTATCTGAAATAATGCGGAAATAAACGAATTATGGAAAGTTACTAGATCCAGTCCACCTCTATATACAAAATCCTATAAATAGTTTGCCATTTTGCTGCAATCGATCTCAAACGTTTGCGAATTGAGATAATATGCGAATTTTCTAAATATAATCTGACATAATGCGATCATAAACGAATTATCGAAAGTTGCTAGACCCGGTCCACCTCTATATACAAAATCCTTTTAAACGTTTGCAATTTTTCTGCAATCGGACTCATGCGTTTGCATTTCGTTTGCGAATTGAAATAATATGAGAATTTTCCTAACATAATCACAACTAATGTGAAAATAAACGAATTATGAAATGTTACCAGATCCAGCCTACCTCCGTATACAAAATCCTTTAAAAGGTTTGCGATTTTTCTGTAATAGATCTCAAACGTTTGCGATTCATTTGCAAATTGAGAAAATATGCGAATTTTCGATTATAACCAGAAATAATGTGGAAATAAACGAATTATCGAAAGTTGGTAGATCCAGCCCACCTCGATTTACAAAATCCATTAAAAGGTTTCCGATTTTTCTGCAATCGATCTCAAACTTTTGCGAATTGAGAAAATGTGCGAATATTCCGAATATAATCACAATTAATGCGAAAATATACGAATTATCGAAGTTGCTAGATGCATCCCACCTCGATTTACAAAACAAATTATCGAAAGTTGCTGGATCCAGCCCACCTCGATATACAAAACGAATTATCGAAAGTTACTTGATCCAGCCCACCTCGATATACAAATATCTTTAAAAGGTTTGCGATTTTCTGATATCAGTCTCAAACGTTTCCGATTCGTTTGCGAATTGAGAAAATATGCGAATATTCTGAATATTATCTGAAATAATGCGGAAATAAACGAATTATGGAAAGTTACTAGATCCAGTCCACCTCTATCTACAAAATCCTATAAATAGTTTGCGATTTTGCGGCAATCGATCTCAAACGTTTGCGAATTGAGATAATATGCGAATTTTCCAAATATAATAATGCGATCACAAACGAATTATCGAAATTTGCTAGATCCGGTCAACCTCTTTATACAAAATCCTTTAAAACGTTTACAATTTTTCCGCTATCGGTCTCAAGCGTTTGCATTTCGTTTGCGAATTGAAATAATATGCGAATTTTCCGAACATAATCACAACTAATGTGAAAATAAACGAGTTATCTAATGTTGGTAGATCCAGCCCACCTCGATTTACAAAATCCATTAAAAGGTTTGCGATTTAACTGCAATCGATCTCAAACGTTTGCGAATTGAGAAAATGTGCGAATATTCCGAATATAATCACAATTAATGCGGAAATAAACGAATTATCGAAGTTGCTAGATCCAGCCCACCTCGATTTACAAAACGAATTATCGAAAGTTACTTGATCCAGCCCACCTCGATATACAAATATCCTTTAAAGGTTTGCGATTTTTCTGATAACGGTCTCAAACGTTTCCGATTCGTTTGCGAATTAAAAAAATATGCGAATATTCGGAACATAACCTGAAATAATGCGAAAATAAGCGAATTATGAAATGTTACCAGATCCAGCCTGCCTCCCTATACAAAATCTTTTAAAAGGTTTGCGATTTTTCGTCAATCGGTCTCAAACGTTTCCGATTCGTTTGCGAATTGAGAAAATATTCGGATATTCCGAATATGACCTGAAATAATACGAAAATAAACGAATTATGAAATGTTACAATATCCAGCTTGCCTCCGTATACAAAACGAATTATCGAAAGTTACTTGATCCAGCCCACCTCCATATACAAATATCTTTAAAAGGTTTGCGATATTCTGATATCGGTCTCAAACGTTTCCGATTCGTTTGCTAATTAAGAAAATATGCGAATATTCAGAATATTATCTGAAATAATGCGGAAATAAACGAATTATGGAAAGTTACTAGACCCAGTCCACCTCTATATACAAAATCCTATAAATAGTTTGCCATTTTGCTGCAATCGATCTCAAACGTTTGCGAATTGAAATAATATGAGAATTTTCCTAACATAATCACAACTAATGTGAAAATAAACGAATTATCGAAAGTTGGTAGATCCAGCCCACCTCGATTTACAAAATCCATTAAAAGGTTTGCGATTTTTCTGCCATCGATCTCAAACGTTTGCGAATTGAGAAAATGTGCGAATATTCCGAATATAATCACAATTAATGCGAAAATATACGAATTATCCAAGTTGCTAGATGCATCCCACCTCGATTTACAAAACGAATTATCGAAAGTTACTCGATCCAGCCCACCTCGATATTCAAATATATTTTAAAGGTTTGCGATTTTTCTTCAATCGGTCTCAAACGTTTGCGATTCGTTTGCGAATTGAGAAAATATTCGGATATTCCGAATATGACCTGAAATAATGCGAAAATAAACGAATTATGAAATGTTACAAGATCCAGCTTGCCTCCGTATACAAAATCCTTTAAAAGTTTGGCGATTTTTCATCAATCGGTCTCAAATGTTTGCGAATTGAGAAAATGTGCGAATATTCCTAATATAATCACAAATAATGCGAAAATAAACGAATTATCGAAATTTGCTGGATCCAGCCCACCTCGATATACAAATATCTTTAAAAGGTTTGCGATTTTCTGATATCGGTCTCAAACGTTTCCGATTCGTTTGCGAATTAAGAAAATATGCGAATATTCAGAATATTATCTGAAATAATGCGGAAATAAACGAATTATGGAAAGTTATAAGATCCTGTCCACCTCGATTTACAAAATCCATTAAAAGGTTTGCGATTTTTCTGCAATCGATCTCAAACGTTTGCGAATTGAGAAAATGTGCGAATATTCGGAATATACCCTGAAATAATGCGAAAATAAACGAATTATGAAATGTTACCAGATCCTGCCTGCCTCCGTATACAAAATCCTTTAAAAGGTTTGCGATTTTTCTGTAATCGATCTCAAACGTTTGCGATTCGTTTGCAAATTGAGAAAATATGCGAATTTTCGAATATAACCAGAAATAATGTGGAAATAAACGAATTATCGAAAGTTGGTAGATCCAGCCCACCTCGATTTACAAAATCCATTAAAAGGTTTGCGGTTTTTCTGCAATCGATCTCAAACGTTTGCGAATTGAGAAAATGTGCGAATATTCCGAATATAATCACAATTAATGCGAAAATAAACGAATTATCGAAGTTGCTAGATGCATCCCACCTCGATTTACAAAACAAATTATCGAAAGTTACTCGATCCAGCCCACCTCGATATTCAAATATCTTTTGAAGGTTTGCGATTTTTCTTCAATCGGTCTCAAACGTTTCCGATTCGTTTGCGAATTGAGAAAATATTCGGATATTCCGAATATGACCTCAAATAATGCGAAAATAAATGAATTATGAAATGTTACAAGATCCAGCCTGCCTCCGTATACAAAATCCTTTAAAAGTTTTGCGATTTTTTTTCAAACGGTCTCAAACGTTTGCGAATTGAGAAAATGTGCGAATATTCCTAATATAATCACAAATAATGCGAAAATAAACGAATTATAGAAAGTTGCTGGATCCAGCCCACCTCGATATACAAAACGAATTATCGAAAGTTACTTGATCCAGCCCACCTCGATTTACAAAATCCATTAAAAGGTTTGCGATTTTACTGCAATCGATCTCAAACGTTTGCGAATTGAGAAAATGTGCGAATATTCCGAATATAATCACAATTAATGCGAAAATATACGAATTATCGAAGTTGCTAGATGCATCCCACCTCGATTTACAAAACAAATTATCGAAAGTTACTCGATCCAGCCCACCTCGATATTCAAATATCTTTTGAAGGTTTGCGATTTTTCTTCAATCGGTCTCAAACGTTTCCGATTCGTTTGCGAATTGAGAAAATATTCGGATATTCCGAATATGACCTGAAATAATGCGAAAATAAATGAATTATGAAATGTTACAAGATCCAGCCTGCCTCCGTATACAAAATCCTTTAAAAGTTTTGCGATTTTTTTTCAAACGGTCTCAAACGTTTGCGAATTGAGAAAATGTGCGAATATTCCTAATATAATCACAAATAATGCGAAAATAAACGAATTATCGAAAGTTGCTGGATCCAGCCCACCTCGATATACAAAACGAATTATCGAAAGTTACTTGATCCAGCCCACCTCGATTTACAAAATCCATTAAAAGGTTTGCGATTTTACTGCAATCGAACTCAAACGTTTGCGAATTGAGAAAATGTGCGAATATTCCGAATATAATCACAATTAATGCGAAAATAAACGAATTATCGAAGTTGCTAGATCCAGCCCACCTCGATTTACAAAACGAATTATCGAAAGTTACTTGATCCAGCCCACCTCGATATACAAATATCTTTTAAAGGTTTGCGATTTTTCTGATATCGGTCTCAAACGTTTCCGATTCGATTGCGAATTAAAAAAATATGCGAATATTCGGAACATAACCTGAAATAAGGCGAAAATAAACGAATTATGAAATGTTACCAGATCCAGCCTACCTCCGTATACAAAATCCTTTAAAAGGTTTGCAATTTTTCTGCAATCGGTCTCATGCGTTTGCATTTCGTTTGCGAATTGAAATAATATGAGAATTTTCCTAACATAATCACAACTAATGTGAAAATAAACGAATTATCGAAAGTTGGTGGATCCAGCCCACCTCGATTTACAAAATCCATTAAAAGGTTTGCGATTTTTCTGCAATCGATCTCAAACGTTTGCGAATTGAGAAAATGTGCGAATATTCGGAATATACCTTGAAATAATGCGAAAATAAACGAATTATGAAATGTTACCAGATCCTGCCTGCCTCCGTATACAAAATCCTTTAAAAGGTTTGCGATTTTTCTGTAATCGATCTCAAACGTTTGCGATTCGTTTGCAAATTGAGAAAATATGCGAATTTTCGAATATAACCAGAAATAATGTGGAAATAAACGAATTATCGAAAGTTGGTAGATCCAGCCCACCTCGATATACAAAACGAATTATCGAAAGTTACTTGATCCAGCCCACCTCGATTTACAAAATCCATTAAAAGGTTTGCGATTTTACTGCAATCGATCTCAAACGTTTGCGAATTGAGAAAATGTGCGAATATTCCGAATATAATCACAATTAATGCGAAAATATACGAATTATCGAAGTTGCTAGATGCATCCCACCTCGATTTACAAAACAAATTATCGAAAGTTACTCGATCCAGCCCACCTCGATATTCAAATATCTTTTGAAGGTTTGCGATTTTTCTTCAATCGGTCTCAAACGTTTCCGATTCGTTTGCGAATTGAGAAAATATTCGGATATTCCGAATATGACCTGAAATAATGCGAAAATAAATGAATTATGAAATGTTACAAGATCCAGCCTGCCTCCGTATACAAAATCCTTTAAAAGTTTTGCGATTTTTTTTCAAACGGTCTCAAACGTTTGCGAATTGAGAAAATGTGCGAATATTCCTAATATAATCACAAATAATGCGAAAATAAACGAATTATCGAAAGTTGCTGGATCCAGCCCACCTCGATATACAAAACGAATTATCGAAAGTTACTTGATCCAGCCCACCTCGATTTACAAAATCCATTAAAAGGTTTGCGATTTTACTGCAATCGATCTCAAACGTTTGCGAATTGAGAAAATGTGCGAATATTCCGAATATAATCACAATTAATGCGAAAATAAACGAATTATCGAAGTTGCTAGATCCAGCCCACCTCGATTTACAAAACGAATTATCGAAAGTTACTTGATCCAGCCCACCTCGATATACAAATATCTTTTAAAGGTTTGCGATTTTTCTGATATCGGTCTCAAACGTTTCCGATTCGATTGCGAATTAAAAAAATATGCGAATATTCGGAACATAACCTGAAATAAGGCGAAAATAAACGAATTATGAAATGTTACCAGATCCAGCCTACCTCCGTATACAAAATCCTTTAAAAGGTTTGCAATTTTTCTGCAATCGGTCTCATGCGTTTGCATTTCGTTTGCGAATTGAAATAATATGAGAATTTTCCTAACATAATCACAACTAATGTGAAAATAAACGAATTATCGAAAGTTGGTGGATCCAGCCCACCTCGATTTACAAAATCCATTAAAAGGTTTGCGATTTTTCTGCAATCGATCTCAAACTTTTGCGAATTGAGATAATATGCGAATTTTCTAAATATAATCTGACATAATGCGATCATAAACGAATTATCGAAAGTTGCTAGACCCGGTCCACCTCTATATACAAAATCCTTTTAAACGTTTGCAATTTTTCTGCAATCGATCTCAAACGTTTGCGAATTGAGAAAATGTGCGAATATTCCGAATATAATCACAATTAATGCGAAAATATACGAATTATCGAAGTTGCTAGATGCATCCCACCTCGATTTACAAAACGAATTATCGAAAGTTACTCGATCCAGCCCACCTCGATATTCAAATATATTTTAAAGGTTTGCGATTTTTCTTCAATCGGTCTCAAACGTTTCCGATTCGTTTGCGAATTGAGAAAATATTCGGATATTCCGAATATGACCTGAAATAATGCGAAAATAAACGAATTATGAAATGTTACAAGATCCAGCTTGCCTCCGTATACAAAATCCTTTAAAAGTTTGGCGATTTTTCATCAATCGGTCTCAAATGTTTGCGAATTGAGAAAATGTGCGAATATTCCTAATATAATCACAAATAATGCGAAAATAAACGAATTATCGAAATTTGCTGGATCCAGCCCACCTCGATATACAAATATCTTTAAAAGGTTTGCGATTTTCTGATATCGGTCTCAAACGTTTCCGATTCGTTTGCGAATTAAGAAAATATGCGAATATTCAGAATATTATCTGAAATAATGCGGAAATAAACGAATTATGGAAAGTTACTAGATCCTGTCCACCTCGATTTACAAAATCCATTAAAAGGTATGCGATTTTTCTGCAATCGATCTCAAACGTTTGCGAATTGAGAAAATGTGCGAATATTCGGAATATACCCTGAAATAATGCGAAAATAAACGAATTATGATATGTTACCAGATCCTGCCTGCCTCCGTATACAAAATCCTTTAAAAGGTTTGCGATTTTTCTGTAATCGATCTCAAACGTTTGCGATTCGTTTGCAAATTGAGAAAATATGCGAATTTTCGAATATAACCAGAAATAATGTGGAAATAAACGAATTATCGAAAGTTGGTAGATCCAGCCAACCTCGATTTACAAAATCCATTAAAAGGTTTGCGGTTTTTCTGCAATCGATCTCAAACTTTTGCGAATTGAGAAAATGTGCGAATATTCCGAATATAATCACAATTAATGCGAAAATATACGAATTATCGAAGTTGCTAGATGCATCCCACCTCGATTTACAAAACGAATTATCGAAAGTTACTCGATCCAGCCCACCTCGATATTCAAATATATTTTAAAGGTTTGCGATTTTTCTTCAATCGGTCTCAAACGTTTCCGATTCGTTTGCGAATTGAGAAAATATTCGGATATTCCGAATATGACCTGAAATAATGCGAAAATAAACGAATTATGAAATGTTACAAGATCCAGCTTGCCTCCGTATACAAAATCCTTTAAAAGTTTGGCGATTTTTCATCAATCGGTCTCAAATGTTTGCGAATTGAGAAAATGTGCGAATATTCCTAATATAATCACAAATAATGCGAAAATAAACGAATTATCGAAATTTGCTGGATCCAGCCCACCTCGATATACAAATATCTTTAAAAGGTTTGCGATTTTCTGATATCGGTCTCAAACGTTTCCGATTCGTTTGCGAATTAAGAAAATATGCGAATATTCAGAATATTATCTGAAATAATGCGGAAATAAACGAATTATGGAAAGTTACTAGATCCTGTCCACCTCGATTTACAAAATCCATTAAAAGGTATGCGATTTTTCTGCAATCGATCTCAAACGTTTGCGAATTGAGAAAATGTGCGAATATTCGGAATATACCCTGAAATAATGCGAAAATAAACGAATTATGATATGTTACCAGATCCTGCCTGCCTCCGTATACAAAATCCTTTAAAAGGTTTGCGATTTTTCTGTAATCGATCTCAAACGTTTGCGATACGTTTGCAAATTGAGAAAATATGCGAATTTTCGAATATAACCAGAAATAATGTGGAAATAAACGAATTATCGAAAGTTGGTAGATCCAGCCCACCTCGATTTACAAAATCCATTAAAAGGTTTGCGGTTTTTCTGCAATCGATCTCAAACTTTTGCGAATTGAGAAAATGTGCGAATATTCCGAATATAATCACAATTAATGCGAAAATATACGAATTATCGAAGTTGCTAGATGCATCCCACCTCGATTTACAAAACAAATTATCGAAAGTTACTCGATCCAGCCCACCTCGATATTCAAATATCTTTTGAAGGTTTGCGATTTTTCTTCAATCGGTCTCAAACGTTTCCGATTCGTTTGCGAATTGAGAAAATATTCGGATATTCCGAATATGACCTGAAATAATGCGAAAATAAATGAATTATGAAATGTTACAAGATCCAGCTTGCCTCCGTATACAAAATCCTTTAAAAGTTTTGCGATTTTTTTTCAATCGGTCTCAAACGTTTGCGAATTGAGAAAATGTGCGAATATTCCTAATATAATCACAAATAATGCGAAAATAAACGAATTATCGAAAGTTGCTGGATCCAGCCCACCTCGATATACAAAACGAATTATCGAAAGTTACTTGATCCAGCCCACCTCGATTTACAAAATCCATTAAAAGGTTTGCGATTTTACTGCAATCGATCTCAAACGTTTGCGAATTGAGAAAATGTGCGAATATTCCGAATATAATCACAATTAATGCGAAAATATACGAATTATCGAAGTTGCTAGATGCATCCCACCTCGATTTACAAAACAAATTATCGAAAGTTACTCGATCCAGCCCACCTCGATATTCAAATATCTTTTGAAGGTTTGCGATTTTTCTTCAATCGGTCTCAAACGTTTCCGATTCGTTTGCGAATTGAGAAAATATTCGGATATTCCGAATATGACCTGAAATAATGCGAAAATAAATGAATTATGAAATGTTACAAGATCCAGCTTGCCTCCGTATACAAAATCCTTTAAAAGTTTTGCGATTTTTTTTCAAACGGTCTCAAACGTTTGGGAATTGAGAAAATGTGCGAATATTCCTAATATAATCACAAATAATGCGAAAATAAACGAATTATCGAAAGTTGCTGGATCCAGCCCACCTCGATATACAAAACGAATTATCGAAAGTTACTTGATCCAGCCCACCTCGATTTACAAAATCCATTAAAAGGTTTGCGATTTTACTGCAATCGATCTCAAACGTTTGCGAATTGAGAAAATGTGCGAATATTCCGAATATAATCACAATTAATGCGAAAATAAACGAATTATCGAAGTTGCTAGATCCAGCCCACCTCGATTTACAAAACGAATTATCGAAAGTTACTTGATCCAGCCCACCTCGATATACAAATATCTTTTAAAGGTTTGCGATTTTTCTGATATCGGTCTCAAACGTTTCCGATTCGATTGCGAATTAAAAAAATATACGAATATTCGGAACATAACCTGAAATAAGGCGAAAATAAACGAATTATGAAATGTTACCAGATCCAGCCTACCTCCGTATACAAAATCCTTTAAAAGGTTTGCAATTTATCTGCAATCGGTCTCATGCGTTTGCATTTCGTTTGCGAATTGAAATAATATGAGAATTTTCCTAACATAATCACAACTAATGTGAAAATAAACGAATTATCGAAAGTTGGTGGATCCAGCCCACCTCGATATACAAAACGAATTATCGAAAGTTACTTGATCCAGCCCACCTCGATTTACAAAATCCATTAAAAGGTTTGCGATTTTACTGCAATCGATCTCAAACGTTTGCGAATTGAGAAAATGTGCGAATATTCCAAATATAATCACAAATAATGCGAAAATAAACGAATTATCGAAAGTTGCTGGATCCAGCCCACCTCGATTTACAAAACGAATTATCGAAAGTTATTTGATCCAGCCCACCTCGATATACAAATATCTTTTAAAGGTTTGCGATTTTTCTGATATCGGTCTCAAACGTTTCCGATTCGATTGCGAATTAAAAAAATATGCGAATATTCGGAACATAACCTGAAATAAGGCGAAAATAAACGAATTATGAAATGTTACCAGATCCAGCCTACCTCCGTATACAAATCCTTTAAAAGGTTTGCAATTTTTCTGCAATCGGTCTCATGCGTTTGCATTTCGTTTGCGAATTGAACTAATATGAGAATTTTCCTAACATAATCACAACTAATGTGAAAATAAACGAATTATCGAAAGTTGGTAGATCCAGCCCACCTCGATTTACAAAATCCATTAAAAGGTTTGCGATTTTTCTGCAATCGATCTCAAACGTTTGCGAATTGAGAAAATGTGCGAATATTCGGAATATAACCTGAAATAATGCGAAAATAAACGAATTATGAAATGTTACCAAATCCAGCCTACCTCCGGATACAAAATCCTTTAAAAGGTTTGCGATTTTTCTGTAATCGATCTCAAACGTTTGCGATTCGTTTGCAAATTGAGAAAATATGCGAATTTTCGAATATAACCAGAAATAATGTGGAAATAAACGAATTATCGAAAGTTGGTAGATCCAGCCCACCTCGATTTACAAAATCCATTAAAAGGTTTGCGATTTTTTTGCAATCGATCTCAAACTTTTGCGAATTGAGAAAATGTGCGAATATTCCGATACAATCACAATTAATGCGAAAATAAACGAATTATCGAAGTTGCTAGATCCAGCCCACCTCGATATACAAATATCTTTTAAAGGTTTGCGATTTTTCTGATATCGGTCTCAAACGTTTCCGATTCGTTTGCGAATTAAAAAAATATGCGAATATTCGGAACATAACCTGAAATAATGCGAAAATAAACGAATTATGAAATGTTACCAGATACAATCTGCCTCCGTATACAAAATCTTTTAAAGGGTTTGCGATTTTTTTTCAATCGGTCTCAAACGTTTCCGATTCGTTTGCGAATTGAGAAAATATTCGGATATTCCGAATATGACCTGAAATAATACGAAAATAAACGAATTATGAAATGTTACAAGATCCAGTCCACCTCTATATACAAAATCCTATAAATAGTTTGCCATATTGCTGCAATCGATCTCAAACGTTTGCGAATTGAGATAAAATGCGAATTTTCTAAATATAATCTGAAATAATGCGATCATAAACGAATTATCGAAAGTTGCTAGACCCGGTCCACCTCTATATACAAAATCCTTTTAAACGTTTGCAATTTTTCTGCAATCGGTCTCATGCGTTTGCATTTCGTTTGCGAATTGAAATAATATGAGAATTTTCCTAACATAATCACAACTAATGTGAAAATAAACGAATTATCGAAAGTTGGTAGATCCAGCCCACCTCGATTTACAAAATCCATTAAATGGTTTGCGATTTTTCTGCAATCGATCTCAAACGTTTGCGAATTGAGAAAATGTGCGAATATTCCGAATTTAACCTGAAATAATGGGAAAATAAACGAATTATGAAATGTTACCAGATCCAGCCTACCTCCGTATACAAAATCCTTTAAAAGGTTTGCGATTTTTCTGTAATCTATCTCAAACGTTTGCGATTCATTTGCAAATTGAGAAAATATGCGAATTTTCGAATATAACCAGAAATAATGTGGAAATAAAAGAATTATCGAAAGTTGGTAGATCCAGCCCACCTCGATTTACAAAATCCATTAAAAGGTTTGCGATTTTTCTGCAATCGATCTCAAACTTTTGCGAATTGAGAAAATGTGCGAATATTCCTAATATAATCACCAATAATGCGAAAATAAACGAATTATCGAAAATTGCTGGATCCAGCCCACCTCGATATACAAAACGAATTATCGAAAGTTACTTGATCCAGCCCACCTCGATATACAAATATCTTTAAAAGGTTTGCGATTTTCTGATATCAGCCTCAAACGTTTCCGATTCGTTTGCGAATTGAGAAAATATGCGAATATTCTGAATATTATCTGAAATAATGCGGAAATAAACGAATTATGGAAAGTTACTAGATTCAGTCCACCTCTATCTACAAAATCCTATAAATAGTTTGCGATTTTGCGGCAATCGATCTCAAACGTTTGCGAATTGAGATAATATGCGAATTTTCCAAATATAATAATGCGATCACAAACGAATTATCGAAATTTGCTAGATCCGGTCAACCTCTTTATACAAAATCCTTTAAAACGTTTACAATTTTTCCGCTATCGGTCTCAAGCGTTTGCATTTCGTTTGCGAATTGAAATAATATGCGAATTATCCGAACATAATCACAACTAATATGAAAATAAACGAGTTATCTAATGTTGGTAGATCCAGCCCACCTCGATTTACAAAATCCATTAAAAGGTTTGCGATTTTACTGCAATCGATCTCAAACGTTTGCGAATTGAGAAAATGTGCGAATATTCCGAATATAATCACAATTAATGCGAAAATAAACGAAATATCGAAGTTGCTAGATCCAGCCCACCTCGATTTACAAAACGAATTATCGAAAGTTACTTGATCCAACCCACCTCCATATACAAATATCTTTAAAAGGTTTGCGATTTTCTGATATCGGTCTCAAACGTTTCCGATTCGTTTGCTAATTAAGAAAATATGCGAATATTCAGAATATTATCTGAAATAATGCGGAAATAAACGAATTATGGAAAGTTACTAGATCCAGTCCACCGATATATACAAAATCCTATAAATAGTTTGCCATTTTGCTGCAATCGATCTCAAACGTTTGCGAATTGAGATAATATGCGAATTTTCTAAATATAATCTGAAATAATGCGATCATAAACGAATTATCGAAAGTTGCTAGACCCGGTTCACCTCTATATACAAAATCCTTTTAAACGTTTGCAATTTTTCTGCAATCGGTCTCATGCGTTTGCATTTCGTTTGCGAATTGAAATAATATGAGAATTTTCCTTACATAATCACAACTAATGTGAAAATAAACGAATTATCGAAAGTTGGTAGATCCAGCCCACCTCGATTTACAAAATCCATTAAAAGGTTTGCGATTTTTCTGCGATCGATCTCAAACGTTTGCGAATTGAGAAAATGTGCGAATATTCGGAATATAACCTGAAATAATGCGAAAATAAACGAATTATGAAATGTTACCAGATACAGCCTGCCTCCGTATACAAAATCCTTTAAAAGGTTTGCGATTTTTCTGTAATCTATCTCAAACGTTTGCGATTCATTTGCAAATTGAGAAAATATGCGAATTTTCGAATATAACCAGAAATAATGTGGAAATAAAAGAATTATCGAAAGTTGGTAGATCCAGCCCACCTCGATTTACAAAATCCATTAAAAGGTTTGCGATTTTTCTGCAATCGATCTCAAATTTTTGCGAATTGAGAAAATGTGCGAATATTCCGAATATAATCACAATTAATGCGAAAATATACGAATTATCGAAGTTGCTGGATCCAGCCCACCTCGATATACAAAACGAATTATCGAAAGTTACTTGATCCAGCCCACCTCGATATACAAATATCTTTAAAAGGTTTGCGATTTTCTGATATCAGACTCAAACGTTTCCGATTCGTTTGCGAATTGAGAAAATATGCGAATATTCTGAATATTATCTGAAATAATGCGGAAATAAACGAATTATGGAAAGTTACTAGATCCAGTCCACCTCTATCTACAAAATCCTATAAATAGTTTGCGATTTTGCGGCAATCGATCTCAAACGTTTGCGAATTGAGAAAATGTGCGAATATTCCGAATATAATCACAATTAATGCGGAAATAAACGAATTATCGAAGTTGCTAGATCCAGCCCACCTCGATTTACAAAACGAATTATCGAAAGTTACTTGATCCAGCCCACCTCGATATACAAATATCCTTTAAAGGTTTGCGATTTTTCTGATAACGGTCTCAAACGTTTCCGATTCGTTTGCGAATTAAAAAAATATGCGAATATTCGGAACATAACCTGAAATAAGGCGAAAATAAACGAATTATGAAATGTTACCAGATCCAGCCTACCTCCGTATACAAAATCCTTTAAAAGGTTTGCAATTTTTCTGCAATCGGTCTCATGCGTTTGCATTTCGTTTGCGAATTGAAATAATATGAGAATTTTCCTAACATAATCACAACTAATGTGAAAATAAACGAATTATCGAAAGTTGGTGGATCCAGCCCACCTCGATTTACAAAATCCATTAAAAGGTTTGCGATTTTTCTGCAATCGATCTCAAACTTTTGCGAATTGAGATAATATGCGAATTTTCTAAATATAATCTGACATAATGCGATCATAAACGAATTATCGAAAGTTGCTAGACCCGGTCCACCTCTATATACAAAATCCTTTTAAACGTTTGCAATTTTTCTGCAATCGATCTCAAACGTTTGCGAATTGAGAAAATGTGCGAATATTCCGAATATAATCACAATTAATGCGAAAATATACGAATTATCGAAGTTGCTAGATGCATCCCACCTCGATTTACAAAACGAATTATCGAAAGTTACTCGATCCAGCCCACCTCGATATTCAAATATATTTTAAAGGTTTGCGATTTTTCTTCAATCGGTCTCAAACGTTTCCGATTCGTTTGCGAATTGAGAAAATATTCGGATATTCCGAATATGACCTGAAATAATGCGAAAATAAACGAATTATGAAATGTTACAAGATCCAGCTTGCCTCCGTATACAAAATCCTTTAAAAGTTTGGCGATTTTTCATCAATCGGTCTCAAATGTTTGCGAATTGAGAAAATGTGCGAATATTCCTAATATAATCACAAATAATGCGAAAATAAACGAATTATCGAAATTTGCTGGATCCAGCCCACCTCGATATACAAATATCTTTAAAAGGTTTGCGATTTTCTGATATCGGTCTCAAACGTTTCCGATTCGTTTGCGAATTAAGAAAATATGCGAATATTCAGAATATTATCTGAAATAATGCGGAAATAAACGAATTATGGAAAGTTACTAGATCCTGTCCACCTCGATTTACAAAATCCATTAAAAGGTATGCGATTTTTCTGCAATCGATCTCAAACGTTTGCGAATTGAGAAAATGTGCGAATATTCGGAATATACCCTGAAATAATGCGAAAATAAACGAATTATGATATGTTACCAGATCCTGCCTGCCTCCGTATACAAAATCCTTTAAAAGGTTTGCGATTTTTCTGTAATCGATCTCAAACGTTTGCGATTCGTTTGCAAATTGAGAAAATATGCGAATTTTCGAATATAACCAGAAATAATGTGGAAATAAACGAATTATCGAAAGTTGGTAGATCCAGCCAACCTCGATTTACAAAATCCATTAAAAGGTTTGCGGTTTTTCTGCAATCGATCTCAAACTTTTGCGAATTGAGAAAATGTGCGAATATTCCGAATATAATCACAATTAATGCGAAAATATACGAATTATCGAAGTTGCTAGATGCATCCCACCTCGATTTACAAAACGAATTATCGAAAGTTACTCGATCCAGCCCACCTCGATATTCAAATATATTTTAAAGGTTTGCGATTTTTCTTCAATCGGTCTCAAACGTTTCCGATTCGTTTGCGAATTGAGAAAATATTCGGATATTCCGAATATGACCTGAAATAATGCGAAAATAAACGAATTATGAAATGTTACAAGATCCAGCTTGCCTCCGTATACAAAATCCTTTAAAAGTTTGGCGATTTTTCATCAATCGGTCTCAAATGTTTGCGAATTGAGAAAATGTGCGAATATTCCTAATATAATCACAAATAATGCGAAAATAAACGAATTATCGAAATTTGCTGGATCCAGCCCACCTCGATATACAAATATCTTTAAAAGGTTTGCGATTTTCTGATATCGGTCTCAAACGTTTCCGATTCGTTTATGAATTAAGAAAATATGCGAATATTCAGAATATTATCTGAAATAATGCGGAAATAAACGAATTATGGAAAGTTACTAGATCCTGTCCACCTCGATTTACAAAATCCATTAAAAGGTATGCGATTTTTCTGCAATCGATCTCAAACGTTTGCGAATTGAGAAAATGTGCGAATATTCGGAATATACCCTGAAATAATGCGAAAATAAACGAATTATGATATGTTACCAGATCCTGCCTGCCTCCGTATACAAAATCCTTTAAAAGGTTTGCGATTTTTCTGTAATCGATCTCAAACGTTTGCGATACGTTTGCAAATTGAGAAAATATGCGAATTTTCGAATATAACCAGAAATAATGTGGAAATAAACGAATTATCGAAAGTTGGTAGATCCAGCCCACCTCGATTTACAAAATCCATTAAAAGGTTTGCGGTTTTTCTGCAATCGATCTCAAACTTTTGCGAATTGAGAAAATGTGCGAATATTCCGAATATAATCACAATTAATGCGAAAATATACGAATTATCGAAGTTGCTAGATGCATCCCACCTCGATTTACAAAACAAATTATCGAAAGTTACTCGATCCAGCCCACCTCGATATTCAAATATCTTTTGAAGGTTTGCGATTTTTCTTCAATCGGTCTCAAACGTTTCCGATTCGTTTGCGAATTGAGAAAATATTCGGATATTCCGAATATGACCTGAAATAATGCGAAAATAAATGAATTATGAAATGTTACAAGATCCAGCTTGCCTCCGTATACAAAATCCTTTAAAAGTTTTGCGATTTTTTTTCAATCGGTCTCAAACGTTTGCGAATTGAGAAAATGTGCGAATATTCCTAATATAATCACAAATAATGCGAAAATAAACGAATTATCGAAAGTTGCTGGATCCAGCCCACCTCGATATACAAAACGAATTATCGAAAGTTACTTGATCCAGCCCACCTCGATTTACAAAATCCATTAAAAGGTTTGCGATTTTACTGCAATCGATCTCAAACGTTTGCGAATTGAGAAAATGTGCGAATATTCCGAATATAATCACAATTAATGCGAAAATATACGAATTATCGAAGTTGCTAGATGCATCCCACCTCGATTTACAAAACAAATTATCGAAAGTTACTCGATCCAGCCCACCTCGATATTCAAATATCTTTTGAAGGTTTGCGATTTTTCTTCAATCGGTCTCAAACGTTTCCGATTCGTTTGCGAATTGAGAAAATATTCGGATATTCCGAATATGACCTGAAATAATGCGAAAATAAATGAATTATGAAATGTTACAAGATCCAGCTTGCCTCCGTATACAAAATCCTTTAAAAGTTTTGCGATTTTTTTTCAAACGGTCTCAAACGTTTGGGAATTGAGAAAATGTGCGAATATTCCTAATATAATCACAAATAATGCGAAAATAAACGAATTATCGAAAGTTGCTGGATCCAGCCCACCTCGATATACAAAACGAATTATCGAAAGTTACTTGATCCAGCCCACCTCGATTTACAAAATCCATTAAAAGGTTTGCGATTTTACTGCAATCGATCTCAAACGTTTGCGAATTGAGAAAATGTGCGAATATTCCGAATATAATCACAATTAATGCGAAAATAAACGAATTATCGAAGTGGCTAGATCCAGCCCACCTCGATTTACAAAACGAATTATCGAAAGTTACTTGATCCAGCCCACCTCGATATACAAATATCTTTTAAAGGTTTGCGATTTTTCTGATATCGGTCTCAAACGTTTCCGATTCGATTGCGAATTAAAAAAATATGCGAATATTCGGAACATAACCTGAAATAAGGCGAAAATAAACGAATTATGAAATGTTACCAGATCCAGCCTACCTCCGTATACAAAATCCTTTAAAAGGTTTGCAATTTATCTGCAATCGGTCTCATGCGTTTGCATTTCGTTTGCGAATTGAAATAATATGAGAATTTTCCTAACATAATCACAACTAATGTGAAAATAAACGAATTATCGAAAGTTGGTGGATCCAGCCCACCTCGATATACAAAACGAATTATCGAAAGTTACTTGATCCAGCCCACCTCGATTTACAAAATCCATTAAAAGGTTTGCGATTTTACTGCAATCGATCTCAAACGTTTGCGAATTGAGAAAATGTGCGAATATTCCAAATATAATCACAAATAATGCGAAAATAAACGAATTATCGAAAGTTGCTGGATCCAGCCCACCTCGATTTACAAAACGAATTATCGAAAGTTATTTGATCCAGCCCACCTCGATATACAAATATCTTTTAAAGGTTTGCGATTTTTCTGATATCGGTCTCAAACGTTTCCGATTCGATTGCGAATTAAAAAAATATGCGAATATTCGGAACATAACCTGAAATAAGGCGAAAATAAACGAATTATGAAATGTTACCAGATCCAGCCTACCTCCGTATACAAATCCTTTAAAAGGTTTGCAATTTTTCTGCAATCGGTCTCATGCGTTTGCATTTCGTTTGCGAATTGAAATAATATGAGAATTTTCCTAACATAATCACAACTAATGTGAAAATAAACGAATTATCGAAAGTTGGTAGATCCAGCCCACCTCGATTTACAAAATCCATTAAAAGGTTTGCGATTTTTCTGCAATCGATCTCAAACGTTTGCGAATTGAGAAAATGTGCGAATATTCGGAATATAACCTGAAATAATGCGAAAATAAACGAATTATGAAATGTTACCAAATCCAGCCTACCTCCGGATACAAAATCCTTTAAAAGGTTTGCGATTTTTCTGTAATCGATCTCAAACGTTTGCGATTCGTTTGCAAATTGAGAAAATATGCGAATTTTCGAATATAACCAGAAATAATGTGGAAATAAACGAATTATCGAAAGTTGGTAGATCCAGCCCACCTCGATTTACAAAATCCATTAAAAGGTTTGCGATTTTTTTGCAATCGATCTCAAACTTTTGCGAATTGAGAAAATGTGCGAATATTCCGATACAATCACAATTAATGCGAAAATAAACGAATTATCGAAGTTGCTAGATCCAGCCCACCTCGATTTACAAAACGAATTATCGAAAGTTACTTGATCCAGCCCACCTCGATATACAAATATCTTTTAAAGGTTTGCGATTTTTCTGATATCGGTCTCAAACGTTTCCGATTCGTTTGCGAATTAAAAAAATATGCGAATATTCGGAACATAACCTGAAATAATGCGAAAATAAACGAATTATGAAATGTTACCAGATACAATCTGCCTCCGTATACAAAATCTTTTAAAGGGTTTGCGATTTTTTTTCAATCGGTCTCAAACGTTTCCGATTCGTTTGCGAATTGAGAAAATATTCGGATATTCCGAATATGACCTGAAATAATACGAAAATAAACGAATTATGAAATGTTACAAGATCCAGTCCACCTCTATATACAAAATCCTATAAATAGTTTGCCATATTGCTGCAATCGATCTCAAACGTTTGCGAATTGAGATAAAATGCGAATTTTCTAAATATAATCTGAAATAATGCGATCATAAACGAATTATCGAAAGTTGCTAGACCCGGTCCACCTCTATATACAAAATCCTTTTAAACGTTTGCAATTTTTCTGCAATCGGTCTCATGCGTTTGCATTTCGTTTGCGAATTGAAATAATATGAGAATTTTCCTAACATAGTCACAACTAATGTGAAAATAAACGAATTATCGAAAGTTGGTAGATCCAGCCCACCTCGATTTACAAAATCCATTAAAAGGTTTGCGATTTTTCTGCAATCGATCTCAAACGTTTGCGAATTGAGAAAATGTGCGAATATTCCGAATTTAACCTGAAATAATGGGAAAATAAACGAATTATGAAATGTTACCAGATCCAGCCTACCTCCGTATACAAAATCCTTTAAAAGGTTTGCGATTTTTCTGTAATCTATCTCAAACGTTTGCGATTCATTTGCAAATTGAGAAAATATGCGAATTTTCGAATATAACCAGAAATAATGTGGAAATAAAAGAATTATCGAAAGTTGGTAGATCCAGCCCACCTCGATTTACAAAATCCATTAAAAGGTTTGCGATTTTTCTGCAATCGATCTCAAACTTTTGCGAATTGAGAAAATGTGCGAATATTCCTAATATAATCACAAATAATGCGAAAATAAACGAATTATCGAAAATTGCTGGATCCAGCCCACCTCGATATACAAAACGAATTATCGAAAGTTACTTGATCCAGCCCACCTCGATATACAAATATCTTTAAAAGGTTTGCGATTTTCTGATATCAGCCTCAAACGTTTCCGATTCGTTTGCGAATTGAGAAAATATGCGAATATTCTGAATATTATCTGAAATAATGCGGAAATAAACGAATTATGGAAAGTTACTAGATCCAGTCCACCTCTATCTACAAAATCCTATAAATAGTTTGCGATTTTGCGGCAATCGATCTCAAACGTTTGCGAATTGAGATAATATGCGAATTTTCCAAATATAATAATGCGATCACAAACGAATTATCGAAATTTGCTAGATCCGGTCAACCTCTTTATACAAAATCCTTTAAAACGTTTACAATTTTTCCGCTATCGGTCTCAAGCGTTTGCATTTCGTTTGCGAATTGAAATAATATGCGAATTATCCGAACATAATCACAACTAATATGAAAATAAACGAGTTATCTAATGTTGGTAGATCCAGCCCACCTCGATTTACAAAATCCATTAAAAGGTTTGCGATTTTACTGCAATCGACCTCAAACGTTTGCGAATTGAGAAAATGTGCGAATATTCCGAATATAATCACAATTAATGCGAAAATAAACGAAATATCGAAGTTGCTAGATCCAGCCCACCTCGATCTACAAAACGAATTATCGAAAGTTACTTGATCCAACCCACCTCCATATACAAATATCTTTAAAAGGTTTGCGATTTTCTGATATCGGTCTCAAACGTTTCCGATTCGTTTGCTAATTAAGAAAATATGCGAATATTCAGAATATTATCTGAAATAATGCGGAAATAAACGAATTATGGAAAGTTACTAGATCCAGTCCACCGATATATACAAAATCCTATAAATAGTTTGCCATTTTGCTGCAATCGATCTCAAACGTTTGCGAATTGAGATAATATGCGAATTTTCTAAATATAATCTGAAATAATGCGATCATAAACGAATTATCGAAAGTTGCTAGACCCGGTTCACCTCTATATACAAAATCCTTTTAAACGTTTGCAATTTTTCTGCAATCGGTCTCATGCGTTTGCATTTCGTTTGCGAATTGAAATAATATGAGAATTTTCCTTACATAATCACAACTAATGTGAAAATAAACGAATTATCGAAAGTTGGTAGATCCAGCCCACCTCGATTTACAAAATCCATTAAAAGGTTTGCGATTTTTCTGCGATCGATCTCAAACGTTTGCGAATTGAGAAAATGTGCGAATATTCGGAATATAACCTGAAATAATGCGAAAATAAACGAATTATGAAATGTTACCAGATACAGCCTGCCTCCGTATACAAAATCCTTTAAAAGGTTTGCGATTTTTCTGTAATCTATCTCAAACGTTTGCGATTCATTTGCAAATTGAGAAAATATGCGAATTTTCGAATATAACCAGAAATAATGTGGAAATAAAAGAATTATCGAAAGTTGGTAGATCCAGCCCACCTCGATTTACAAAATCCATTAAAAGGTTTGCGATTTTTCTGCAATCGATCTCAAACTTTTGCGAATTGAGAAAATGTGCGAATATTCCGAATATAATCACAATTAATGCGAAAATATACGAATTATCGAAGTTGCTGGATCCAGCCCACCTCGATATACAAAACGAATTATCGAAAGTTACTTGATCCAGCCCACCTCGATATACAAATATCTTTAAAAGGTTTGCGATTTTCTGATATCAGACTCAAACGTTTCCGATTCGTTTGCGAATTGAGAAAATATGCGAATATTCTGAATATTATCTGAAATAATGCGGAAATAAACGAATTATGGAAAGTTACTAGATCCAGTCCACCTCTATCTACAAAATCCTATAAATAGTTTGCGATTTTGCGGCAATCGATCTCAAACGTTTGCGAATTGAGATAATATGCGAATTTTCCAAATATAATAATGCGATCACAAACGAATTATCGAAATTTGCTAGATCCGGTCAACCTCTTTATACAAAATCCTTTAAAACGTTTACAATTTTTCCGCTATCGGTCTCAAGCGTTTGCATTTCGTTTGCGAATTGAAATAATATGCGAATTTTCCGAACATAATCACAACTAATGTGAAAATAAACGAGTTATCTAATGTTGGTAGATCCAGCCCACCTCGATTTACAAAATCCATTAAAAGGTTTGCGATTTTACTGCAATCGATCTCAAACGTTTGCGAATTGAGAAAATGTGCGAATATTCCGAATATAATCACAATTAATGCGAAAATAAACGAAATATCGAAGTTGCTAGATCCAGCCCACCTCGATTTACAAAACGAATTATCGAAAGTTACTTGATCCAGCCCACCTCCATATACAAATATCTTTAAAAGGTTTGCGATTTTCTGATATCGGTCTCAAACGTTTCCGATTCGTTTGCTAATTAAGAAAATATGCGAATATTCTGAATATTATCTGAAATAATGCGGAAATAAACGAATTATGGAAAGTTACTAGATCCAGTCCACCTCTATCTACAAAATCCTATAAATAGTTTGCGATTTTGCGGCAATCGATCTCAAACGTTTGCGAATTGAGATAATATGCGAATTTTCCAAATATAATAATGCGATCACAAACGAATTATCGAAATTTGCTAGATCCGGTCAACCTCTTTATACAAAATCCTTTAAAACGTTTACAGTTTTTCCGCTATCGGTCTCAAGCGTTTGCATTTCGTTTGCGAATTGAAATAATATGCGAATTTTCCGAACATAATCACAACTAATGTGAAAATAAACGAGTTATCTAATGTTGGTAGATCCAGCCCACCTCGATTTACAAAATCCATTAAAAGGTTTGCGATTTTACTGCAATCGATCTCAAACGTTTGCGAATTGAGAAAATGTGCGAATATTCCGAATATAATCACAATTAATGCGAAAATAAACGAATTATCGAAGTTGCTAGATCCGGCCCACATCGATTTACAAAACGAATTATCGAAAGTTACTTGATCCAGCCCACCTCGATATACAAATATCCTTTAAAGGTTTGCGATTTTTCTGATAACGGTCTCAAACGTTTCCGATTCGTTTGCGAATTAAAAAAATATGCGAATATTCGGAACATAACCTGAAATAATGCGAAAATAAGCGAATTATGAAATGTTACCAGATCCAGCCTGCCTCCGTATACAAAATCTTTTAAAAGGTTTGCGATTTTTCTTCAATCGGTCTCAAACGTTTCCGATTCGTTTGCGAATTAAAAAAATATGCGAATATTCGGAACATAACCTGAAATAATGCGAAAATAAACGAATTATGAAATGTTACAAGATCCAGCTTGCCTCCGTATACAAAACGAATTATCGAAAGTTACTTGATCAAGCCCACCTCCATATACAAATATCTTTAAAAGGTTTGCGATTTTCTGATATCGGTCTCAAACGTTTCCGATTCGTTTGCTAATTAAGAAAATATGCGAATATTCAGAATATTATCTGAAATAATGCGGAAATAAACGAATTATGGAAAGTTACTAGATCCAGTCCACCTCTATATACAAAATCCTATAAATAGTTTGCCATTTTGCTGCAATCGATCTCAAACGTTTTTGAATTGAGATAATATGCGAATTTTCTAAATATAATCTGAAATAATGCGATCATAAACGAATTATCGAAAGTTGCTAGACCCGGTCCACCTCTATATACAAAATCCTTTTAAACGTTTGCAATTTTTCTGCAATCGGTCTCGTGCGTTTGCATTTCGTTTGCGAATTGAAATAATATGAGAATTTTCCTAACATAATCACAACTAATGTGAAAATAAACGAATTATCGAAAGTTGGTAGATCCAGCCCACCTCGACTTACAAAATCCAGGCTGTAGCCTGCCTCCGTATACAAAATGCTTTAAAAGGTTTGCGATTTTTCTTCAATCGGTCTCAAACGTTTCCGATTCGTTTGCGAATTAAGAAAATATTCGGATATTCCGAATATGACCTGAAATAATGCGAAAATAAACGAATTATGAAATGTTACAAGATCCAGCTTGCCTCCGTATACAAAATCCTTTAAAAGGTTTGCGATTTTTCTGTAATCGATCTCAAACGTTTGCGATTCGTTTGCAAATTGAGAAAATATGCGAATTTTCGAATATAACCAGACATAATGTGGAAATAAACGAATTATCGAAAGTTGGTAGATCCAGCCCACCTCGATTTACAAAATCCATTAAAAGGTTTGCGACTTTTCTGCAATCGATCTCAAACTTTTGCGAATTGAGAAAATGTGCGAATATTCCGAATATAATCACAATTAATGCGAAAATATACGAATTATCGAAGTTGCAAGATGCATCCCACCTCGATTTACAAAACAAATTATCGAAAGTTGCTGGATCCAGCCCACCTCGATATACAAAACGAATTATCGAAAGTTACTTGATCCAGCCCACCTCGATATACAAATATCTTTAAAAGGTTTGCGATTTTTCTTCAATCGGTCTCAAACGTTTCCGATTCGTTTGCGAATTGAGAATATATTAGGATATTCCTAATATGACCTGAAATAATGCGAAAATAAACGAATTATGAAATGTTACAAGATCCAGCTTGCCTCCGTATACAAAATCCTTTAAAAGTTTTGCGATTTTTCTTCAATCGGTCTCAAACGTTTGCGAATTGAGAAAATGTGCGAATATTCCTAATATAATCACAACTAATGCGAAAATAAACGAATTATCGAAAGTTGCTGGATCCAGCCCACCTCGATATACAAAACGAATTATCGAAAGTTACTTGATCCAGCCGACCTCGATATACAAATATCTTTAAAAGGTTTGCGATTTTCTGATATCGGTCTCAAACGTTTCCGATTCGTTTGAGAATTGAGAAAATATGCGAATATTCTGAATATTATCTGAAATAATGCGGAAATAAACGAATTATGGAAAGTTACTAGATCCAGTCCACCTCTATATACAAAATCCTATAAATAGTTTGAGATTTTGCTGCAATCGATCTCAAACGTTTGCGAATTGAGATAATATGCGAATTTTCCAAATATAATAATGCGATCATAAACGAATTATCGAAATTTGCTAGATCCGGTCAACCTCTTTATACAAAATCCATTAAAACGTTTACAATTTTTCCGCTATCGGTCTCAAGCGTTTGCATTTCGTTTGCGAATTGAAATAATATGCGAATTTTCCGAACATAATCACAACTAATGTGAAAATAAACGAATTATCGAAAGTTGGTAGATCCAGCCCACCTCGATTTACAAAATCCATTAAAAGTTTGCGATTTTTCTTCAATCGGTCTCAAACGTTTGCGATTCCTTTGAAAATAGTGAAAATATGCGAATTTTCCGAATATAACCAGCTCACCTCGATATACCAAATTCTTTAAAAGTTTGCGATTTTTCTGCAATCGATCTCAAACGTTTGCGAATTGAGAAAATGTGCGAATATTCCAAATATAATCATAAATAATGCGAAAATAAAGGAATTATCGGAAGTAACTAGATCCACCCCACCTCCATATACAACATCCTTTAAAAGGTATGCGATTTTCTGCAGCCAATCTGAAAAGTTTGTGATTCGTTTGCGAATTGAGATACTATGTGAAAATAAACGAGTTATCTAATGTTGGTAGATCCAGCCCACCTCGATTTACAAAATCCATTAAAAGGTTTGCGATTTTACTGCAATCGATCTCAAACGTTTGCGAATTGAGAAAATGTGCGAATATTCCGAATATAATCACAATTAATGCGAAAATAAACGAAATATCGAAGTTGCTAGATCCAGCCCACCTCGATTTACAAAACGAATTATCGAAAGTTACTTGATCCAGCCCACCTCCATATACAAATATCTTTAAAAGGTTTGCGATTTTCTGATATCGGTCTCAAACGTTTCCGATTCGTTTGCAAATTGAGAAAATATGCGAATTTTCGAATATAACCAGACATAATGTGGAAATAAACGAATTATCGAAAGTTGGTAGATCCAGCCCACCTCGATGTACAAAATTCTTTAAAAAGTTTGCGATTTTTCTGCAATCGATCTCAAACGTTTGCAAATTGAGAAAATGTGCGAATATTCCGAATATAATATGAAAAAAAGCGAAATTAAACGAATTATCGAAGTTGCTAGATCCAGCCCACCTCGATATACAAAACGAATTATCGAAAGTTACTTGATCCAGCCCACCTCGATATACAAAACGAATTATCGAAAGTTACTTGATCCAGCCCACCTCGATATACAAATGTCTGTAAAAGGTTTGCGATATTTCTGATATCGGTCTCTAACGCTTTCGATTCGTTTGCGAATTAAGAAAAAATGCGAATATTCAGAATATTATCTGAAATAATGCAGAAATAAACGATTTATAGAAAGTTACTAGATCCGTTCCGCCTCTTTATACAAAATCCTTTAAAACGTTTGCAATTTTTCTGCAATCGGTCTCAAACGTTTGCGATTCGTTTACGAATTGAGAAAATATGCGAATATTCGGAATATAATATGAAATAATGCGAAAAGAAACGAATTATCGAAAGTTGCAAGATCCAGCCCACCTCAATATACAAAATCCTTTAATTGTTTTTTGGCTATTTGCAGTCTGTCTCAAACGTTTGCGATTCATTTGCGTATTGAGATAATATGAGAATATCCGAATATATTAAGAAATAATACGAACATAAACGAATTATCTAAAGTTTCTAGTTCCAGCCCGCATCCATATACAAAATCCTTTACAAGGTTTGCGATTTTTCTGCAATCGGTCTCAAACGTTTGGATTTGTTCGCGAATTGAGATAATATGCGAATTTTCGGAATATAAATAGGAATAATGCGAATATCAACGAATTATCGATAGTTGCTAGATCCAGTCCACCTCTATATACAAAATCCTATAAGACGTTTGCAATTTTTCTGCAATCGGTCTCAAACGTTTCCGATTCGTTTGCAAATTCAGATAATATGCGAATTTTCCGAATATAATCAGAAAAAATGCGAATATAAACGAATTATAGAAAGTTATTAGATCCACCCCACCTCCATATACAAAATCCTTTAAAGGTATGCGATTTTCTGCAGCCAATCTGAAAAGTTTGCGATTCGTTTGCGAATTGAGATAATATGCGAATTTTCCAAATATAATCAGAAAAAATGCGAATATAAACGAATTATAGAAAGTTATTAGATCCAGCCCACCTCGATATACAAAATTCTTTAAAAGGTTTGCGATTTTTCTGCAATCGGTATCAAATGTTTGCGATTCGTTTGCGAATTGAGAAAATATGCGAATTTTCCGAATATAATCAGAATGATGCGAAAATACATGAATTATGGAAAGTTGCTAGATTCAGCCCGCCTCTATATACAAAAAGCTTTAAAAGTTTTGCAATTTTTCTGCAATTGGTATCAAACGTTTGCGATTCCTTTGCAAATAGTGAAAATATGCGAATTTTCTGAATATAACCAGAAATAATGCAAATATGAACGAATTGACGAAAGTTACTAGATCCAGCTCACCTCGATATACCAAATTCTTTAAAAGTCTGCGAATTTTCTGCAGTCGATCTCAAACGTTTGCGAATTGAGATAATATGCGAATTTTCCGAATATAATCAGAAATAATGTGAATATAAACGAATTATCGAAAGTAACTAGATCCACCCCACCTCCATATACAACATCCTTTAAAAGGTATGCGATTTTCTGCAGCCAATCTGAAAAGTTTGTGATTCGTTTGCGAATTGAGATACTATGCGAATTTTCCGAATATAATCAGAAATAATACGAAAATATACTAATTATCAAAATTTTCTAGATCCAGCCCACCTCCATATACAAAATCCTTTACAAGGTTTGCAATTTTTCTGCAATCGGTCTCAAACGTTTGCGATTCGTTTGCGAATTGAGATAATATGCGAATTTTCTAACTATAATCAGAAATAATGCGAATATAAACGAATTATAGAAAGTTACTAGATCCAGTCCACCTCTATATATACAAAATCCTTTAAAAAGTTTGCGATTTTTTGCAGTCGGTCTCAAACGTTTGCAATTGGTTTGCCAATTGAGATAATATGCGAATTTTCCAAATATAATCAGAAAAAATGCGAATATAAACAAATTATAGAAAGTTATTAAGTTATTAAGAAAGTTATTATTCGGAAAATTCGCATATTTTCTCAATTCGCAAAAGAATCGCAAACATTTGAAATCGACTGCAGAAAAATCGCAAACCTTTTAATGGATTTTGTAAATCGAGGTGGGCTGGATCTACGCACTTTTAATAATTCGTTTATTTTCGCATTATTGCAGGTTTTATTCCGAAAATTCGCATATGATATCAATTCCCAAACAAATCGCAAACGTTTGCGACCGACTACAAAAAAATCGCAAACCTTTTAAAGGATTTTGTATATAGTGGTGGACTGGATAGAGTAACTTTCGATAATTCGTTTATTTTCGCATTATTTCAGGTTATATTCCGAATATTCGCATATTATCGCATTTCGCAAACTATGAGACCAATTGCAGAAAAATCGCAAACCTTTTAATGGATTTTGTATACGGAGGCGGGCTGAATCTAGAAACTTTTGATAATTCGTTTATTTTCGTATTATTTCTGATTATATTCGGAAAATTCGCATATTATCTCAATTCGCAACCGAATCGCAAACATTTGAGACCAACTGCAAAAAATCGCAAACCTATTAAAGGATGTTGTATATCGAGGTGGGCTGGACCTAGCAACTTTCGATAATTCGTTTATTATCGCATTAGTTGTGATTATATTCCGAATATTCGCATATTATCTCAATTCGCAAATGAACCCAAACGTTTGAGATCGCTTGCAGAAAAATCGCAAACCTTTTAATGGATTTTGTAAATCGAGGTGGGCTGGATCTACCAACATTTGATAATTCTTTTATTTCCGCATTATTTCAGATTATATTCTGAACATTCGCATATTTTCTCAATTCGCAAAGGAATCGCAAAAGTTTGAGACCGATTGCAGAAAAATCGCAAACGTTTTAAAGGATTTTGTATATAAAGGTGGACTGGATCTAGTAACTTTTCATAATTCGTTTATTTTCGTATTACTTGTGAATATATTCAGAGAATTCGCATATTATCTCAATTCGCAAACGAATCCAAACGTTTGAGACCGATTGCAGAAAAATTGCAAACGTTTTAAAGGATTTTGTATATAGAGGTGGACCGCGTCTAGTAACTTTCGATAATTCGTTTATTTCCGCATTATTTCAGATTATATTCTGAATATTCGCATATTTTCTCAATTCGCAAACGAATCGCAAACGTTTGAGACTGATTGCTGAAAAATTGCAAACGTTTTAAAGAATTTGGTATATCGAGGTGAACTGGATTTAGTAACTTTCGATAATTCGTTTATATTCGCATTATTTCTGATTATGTTCGGATAATTCGCATATTATCGCAATTCGCAAACTTTGAGATCAATTGTAGAAAAATCGCAAACCTTTTAATGGATTTTGTATACGGAGGCGGGCTGAATCTAGCAACTTTCGATAATACGTGTATTTTCGCATCATTTCTGATTATATTCGGAAAATTTGCATGTTTTCTCAATTCGCAAACGAATCGCAAACGTTTGCGACCGATTGCAGAAAAATCGCAAACCTTTTAAAGGATTTTGTATACAGAGGCGGGCTGGATCTGGTAAATTTCCATAATTCGTTTATTTTCGTAATAGTTGTCGGATCGGTCTCAAACGTATGGATTCTCTTGCGAATTGAGATAATATGCGAATTTCAAAAAAATATTCAATAAATATAACGAAAAAACTTTAAACGCGTTTTTCTCAAAATGAAGTTTTTTCAACTGGCGGACAGATAATCTTCCAATCTACTGAACCGATTTTAATAAATGACGGCTTGTTTTGTTCATTAACATGTTCTGTAAGACAATTAACCACAATATCACCAAAAAATAGAAAAGAAAAATTTTTGTAGAGAAGAAAGTGATGAAAAACACGGTCAATTTCGCAAATATTATTTCAAATATCCGCCATTTTCTTATTTTTATCGATTTTTTATTAATTGTGTTTAACTGTCGTGTAAAATAACTTCCTTTTTAAAATGCCGTTTCTTTTTTTTGTTTCTGACTTACCAATCTCGAGATTATCTGTCCGCCATCAGACAGGTTCCATTTTAGATGCTCGACTTTGACGCCACCTACAGATTGCAAGATAAAGTAAAAATAAAAAATTAAAATTGTTTTGCGATCTATAGACGTGTACTAATGTCATCAAAAACTCTTGTACTTAATTTTAATATTAGTGCTGAGAAAACAATTCTTAAAAATCTGCCTTTTTATACGTTCTAAAGGTTAGTAGTATCTTAACCCTTTGAGACCCACATTTAAAGGAATACACTAATTATTTCAAAGCGTACGGTACACATAGTTTTCGGGGTCGCTGATTCCGAATCCGATGTCAGTTTTTCGAAATTCAAAATGGCGGATCCAATATGGCGGACAAAATTTTAACAATTTGAAACAAATTCGTGAAAATCTATACTGGGGGGTTTTCGGGATCGCTGATTACGAATACGATGTCAGTTTCCCGAAATTCAAAATGGCGGATCCAATATGGCGGACTGTATTTTGAAAACTTGAATAAAGTTCATGAAAATTAATATACGTGGGTTTCCCGGGTCGTTAAATCTGTTGTTCATATTTGAATAGTCAAAATGGATCCAATGCGGCAGACAAATGTTGAACAACTGAGCAACCTATTTTTGAATAGTCGTACATAGCGCAAAAGATTTTTAGCGAATTTCGAAACACCCTCCTCTTTTACACGGGCTTGGGACCGCCGAAATGGCAGAGTTTTGTTCCTTTTTTTTTTGTTTTTTACTTTTTTTTGCTTTTTTTGTTTTTTTTTTGTTTTTTTTGTTTTTTTTTTTTTTTTTTTTTTTTTTTTTTTTTTTTTTTTTTTTTTTTTTTTTTTTTTTTTTTGTTTTTTTGTTGTTTTTTTTTGTTTTTTTTTCTTTATTTTTCTATTTTCTGATTGTTCCTAATGTTTTTCAGTGTCGTTGACGTGATATCTTACGAAGCAATTCTTTTCCCTTTTTATACACAGCGGAACTTTGCATACTCAACACACGAAAGATGTTCGACATCTTTGGGTTGTGGTGCTGCAGCAAACGCAATGTTTGATAATTTCTCCTACAATGGGAAGGTGTTGTTTCTGTGCGAATCTAATTTCATTTGAAACTTTGAGTTTATAATTACTCGAAGGGACATTCTTTTGTTTTCGACCTTTTTTATTTGGGATAGAAGCTCCGATAAGACTATTTGCAACTGATAATCGGAAACTTTTTAGATTCATTGCAGAATTAAAGTTATGTTGCTTGTATGCTATATATGAGTTTACCACTGTTACGTCAATCAAATGCCAGAAAATTCTCATCCACCATTTCTTACTTTTTCTATTTATTTCATACGTAGACTTTAGCATATCTGCCTTGTCAACGCATCCCATAAAAGAATTGTAATCATGGGATATCAGTGGCGCAGATCTCTGAATAATGGATCCATCTTTTTGTCGTCTGCCAATAGTAACAATGACAGAGGGATCGTGAAAATTAGACAAGAACTGTACGGGTTTATTGTCAATCCATTTTACCCAACTAATACCCTTGAAAGAGGTTCGAAATTCACTCTCTCCTGCCCTCATACTCTTATCAAATTTCTGCTTCTTCGGTAAGTCTTTGCGATTACTTCTCACAGTGCCACAGGCTAGAATGCCATCACGTTTCAACGATATCATCAGATTTACGCTTGTGAAGTAGTTATCAAAATACAAATGATAATATTTTGAAATTAACACGCGAGATAAATCTATAACAACTCTTTCGCATAAAAATTTTTCCGATTTTTGATTAACTTTGCCAGTATATATTTGAAATTGACAAACAAAACCATACTTATCCGCCCTCACCCAAACTTTAAAACCTCTTTTTATAGGTTTTAGTGGAAGATATTGTTTGATCGAACTTCTGCCCTTAAATCGAATCATACTTTCGTCAATAGCTTGCTCTTTAGAGGGCTTATAAAATTTTAGGAAACTATCTGAAAGATGAGTTATCATTGGTGCAATTTTGTATAGCTTGTCGTAATTAGGATCTTCTCTTTTAGGCGCAGATTTGTTGTCATTCAGATGCAATTTTGATAGAAGGAATGAAAATCTATTCCGAGGCATGCTTGAACTTATATAAGGGTCACGTAACTGAGTATTGGATGACCAATAATCACGAATTGAGGGAAGCTTTTTGATTCCCATCATAATGTTTATTCCAATGAATTTTAGTATCTCTTCCTTTGTTGTTTTATCAAAGGGTTTTTCAGATTGTTCGCAATACAGGTTAGTTTGCTCTACTAGTGTTTCTATCAGTGCATCCGACATGAAAAGAAGAAAAACGTCTGATGGCGATGTAACTCCACTTGGAAAATTTGGACCACATTCTTCCGAAAATAATGTTTCATCATATTGTCTACTCTTTTCTTCCCAAATGCCATCTAACTTATCTATTCTTTGACTAAGAGGCATGCAATTTTCGGCATCCAATGTATTTACAGTGTTTGGGCCAAGAACATGGTCTGTTTCTAAATTTATTTCACCCGCATCAATTTCGCCATCAGTGGTATTATCGTCTGATTCGTACTGACCATCTTCACTTCGCAATCGCTTACAATAGGAATAAACTCCATTATATACTATGATATGTGTTATGTCTTCGCAACAGCCTCACGTCTGCTTATAGACTGAAGGGTAAACTGTTTCTCTAACGAGAGCAACAATTGCACCGAAATTCGAAAACGCGCCTATCGACAAGAAATCAAACTACGTAGGGTGGATCGTGGCACGTTATGCCACTTTTCAATTCACAAAAGTGAATTATATAGTAATCTGTTCAATAAAAAAGGTCGAATCTTTGTAGTAATAATTGTCAATAGCAACCAATGTATAGTATGGCTATTTTGTACTCGTGCAATGTAATAATAATTAGTTACGGATAAAAGTTTATTCCACGTAGTAAAAACGAAAATGCTGATATTTGTAATGTTTTCTTCTGACGATTTGAATTTCAAATATTTTTAATTTTCTCTATTGTAGTAATTTACATATACATTTACATACGTTGTGCCATTTCTGATATTTTTTCTTTAGTTTTTTTAGTAAACGTAATAAGTTTTAAATTTTGAAATAGATTTTTGATTATAAAAAGATTGTATTGCAATAATTTGATTATTACTTTTGTTCAATATTGTTACTTCCAGAATTATTATATAGTAAACTGAAAATGACACAAAGTGTCCCGGTCTACTCTATACATATATGTTGATAAAATAAATTGAGGGAAGCTAGCTGTATGATTTATTATTATTTATTGAATTATATATAACTATATATACTTATGCATAACTATATAAGTATATATAACATGTTATGAACATATGTATAAAAATCACACATAAATCTTAATGACAAATATCGACAAAGCTCGCTTTCTTGTCAATAAGTACGTTTTAAAATTTCGAGATAATTTTTGCTCGCATTATAGAAATGGGTTTTCGTATAGTATGTAAGCGGAAAACCCGGAAAATCTACGAATAATGATATTCACAAGTTTCATTCGATTTTTCCAATCATTGTCCGACATCTTCGACTTGGCATTTTGAATAACAATTTCTCTGGATTTCTCCAAATATTCTTCACCATATTAGATCCTCCATTTTGAGTTCCGTAAAACTGTAAACACATTCGTAAACAGCGGTTCCCAAAATCGTCGAATAACGATTTTCACCAATTTTTCTCAGTTTTTCAATATACTGACCGCCATATCGAATCCGCCATTTTGAATTTCGAAAAACTGACATCGGATTCGTAATCAGCGACCCCGAAAACCCCCCAGTACAGATTTTCACGAATTTGTTTCAAATTGTTAAAATTTCGTCCGCCATATTGGATCCGCCATTTTGAATTTCGAAAAACTGACATCGGATTCGTAATCAGCGACCCCGAAAACCCCCCAGTATAGATTTTCACGAATTTGTTTCAAATTGTTAAAATTTCGTCCGCCATATTGGATCCGCCATTTTGAATTTCGAAAATCTGACATCGGATTCGTAATCAGCGACCCCGAAAACATAAGTAACGATAATTAAAACTACCTGTTTACTGCCGAATTTCTTCGGAATTGAATTAATCATACAAAAAGTGACATTTTTAAGCGTAAATTTGTTTATAACAAAAATAAAAACAATGAAATTACTAAAAGTACTGCACTATGTACAAATATAAACCCTTATCACATTAAAAATGTAAAAAAAAATGAAATATTATATATAAATAGGAAAATATGACCAAAATAAGAAGACTGAATCTGACGCCACTATAGTGGCGTCTGGGACTCAAAGGGTTAAGTGCCTTGACCAAAAAAATGGCCAACTAAAACGTTCCAGATCTGCTTCTCAGATCTGGGATGTAACAAAATTGGTGACAGCGGTGGGATGAATCATTGATCATGATTGGAAATTATGCCGATCGAACAGTCTCCAAAATCTCAAGATCTCGCACTTCGTTCTAATACCTCGGTAGATAGATCAATTTTCGACCAAGATCCAAAAAGCTTAGAAAAGAAAATACATAACAATTTAGAAACCGATATAAAAATTAAGGTAGATTATTCAAACGAAATGGCTCAAAATACACAAACAGTCACGCTTCCGGACGCTCTCGAATGCGTACCTATCTTTGACGAGAAAAATATTTCAGTCCACACCTTTCTAGAAGGATGCGACGAAGCAAACCTCGTAAAACTTATTAGGACTAGATTAACGGGTGAAGCTAGGCGCGTAATAACAGGACAAAAATACGAGAAACTCGCTGAATTCTCTAAATATATCAAAAGTATTTATGCTCCGGCCTTGTCCGCAAATCAAATTCGACGCGAATTAAGCAAAACATTTCAAAAAGAAAACGAAGGTACGATTTTTTATGCTAATAAACCGCATCCTCGAGGCGCGAAAAATAGAAATTGAAAATGATTTAAGCGAAGAACAAATAGCTTCCATCGATCAAGAAATTGTCGATGCTTTCACGGATGGATTATTACCCGATTTGCAATTGCGACTTAATAATAAAAAATTTTCGAAACTCGACGAAGCCGTACCTTCTATTATTACAATCGAAAAAAAACTAGCTGCATTAAAACTCCTTCGAACTGATAATGAGAATACACGCGATAAAATTAAAAAAACACATATAATACAAAAAACGGAAACAGTAACATGCCATATCTGTAAAAAACCCGGTCATGACGCCACTACCTGCTGGTTCAGAGGTGCCGCCAGTCAAGATGCAAACACCTGCAATTCTTCTCGTGTTTCGAATCCCTACCATAAAAGAAACTTTAGTCAACAACCTGAATAACTTTTTCCTAGACAGCAAAATACACATTTGAGAGAAACAATTTTGACCAAAAAAACCCTAAAAACCACTGGAAATTTAATAATAACCATAATAATAACTATAATAATTATAATAATAATAATAATAAATCTGCAATTATTGCAAAAATCCTGGGCACACCATAAACGAATGTCGTAAACGGGAATATAATAACTTTCAAAAAACACAAAATCAGGGAAAGTACGGTTCCCTCCCAACGGGCGCTCGGAGGAAGACTTCTCAAGCCGAACGTCGCGTCCGAGCATTAAATGCCGAAACAAATTTGTCTGAACGGTCAATGTCCGAATAAAAGATTCTGCACCATCGATTCGTGTAGTAGCAAAACCATTAAAGGGTATTCAGGATCAGGCCCCAATCTCCTTTGGGCTGATTCGGTTCCATCTGACATATTTATTGATCAAAAGGAAATTTTAAAGCTGAATGGAATAACTCGTTACCTAGTGACTAACTTAGGGACTGTCACGGTCGAGCTCTTAGGATATCTCGTGAGTTTTCATATCCAAGCCGATTTTCCGATCAAACAAAACGGGTTGTTAGGAAACGAATTTTTCTGGCAATCAAATGCTAAGATAAATTACGATGACCGACGCTTGGATCTCTATGGAGATGAGAAGGCTGTGTGCTTTGATTTTTATGACATTCAACGCATTCCCCCGAGGAGTACCACGATTTGCTATGCTCGAGTTGCGAATCCAGAGTTACGAGTCGGACATTTACCAGACTTAAAGATAGGGCAAGGAATTTACGCAGGAAAGGCCCTTGTCAAGAATACACGCGGAAAAACATATTTTTCGGTTTTTAATACGACGGAAGAAGAATTTGATTTGGAAATTCCTACACTGGAAATCGAAGAAGCAGGGAACATAAACGAGAGTCAAAATTCACATACAACTGATTCACTATTAATAAAAACCTCCGAAAAAACTAGCGGAGCAAATCAAAATCTACTAAATCAAAATCCACTGAATCAAAATGAATCTGCTCTAAAAACATCTGAAGAAAATAACGGAGCAAATAAAAACTCTCTAAATCTAAGTGAATCAAAAAAGGATAATCCACAAATCTTGATATTAAATAAAACCGAAAATTTACTAAATCAAAATGAAAATACAAAATTACTAAATCTAAATAACAACGAAAAATTACTAAATCAAAATGAAAACAAAAAATTGCTAACTCTAAATAACAACGAAAAATTGCTAAGTCAAAATGAAAACGAAAAATTGCTAAATCCAAATAAAAAAATACTAAATCAAAATAAAACGAAAGTTTCTATGAAATCTTGACATACGAAGAATACAAAAATCGAAAGAAACAAGAATAAAAAACAATAGAATATTAAACATAAATTCGATAAAAAATGAAAGAATCAACGAGTTATTAAAACAGATTAATTTAGAACATCTGAATCCTGAAGAAAGATACAGCGCCGAAAATAGATTAAAGGAAAGTACTGATTGCTTTTACTTACCGGGTGATGAATTAAACGGCACAGATGTATTACAACATCGAATTATAACAACAAACGATGCGCCCATAAACACGAGGCAATGCCGATATCCAGCAATCCATAAAGACGAAGTACACAAACAAGTTTCCGAACTTCTCGAACAAGGCATCATAAAGCCTTCCAAATCTTCTTACAACGTACTGGTATGGGTCGTTCTAAAAAAGGCCGACGCTGAAGGAAACAAACGCTGGCGCATGGTCCTGGATATCCGTAAAATAAATGAGAAAACAATCGGTGATTCTTATCCCCTTCCAAACATTATAGATATCATAGATGAACTCGGTGGAGCAAAATATTTCTCTGTGTTTGATCTAGCAAATGGTTTTCACCAGATAAAAATGCATCCGGAAGACGCGCATAAAACAGCCTTTTCAACTCCTTATGGTCACTTTCAATTTCAAAGAATGCCGTTTGGATTAAAAAATGCTCCAGCGACGTTCCAACGACTAATGGATGTTATCCTTACAGGTTTACAAGGGATAGAACTCTTCGTTTATTTGGACGACATAGTTATATACGTATCATCATTAAGCGAACACGAAGTAAAAATGCATAAACTAATGGCACGACTTCGCGAAGCAAACTAAAAACTTCAATCCGAAAAATGCAAAATTCTACGACACGAAATAGTCTATTTAGGACACGTTATCGGCAAAGACGGAATTAAGCCCAATCCTGAAACTCTGAAAGCAGTACAACAATTTCCAATTCCTAAAAATCGAAAGAATATTCGCCAATTCTTAGGCTTAGCCGATTACTATAGACGATTTATTAAAGATTTCTCAAAAATAGCTAGACCTTTAAGTAATTTATTAAAGATGATGTTGCTTTTAATTGGACAACAAAACAAGAAATTGCATTTAACATTTTAAAAGATAAACTCATTTCTGGACCGATATTACAATATCCTGATTTTTCAAAACCATTTATTATTACAACTGATGCTTCAGGTTTCGCGATAGGTGGAATATTATCTCAAGGAGAAATTGGGAAAGACCGACCAATAGCATACATTTCACGAGTTTTAAATGATTGTGAAAAAAATACGACATTTACGAAAAGGAAGCACTAGCCATAGTATACGCCTTTTCACAATTTCGACATATACGGAAGAAAATTTACCTTAGTCACTGATCACAAGCCACTAATTTGGTTTCGAACAACAGAAAATGCCAATTCTCGTGTTTTAAAATGGAGATTAAAACTCGCGGAATACACTTACGACGTAGTCTATAAAGCCGGCAAAACTAATGCAAATGCTGATGCATTATCACGAAACCCGGTATTCGCTATAAGCACTGCACACAGTTTTGAACCACCTCGTCCGAGAGGCAGACCAAAAAGAACTGAACTAAACCATCTACAAAAACCCCAGATGTTGCGAAGAAGTGAGCGTTTGCAAAAAAATTTAGAACTATCAACAGTCATAAAAGAATTTCCTTCTACCTCTAAACCCTATGTCGAAGATAAAAAAGTGAAACTAAAAAGTGACAAGGTATCCAACGAGACAATCACGAAGGATTATTCCGATGAAAACATCAAAATAAATGAGTATGATAACGACGATTACACTTCGCAATTAAATATAACTACCTTATCATTGCTGGATGTTGGAGAGTGTGAAATCCCAGAACCAACGGTTAACACTTTGTTATATATTCAATTGTTGCAACTCGCAGAATATTCAACGTCGAAGGCAATTAAGTGCAAAGTATTATTTAAGAGACATATTATCTATTGTGGAATGCATTCGCACGATCAATGTAAAAATATACATAATACCAATACTATAGTATTAGGAAATAATGTAATAATTTCGGGCCTGAGCGTCCGCCAGCTAAATATTAAAAATGTAATGCTCGCGGTCACAGCCGATGGAAATTGTAACGGCGCGCATTATTCTGATCCATAGGGATCATAAAACAATGTAATAGTACAAGCGGTAGTGGAAATAATCTTACATACAGACACGGTATCTCTTAATTTAAAAACCGGACGTGCACATTTAAAAACTGGAACCACTTGTTCCATAAGAGAGAGTTCGTGTTTTGATTTAGAACGAGGTTACACTTACTGGGACCTTTTAGAGAAAGATAGTTGCGATTTCAATAAATATGACGTTCTGTATGAAGGAATATCCTTTCGTATAGAATAAATTAACAATCGAGACGCACCAACAATAATAACCGCAGAAACGGAAGATATTACTTTTGCGTTGACAATAAAAAACGAGCAAAAATTATGCGGATATCCAATATTTCAAACCGAACATCCATAGCGCCATTTTCAGACGACCAATCGTATCAACTGTAAATAAAATCAAGGTAGAAAAAGTTGACATTTTTGCATATGTTAATAGTAAGTTTATCCATGTAGAGAAACACATTCGTAGCGAGTTAAAATCTTTATATTACGATATTTTAGAACAGCGTTGCACATTAGAACAGCAAGTTTTAAAAAACAATTTGTTCATCGCCGACAGCAATGCAGACGAATTCGCCTTCAACATTATGAGAGGTCCGGGTTTTATGGCTATGTCTGCCGGAGAGGCAATACATATCAACAAATGCATACCTGTTGAAGTAAGAGTTCGACAAATATCTGAATGTTATATTGACATTCCCGTCACCCGAGGAAATTTCTACGACCATTATATTGAGGCTACCGTTCCAACTATGCTCAAACCGAATGATCAAGCCACTTGGAAGTATACAAATCTGGAGAATCTTGGATCTACGGGAATCTACTCAGAAAAAACTCTGGGCGAACTGAGGAAACATATTATGTTCCCCGCCGAAAAAGCAGCCATCCTTAATTCTGTAACTCGTGGAATCACAGGACAAGGCATGGTAGGCGTGGGTATATCGCTCAAACATCTATTGGTTGCGGAGTCATTAAATATCATATCCGAAAACACCTGGGGTGTTTATTGGGATAAATTTGTCAAATTTGGCAACGTGAGTGCAGGACTATTAATGCTGCTTTTGATTTTTCGATTGATAAAATTAGCCGTGGACACGATCGTACATGGTTACGCTCTACACTCCGTTTACGGATGGTCTTTACTGCTTATCGCAGCTATTTGGGACTCTTTCACTCACCTTCTGCTCCACCTTTCTAAAAGAAAACCTAAAGAAGATAACGAAATGGAACTTTTAACTCCAACAAATCAAGAGATAACGCAATCTCCATCTCAGAACGACGTAAACACATCCCTGGTAAAAATTTCCGATTGAACTTCAATCGAACCTAATGAGACTCGATCAGACCTATTCGGTTTCAATCCGCAATTTGTCCCCGATACAATCGGACTCAATCGGACGTCGGTTTCAATCGGTTGCAATCGGAAATTTTATTCGGAACGAATCGGATTCGATCCGAGGGCGACATTTCAAACGGATTCAATCCGATCATTTATTCAGAATTAATCGGACTCATTCCGAACGATCAATCGGAACGAAACGGAATCAATCCAGGTAGACATTTCAAACGGTTTCAATCCGAACAGTCAATCGGAATGATTCGGAATCATTCCGAGGTAGAAAGCTCAAACGGTTTCAATCCGAACTATCAATCGGAACGAATCGGATTTAATCTGAAGTGGAAATGTCAAAAGGTCTCAATCGGACCTCTCATTCGGAACGAATCGGAATCAATCCAGATAGGCATTTCAAACGGTTTCAATCGGACCCCTCATTCGGAACGAATCGGAATTTTCAATTTTGTAAATTTTCAAAATTCTCTTTCATGTATGCATTAGTTAGCTCGAAGTCATCCCCCCTTTTGATAAGCCTCAAAATTTTGTCAGATTTCACGTATCTCTCACCGTTTTCGAGATATTGAAGAATTTTTAAAAATTTTAACGTGTGACACAAATATCATATTACGATATAAGTAGTGATCGACAGTAGTAGACCAGTGGTCCGTGACGCGCGCGGTCATTCTTCCTTGTTAAGTATTCTTGTTGGGGAATACTACTTGGATGGGTGACCGCTTGAGAACAGATTTTTTAAAGATAACTAAATTATCAAAAAAAAAATTTAAAATATAAAAAAAAAATAAAAAGAAATTAATTTTTATATAAATTTAAAATTTTGGAAAATTTCATTGTCGGATTAGGTCCGTTTAGAACAGTTTAAATCCGTTTCGGTCTCATTAGGTCCGTTTCGAGAGGGTGCAAAGGTGTCTGATTAGGTCCGTTTAGAACTGATTAGGTCGGGAACAAATTGCGGATTGCCCAATCGGATTGAATGAGAAATTTTCACCAGGGATCTGCACCTCCTCGACCCACAGAAAACCTATATCCAGCTTTTGCATTAAAGAAATAAATATTTTAATTATAGATGGCGCCTCGCAGTGAAAACGTGCTTCAGATGCCTTACAAAATAAGTGAACGCATCAAGAATCGATATCATCGAATGGCTCCATATTTATGTATTCAATCCATGAATTCAACAATTCTGTGCCACATCTTCAATGATTACGCTTATCTTATATGCACATCTCGTTTCAACAATGCACCTATCGAAATTCAAGAAGAATTCACTCCTTTAAAATGGGCTCATTTTACAACCCCCGTTCAACAGACATTGATAAAACTTCATTGTCAAAAATGCTCAATTAAGCTCTTAAAAATTCAACCATCTGCTTCATGTCAAGACTGTTGCCTTCATTATTTTGAAAATGAATCTTATTTAATTCAAGTCCATACCATACGTATAGTACCCTCATCAAATTCCCCATTATACCTTGGCGAACCATCAGGAATACCTAAAATTACAACTAGCGGACATCATCAGTTGTGCATAAAGGAATTATGTATAGTGATACAATATCGACGATCAAATGGCAGTATCATTTCTATTTGCAAAGATTGCCATCCAGCTTCAAAACCTACACCAGAAGCACTTCCGAAATTACATGCTGCTAAATTCTACTACGCATATACAAATTACGATTCTGATCAATTCAAAGACGAGCTTTGATTCTGTTGTCATTATTGTAATAAAGAAGTACTGTTAGTCCAATGGGCAAACAGATGTAGAGACTGTATTTTTCGACTAACCCAAGCATTTGAGAGTACACCTTTACAAATAGGAATTAATCACACCTTCTTCATACCACCAAAAATGCATTAACAACCTCAGGGGAGGTTTGCATGCCTGGATACCCAGCCATATTTCAAGAGGGGAGGTGTTACATCCTAACGAAAATACGTAAATAGGTCATGCCACGAAACGCCGGATTTTCTCCATCGATAAAAATAGAACAGATAAGAAAGGAACAAAGACGTTTTCAAAAAGAAAGACTATTAGTGCACAAAACTAAAATGAACATTAATAATGAACATTAAGTGAACCTAGTGATTAGTGAATAGCGTTAAGAACTAGATCATAAACTTAAGTTAAGAATAAAAATAAAATATGATTAAAGAATACTCAAAACACTAATCAATCTTTGTTTAAAACAAAACTAAACCAAACTATTAAGTGTTTGGACTTTTTTAACGCTAAATTCATACCTAATCAAACGAAGTTAATTAAATTTCATTTTTTAATCTATACAATAAATTAGAAATTAGTTTTTAGATGCCTTTGGTCGAACAGAGAAGCCGCCCAATGTACACACGATACTTGAGAGTTTTATGGCCTACCCAATAAAACTACTGCACTCGGCGGAAATTCATTTTTTAACGAATAGGAAAATTTAACAGATAGACTTCCGTTAGAAAACTCTTGCCGCCAAAAAGTTTTAACCAATAAGCTCATTCCACAAATATGTATTTTTTATCTCATCTTCTCTTTTCGTCCAACGCATGCAAGTATATGTAATAATTCAGTATAAATGCAGCCTTCTCCAACCAGATCATTACTGCACTTTAAAAGCTAGCCAGCGGTTGAGGTCGTTCCTAAAACAACCCTAAATATTCCTTTCCCGTAAAACAAGTAAGTAAAAAGAGAAATAAAATATTGTATATTTAAATATAAAAAATGTTTTATTCAAAATCTCCCTTCCCTGCAGTTCCCCTCTACCTGCCATCCCTATAAATCCTTTCCAATAGCCGATGATGACGAAATGAGCCAAAAAGTATATGATATCCACAAAAATTAATCAATTACTGATTAAAAAAGCTCAATCCTGAGGTTCTTTTCCCCTTCCTTCCTTTCCTTAAACTCATGATCATAGGCCAGCTCCCAGGTAAAGGGCTTAAGTGCCTTGACCAAAAAAATGGCCAACTAAAACGTTCCAGATCTGCTTCTCAGATCTGGGATGTAACAACTCTTTCGCTCTTATGAAAAATAGTGAAATTTCACTCTTATAAAATTTGAGAGCAAACACAACATCTGCTTATGAAATATATGTACATTTGTTAACATTTTGTACTGTTATTTAACATTTTATTATAATTTAACAATTTCTCAAACAGTTATAAAAGAACACTGCATGTACGGAACTATAACATAATGGGGAATACGTCAAAAACCCAACATTAAAAAATTTCGAATTATTTATATTTTTAAATATCTTCCTCTCTTTTCTGTTTTAATTTCTAGTTTAGACACTATATTTTCCTTTCTCACAGTTCGAGCATCAGGTACATGTGGAAAAAAGAAGCGAATATCTTTTCCTTCTTTCATTTTAAGAAATTCGATTTCGAATAAATTCTTTTCAATATCAGTGACTATCTGTTGAACATCTCTATCTGTCAAAAAAACAGTTACGCCTTTTTTCATTCAGTAAGGCAGTGTAGAAATGAATAGAAATAGAAATAAAAATAATTGCTACTTTTCAGTCGAAGTATATTAGTCAAACAATTTTCACGGGAATCAGCGAAATGAACGCAAAGATTAATGATCACAATACCTATTTATAATAGGACTTATTTATAATAGGAAATTGTTAAAAATTACATTTTGTTATAAATAACGAAGATTATGTTATGACAGAATATCTGTGTGTGGCATGATATTTCTTAACATTTTTACTTTTCTTACTATAATGATAATAATATTTAATTTATATTTACAGAAAGACGAAGGAAAAGATTAACTATTGAAGAAAAATTGAAAATTATTTCAAGAGTGGAAGTAGGAGAGTCACATTCTGCAGTGGCAAATAGTTTTGGAGTTGTCAGGCAAACAGTATCGCACCTGCACCAACACCGTAACGAAATTTCTGAGCATGAAAGACATTTAGAATCCGTGGAAGGTTCTTTGAAAAAGAAAAAATATACCGGCATCGAGGAATCAGAATTCGAAAAAATTGTGTACATGTGGTTTTTCCAGGAAAGAGAACTTGGAGTACCTGTATCGGCTTCCAAGCTACAGGAAGTAGCCCGAATAGTTAATGAACAATTTGCAGGCTATAATAATTTTGCTGCAAGCTCGGGGTGGTTATGGAAATTTAAAAAACGTCATGGCATTCGTTAGCTTTCAATGCAGGGAGAAAAACTCTCCGCAGACACTAATGCGAGTGATACATTTGCGAAGAAATTCGAAATTTTATTGAAGAACACAATTATTCCCTGGATAATGTGTACAATGCAGACGAGACTCGTTTCCAATGAAAGCGTTTTCCACAAAAAACTTTGGCATCCAGAAGTGAAACCAGTGCTTCTATACGCAAGGTAATTAAGGCGCGAATGAATCCAGTAGAATACACCGTTGATGAAAATTTCGACGATGATGACGAAGACAACTCCGATTGTAATAATGTCAAAGATGATTTACCTTCGTGTCATGAAGCACTGAAAGGCGCACGCAAGTTTTACGAATGGTATTCGTCAAGATTGCATGGGAATGCAGATCATTTGAAAATTCTTGGCTATATGAAAGATATGGCTTCGCAAGTAGCTGTAGAAGACTTGTTATAATGTTATTACAAATAATAAAGACTAACTTTTGTCAATTTTATAAGATATAATTTAATTGAATAAATGTAACTGTTACAAATTCGTACGGAATGTAATGTAATTAAACAATTATCTCTGAAAATAAAATAAGTTCGTAGGAAGGGGAGTTCGCTTATTAAGGCTCACATTTTCAGTTATCTTTCTTCTTACTCGTGAATTTTGTTACCTATCAATTCACTTCTCGCAAATTGTATTAAATAAAAATTAAATTAAAGTTACAAAATAAAAAATTAATAAATGGAAGTCAAAATTTCTCAAACCTGCCATCTAAAAATCGTGAAATCTTATTTTAATCGAAAGTGTGATTTTCTGGTAATGTTTCAACTCAAAAGAAAATGTGCCAAAGGAATGATAATATAAACAATTTAATTATTTTGATACTTTTATTTGAAAAAATCTATTTTGCGAAAACTAATAGATAGATTTACAAACTCAAAAGTAGGATCGATTCGTCATTAAATAAACTTGAAATGAGAATTTTTTTCAAAAACAAATTTAAATCTGCCTCGAGTGGGAAACATATTCAATGTAAAAGTATTTAATCTATGTCATCATTTACACTATATACGCAGAAGTGAGATCATTGAAAATGCGCGCTAAAACCTTTTCTACATCGCGCATGCGTGATGTCGCCACGGAATTACCGCTCCGTGAGAAGTGGTGGGGAACAGCAATCAAGGGGTAAGGCAAAGATTGGGACGTACCTAGTGGCAAATATTGGGGGTAGCAAATTAGGGGGGGGGGGGGCTGTATACATATTGTGGGAACCCACTCGAGTGGCACACGCTGTATTGCGTGTCCTTCTATTTATTTATTAACAAAGTAAATGAAAATATTGGTAAATCACCAAGTCGCACAATATTCAGGCTTATAATTAAATAAATAATTCGGCATGTGTAGATAGAAAATAATATAAATGTGTTTTTATTTCTAAATGATACATGAAATCCACTTGCTTATTTAATCCATAAACAGAATCAAGAATAAATCCAAAATTGTAATAAGAAATGGATGTAGAAAAAAAATGAAGTCTAAAATCTAAATCCAAAAGCGCCTGAAAATGAATAATCACTTCAGGACATGTGCTTTCCGCGAAACATAACCTCACTTTTGCTTCATTTTTCTTATCTTTATAGCGTTCTTTTCTGACATTAACAATATCTAAATTGAACTCAATATTGATCCTTTTAACTTAATCTTTATAATTTCTAATTTTAATCTATCTGAAACTTTTCCTTTTTATATATTTGGTACTGATTTTTTGCTTATAAATTTTCCTTTCTTCTTTCAACAACAGACACAATCTGACTAACTTACATTCGTTATATTCTATGATTGAAACTGCAACTATTTTCGCCTGTGCCTTTCTCGACCAATCAAATTGTATATTTCAAATTTGGCCAATCGGATTTTAACACGCGTAATTTACCTATTCAAAATAATTACATATCAACAGAAAGTTATTTATTCCATGAAGGAAGTTATGCAACTTTTATTAATGCTTGAATACATTTTTCGTAGGCCCGGATTCATAGTTGTAAATTCAACTTAGGTTTGTTTTTTTCTTTTACTTTATCGTTCATTTCAAAGTTGTAGGATGCAAAAATGGCATCGCATACCTTTCGAACGTAAAAAGCATAACACAGTAGATCTGGGCAACACCAACGTACGTAACATAATGTAAACACTTATTTGGCAGTTTAAGGTTAAGCTGCAATTCACGCCTACGAAACCCAGCTTCAGAGTATTCAGAATAAGTTATAATGACACATATCGTAATTGAAGTCCCCGTGATCCCTTCAAAACATAAATCATTAAAACATCTATTTTACTTTATAATTATTTCGTATTAACCAAAAGAATATCATTACTTATTATAGATTTTTATCATGAGAAGCATTTCACGTGAAATCACGAGCGTGGTTTCACTATGAGACGCAATACGCGTCGCATTACGTAGCGTTCATGAATTCACCCGTGATGGAATTTCTCACCCGTGAATTCATCGTGAATTCCTTGCGATATAATTTTGTTATATTTCTACTTTTTTTTTATTTCTATATTTCAACTTTTGTTTATTCGGAAGAAAATGAGATAGATAGAGTAAAGGAAAACGATACACAAAGATCGCGGCCTTGGAAAGAATTCGTGAAATATATAAAAAAGCTAGTATGTGTGAGTGTCGTGTGTTGTGAAATGTGTTATGTAAAGCTATAAAATATACTTGCAAATAACGTAAGAATGAACTTTGCGGCATCGAGTTAAGCTGGCTATGCTTGCCAGTAAACGAAAAGGGATTAAGGGCTTTTATCTTTTATTCTTTTATTGAACATTTGGAATTGGCAATTTTCCAATTCCTTTATAGGAATTCACACGTCAGACATGTGAATTCCGTGAATTCTGTTGAATTCTGATACGTAACTTTTTATTCCGCGTATTTCCATTGAATTCTCTAACCTAACCTAAAATAATATGGAATCGTTGGAACTGTCAGGAATTAAAATTGTAATTTTTTATTCCGCGCAATTCCATTGAATTCCCTAACCTAACCTATAATGTTTACATCAATATTCTCAGGGATTCCTTGGATATCGTGGGAATTGCAAATTTAGCTTTTCTATTCCAGTGAATTCCATCCATAACCTTCAATAAAGGGATTCAACCGAATTCAACCGAATCCAATCCCTTTGCTGGGTTTTTGATGGCATGGTGATCTACTGCCCTGGATGTTTTTGTTTTCTACTGACAAGGGGAACCCACGGTGGGGGGGTCACGATTTTTATCGGAAATTTTTGTACGTATTCTAGGGCGAAAATAAAAATATACGTGTTTCAGCGTTTTATCTAATAGGCTTTGGTTTTTATACAATAAATTATTGAAATTCACGTTCTTATTGCCATATATATTGATATATATATATCAACTTTGGAACGTCAGATACATTCGAATCTTGCCCTTGAAACATTCGAATGCCTGACATCCGCATCATAACCCCACACCGAATTCCTGTAAACATTTCAAAAGTCGAATGCGAAGCATTTTTATATGAATTAATTTATGATTTTGCGTCCTTCCCTCTATTTAAATCTAATTGCCAAATTCTTTAAACTAGTTTAACCTGCAGTGGTAAGAAAAGATTTTCTTTTCAATTCCGTAATACACTCTTCTTATCACATTGGTAACAATAACTTTAACGCACTTACATAGAAAACTACTATTATTAAATTTGTTTTGCATTATTTATACTACCTTTAAGCAACAATACATAGTTGAAATAGTTCCGCCAATTCTTATTTTTAGATTGGGCCAAAATGAGTACATTTATATTATTGAGTCCTCGCAAGTAGGGTAATACTAAATATATACTAATAAATAAATACTTATGATTGATGGAACAATATAATTTTATTTGGAATCAGTGCAATGATTAGGATGATACAGATCATAAAAACACGTAAAACACAAATATATTTGGCAAACTGCGCATCTTATGAATGAGACGTTATTACAATAGCATTTTTTCTTATTGTTAATTAACATGCTCTGGAGGAAACAGATTAATAAATATAATACCTTAAAACTCGTGTATTGTTTTCGGAAAGTAAAAATATACATTTCTGTGTATATAACAAAATTCAAAATATTCTTGTAAGAAACTGTCCTATACATTTTGAATAAGGCATTTTGCATCATTCATTCGGAAATTACAATTCTTCCTCAAATAAAGGTATTGCACGATATCTTCCTACATCCGCTTTATATTGTAACGGTATTAATTCGTGGTTTATGTATATTATGGGCGTTTGAATTTCGCGCCTAGTATAATGCATGTAATGTGGCCGATGTTTGCGACACTGTGCGGTGGAGACGTGTACTGCACTATGCTGGTATGAATTTGTGTGGTGATAGTGATTTGAATCTCGCGCCACTATGCGAGGCGTATAGAATATTGGTAGCATCTGGGTGTGCTCATCAGCGTGGGATCCACCTCGTTTTTATCATAAAAACGAGTCATGGTGTGGACTCCTGTTTTGTGTGGCAAAAAGGACGCTTTTCACCACCATCATCCAGTTTGCCCGTCGACCACGAGGAAGTCCAGCATTTAAACTAGCCAGGTCGGTTTCTTCGAGAACCAAAAGCTCCATTTCGTCTCCAAAATGGCGAGTGAAGGAACAAAATCAACTTCCAAGAAAATGGACACGTGTTTGAATACGAAGGTTTGATCAACCATTACTACGAGGTATTTAGCAACATCATTTCAAATTGCCTATGAATGTTGACCAAAAATAAATGGAGTGTGTATAATGAAAAATATTAACTAACGTCATGAAAGAAGAATCGTAGTTGCCCTCGTTTCGCGTGTTTAATAAGTAAAGTTAATGAAAGTGCGGGTTTCATTTATTATATAAACGATTAAAGATAATGTTGCGAACATAAGTATGGATGCGTGTGTGTGTGAATGTCAGGTCGCTAATCCTTAATTAATCTTATAAAAAGATGTATTTTATGAGGCGTTGACGGTCTGAAATTAAATATTTCAACTCCGATTCCTTCTTGTAATAAAAAATTATTAGATGTACCTATATATATATAAATTCTGTGTATAATACTTGCATTTGACTCGTTCATTTCAGGTGTGCATTTATTACAATCGTGAACATATTCAAATAAATAAAATTCTTATATAAGATTATTTTCGGATTTAATAGTTTATAAATAAATAAAATAATTACAATATAAACAAATTTTTTTTCTTAACGGATAATATCAAAGTTTTCGTTCAGTTTTCTAAATATTAAAAGTATCGGGTAATTAGTCGCATACGTATATGATACATCCAAAAAATGAGTGGTTCTAATGAAATTCCTGATAACTTCAATTATTCTGCAACAGCGATAATTCTAGTCTTCTATTTTATATCATTCCTATTTCGTATTTTATATTGCGTGAAATATTTTTCCAAACGAATCAATCTGTTATTAAGAGAGATATTTATATTCATATAAATGTATATTTTCACTATTTTTCGAAAACAATATACGAGTTTTAAGGTATTGTTTTGAATGTATTGTGAGTCCGTAATTACCCATTTTTCCATATTCGTCATTACCCCCAAAATGAAATAATGCAGTAAATTCTATACGGTAAGAATATTTTTAAAAGTATACGATCATCTTTCTTTGCAATATTTAAATTATTTATTTATTTATTTATTCACTAAATTATAAAACTTAAAAAAATTTTTTTTTAAAGGGGAAAAGAATAGTATATTACAGTACTTAAAAGAAAATCTTTTCTTGCCGATGCGGGAAGGACGCAAAATTATAAATTAATTCATATAAAAATGCTTCGCATTCGACTTTTGAAATGTTTGCAGGAATTCGCTGTGGGGTTATGATGCGGATGTCAGGCATTCGAATGTTTCAAGGGGAAGATTCGAATGTATCAGACGTTCCAAAGTTGATATATATATATGGCAATAAGAACGTGAATTTCAATAATTTATTGTATAAAAACCAAAGCCCATTAGATAAAACGCTGAAACACGTATATTTTTATTTTCGCCCTAGAATACGTACAAAAATTGCCGATAAAAATCGCGCCCCCCCCCCCCCCACCGTGGGTTCCCCTTGTGAGTTGTGCAAACTAGTTATGCGTTGATTTTTCTTTATTCAATTGTTAGTTTTTCTACAGGGTCTTCAAAAAATCTTTCTTTGGTATTTTATTATTTGTTGATTTCTTCAATGGTTTTGGTTGACTTGATTTCTTGTCGCTAAATTCTTTGTTCACTTTCTTTTATGATATTTCTTCAGTTTTCTTATGTTCGTCGTTATCTTCTTTAATATTTGTTTTTAAGACTACATTACTTTTTCTTCTCCAGATCGAATCGACGAAAACGGATGAAACTTTCGCGAAACTCAAGATTAATTATTGAAGAATAGTAAAAAATTATGTGCGATAGTCATTTCCGAAATTTCTTCCCGATAAACGAGTGCTGAGACCATCGTATTTAACATGGACAAATTCGTAGTAAATAAACGAAGGATGATATTCAAAATACCACCAAAAATAACAATATTATAAGTTTGACTTCGAAACCTGAGTATTTTGGTGAAATCATACACCAAACGTTAACAATGGGGGGAATAAAATAGTGAAAGTAAATTCTTTAACTTTTACATCACTAACTCAATCTACTCGTAATTATAATGTAAAGAATTGATTTTAAGTTGTTTTATAAAACGCTGGTTGCGAATTTGACTTCGAAATGTGAAATTTAAAATGGCTGATCCAAAATTGCAAAAGCCAAACATAATGTATTACTAGTAGTGTTGGTAAACGGTCACCATAAAGACAATTAGATGATTAAATTAATTAAATAAATTAAATAAATAAATAAATAAAAACTTAAATAAAAACTTGACGTTTCGGCTCTATATCGAAGCCATCTTCAGAAAGAAAATAACTATAGGGAGTAATCAAAAAATTTTGCGAAAAAAATTCCTTAAAAAGACGGGGAGAAAATGGAGGTATTCAATTGGACAAGACGTATTAATAAAAGGCCTTGCCTTTTATCATCTATACACCACCCTACCACCCGTATTCATTTAAAAAGTTGGATAAAACTGAATATGTCCAATGAATACAGGAAGGAGACCGTGTTCGAAAAAGGTGTTATATATAATGACCAGGGCATTTCTTTAGTAGGAGGGCTAATAATTCGTGAACATCTATTAATAATACATTGAACTAATATATGCGTTGGAAATGTAGAATTAAAGCAAAATATTGTAGATCTCCGGTAATGTCGATTTTTCAAATCTTATATTAACAGCGATCTGTGAATGTTTTTTTATAAAAAAGTTTTCTATTTCTCTTCTTTTATTAAAATTTTTTTCACGTGCTAAAATTTGAACTCTATCATAATTAAAATTATGTCCAGTGTCTATTCTATGCCTTGTTAAACCGGTGTATTTTTCTTCACTACCCTCGATATTCTTTTTATGTTCTTTGATTCGGGTCTCTAATCTCCTGCCCGTTTGCCCAATGTAAACCTTTTCACAGTGGTTGCAAGGAATGAGATATACCACATTGCTGTTTTTTGTCACAGGAAGTATATCTTTGTAAGGTCTTATTTTACAAACGTTGTTAAAAATTGGTGTAGAAACCAATCGTACATTTTCCTTGCTAACTCTCCACTGTAATTGCTCCGTGATCCCCTTAACGTAGGGAATAGACGAAGTTTTTTTTATTAGATCATTATTGGGGACGGATGTTTGTTTACCAGATGAGTTGTAAAATTCATGGATTTTTTTCGCAATGCAGTTATTTATAATTTGTATGGGATAACCATTTTCTAACAGAGTACGCTTAACTAGATTCAAATTTTTTTGTCGGAAACGTATTTCAGACAATTTAACCGCCCTGTCAATAAGGCCATAAACAACACTCAATTTATATTGTAATGGATGTTTTGACGTAAAATGCAAATACCGGCCAGACCAGGTTTCTTTGCGTGTCCAATCGGTATCTATAAAGCCATTATTTTTTCTGATTATTAACATATCCAAAAAACGAAATTCGGTTATGAAACCCTTTGATTTTCAATAACCTGTTGAAGGTGTTAAGGATGAAATCTTCCTTACCGACAGGGCAAGAAAGAAGTATATCGTCAACATACCGAAAGTAAAAAGGCAATTTAAAATGTAGCTTATTGATCAAAATGTTCTCTACAAACTCCATCATCATATTAGAAACAACAGGGGACAAAGGTGACCCCATTGGCACCCCGTAAACTTGCTTATAATATACACCATGGAAGGAAAACAGTGTATTCTCTAAAACCAATTTTGAACCCCTTTTAAATTCACTAATGGGAATAGAGGTAAATTGTGAAATTTGTTGCCATTTTTTATCAATAATCAGTAAAATAATATCAATCGACACATTAGTAAATAAGGACACTACGTCTAGAGACATTAGTTTATGGTTCTCTGGTCATTTAAGCGTTTTTAATTTTTCTCTGCAATGCCAGCTGTCTTTAATAAAGGTGTTGTTTTTTCCAGTGACATTTTGCAAAATATTAGTGAAAAATTTCGCTAGATTGTATGTTGGGGAATTTATGGTAGAAACAATCACTCGTAAAGGGATACTAGGTTTATGGATTTTTGGTAAACCATATGCACGTGGAATTACTCCATTATTTGTTTTTAAATGTTTTCCCATGCGGGTATTAATGTACTCATTTTTTTCCCATTCAATAATAAGGGAATTCACTTTTTTTGAAATGGAATCAGTGAGTTCACATTTAGATATTTTGTATGTAGAAGAGTCTTGAAGTAAGTTGTTCATTTTACAAAGGTACTCTTTTTTATCCAAAATGACTGTAGTATTGCCTTTGTCCGCGTGAGTAAAAATAATGTCTTGTTCCTTTTCCAAAAAAGTATTTAAATTGTTGAAAATATGTTTTGGAAAATTTTCAGGTTCATTACTTTTATTTCCCACATTTTTGAGAACACGAATACAATCATGTCTAACAAGATTTTTGTTATCCATATTAATATTCCCCTTATCATCAATACTATTATCTACTTTGTAAATTACATCCTCAATACTAGCAATAAAATTGTGTAACGGAAAACGATTCATAATGGGAAATGCATATTTTTCACCAAGAGCGAGTATATTATTAATAATTTCTGCCGGGATGTTAACATTTGTAAAGTTTTTTATCCATTTAGGTTGTGTGTACGGAAGAATATATTTTAATTGATTAGAATGTTGTTGTTTAGTGATCAACCAATGTAATTTTCTTTTATGTTGATGTGAAAATTTTTTGTAAATCCAATTAAATTTGATATTTTGTGTATAGAAAAAACTATTATATAAATACATGGGAAGAAAATGTACTATTTTACGGAATAAATTATACTTTAAGTTTCTATAATGGCCGATTTTATAGTGTATGTCTGTAATTTCTAAATTTAATAAAAAATGGATAGACTTATTGCAGAAATTCTTGAATTTATTATTGGTACTATATGAAAAAAATGTCCCTCTAAAATTAGAAAAAGTTTGTGATAAGTGGTTAGGAATTACTTTATTATATCGACATTGTAAAAGAAAAATACGTTTATTTAAAAGTTTAGCTAATAATGTCGATGTGTATACAAATTCCTTTAAGAGGTAAACAACCTGTGAACCATGTTTATATTTAATGTACGCAAAGAAACAGGGATACATATTTACCTTCATTAACAGTAATCAAAATTTAAAAATTAAAAATATTTCTCGACCGTTGGAATAAATAAATAGTAGTAGTGTTGGTAAACGGTCACCATAAAGACAATTAGATGATTAAATTAATTAAATAAATTAAATAAATAAATAAATAAAAACTTAAATAAAAACTTGACGTTTCGGCTCTATATCGAAGCCATCTTCAAAAGGTAAATAACTATAGGGAGTAATCAAAAAATTTTGCGAAAAAAATTCCTTAAAAAGACGGAGAGAAAATGGAGGTATTCAATTGGACAAGACGTATTAATAAAAGGCCTTGCCTTTTATCATCTATACACCACCCTACCACCCGTATTCATTTAAAAAGTTGGATAAAACTGAATATGTCCAATGAATACAGGAAGGAGACCGTGTTCGAAAAAGGTGTTATATATAATGACCAGGGCATTTCTTTAGTAGGAGGGCTAATAATTCGTGAACATCTATTAATAATACATTGAACTAATATATGCGTTGGAAATGTAGAATTAAAGCAAAATATTGTAGATCTCCGGTAATGTCGATTTTTTAAATCTTATATTAACAGCGATCTGTGAATGTTTTTTTATAAAAAAGTTTTCTATTTCTCTTCTTTTATTAAAATTTTTTTCACGTGCTAAAATTTAAACTCTATCATAATTAAAATTATGTCCAGTGTCTATTCTATGCCTGGGTTTATAAAGGGTTTCATAACCGAATTTCGTTCACTAGTGAAATTGAACAAAATAATAGTATTCGTTTTTTGGATATGTTAATAATCAGAAAAAATAATGGCTTTATAGATACCGATTGGACACGCAAAGAAACCTGGTCTGGCCGGTATTTGCATTTTACGTCAAACCATCCATTACAATATAAATTGAGTGTTGTTTATGGCCTTATTGACAGGGCGGTTAAATTGTCTGAAATACGTTTCCGACAAAAAAATTTGAATCTAGTTAAGCGTACTCTGTTAGAAAATGGTTATCCCATACAAATTGTAAATAACTGCATTGCGAAAAAAATCCATGAATTTTATAACTCATCTGGTAAACAAACTTCCGTCCCCAATAATGATCTAATAAAAAAAACTTCGTCTATTCCCTACGTTAAGGGGATCACGGAGCAATTACAGTGGAGAGTTAGAAAGGAAAATGTACGATTGGTTTCTACACCAATTTTTAACAACGTTTGTAAAATAAGACCTTACAAAGATATACTTCCTGTGACAAAAAACAGCAATGTGGTATATCTCATTCCTTGCAACCACTGTGAAAAGGTTTACATTGGGCAAACGGGCAGGAGATTAGAGACCCGAATCAAAGAACATAAAAAGAATATCCAGGGTAGTGAAGAAAAATACACCGGTTTAACAAGGCATAGAATAGACACTGGACATAATTTTAATTATGATAGAGTTCAAATTTTAGCACGTGAAAAAAATTTTAATAAAAGAAGAGAAATAGAAAACTTTTTTATAAAAAAACATTCACAGATCGCTGTTAATATAAGATTTGAAAAATCGACATTACCGGAGATCTACAATATTTTGCTTTAATTCTACATTTCCAACGCATATATTAGTTCAATGTATTATTAATAGATGTTCACGAATTATTAGCCCTCCTACTAAAGAAATGCCCTGGTCATTATATATAACACCTTTTTCGAGCACGGTCTCCTTCCTGTATTCATTGGACATATTCAAGGCCTTTTATTAATACGTCTTGTCCAATTGAATACCTGCATTTTCTCCCCGTCTTTTTAAGGAATTTTTTTCGCAAAATTTTTTGATTACTCCCTATAGTTATTTACTTTCTGAAGATGGCTTCGATATAGAGCCGAAACGTCAAGTTTTTATTTAAGTTTTTATTTATTTATTTATTTAATTTATTTAATTTAATCATCTAATTGTCTTTATGGTGACCGTTTACCAACACTACTACTATTTATTTATTTCAACGGTCGAGAAATATTTTTAATTTTTAAATAATGTATTACGTTCTTCCAATCAATGATGACAATCTAAATTACGAAATTGTTGCTATTGATGTGAATTTGAGATAACATTCAAAATTGTGGATTCACAATGGTAATATTGTAGGAATTTTACTTAATACTAATTTTCAAAGTTAGTTGTTAGAAATATCCACTCGGGTAAAAATTAAAGCTCATCATTTTACGTAGATGTCCATGCTTCTTGTTTAATAATGAGGCATAATAACGTCCACTTTTTTGCTGATTTGTACCCACAGGAAATACGCATAATCGCGAAAAATTACACAAAACTATTCAGTATAAATAAGTTACATATATAATTGTATAGAATTTTAATTCCGAATAAATCCATATACAAACTTATATAACGAAATTTAATTTAAATACACTATTTTATGCATTGATCCACGAACTGGTCGACTCTATTACCATGAGATAGATTTTAGGCACACAAAATTGAACGAGGCAAAACACTGAGAGGCAAAATTGCTCTGTCGCGTAACGTTCTAGATATAATAACCTAAAAGTGTGGAATTATAATAAATATACATTTATATTCAATTGCATTGCAAATGTGTAGTCTTACATAACGTATATGAATATAAATGCCTCTTATAAATACACTACAACGGACAATTCTGTGCAGACAATATTGATATTCAATTTGATCGATTTATATATACTCTGTATTGTAGCGAGAATCGTTAATTCTTTAAATATTCAAATATATTCAAATTCGCGCTAGACTTCCTACCTGTATGGACGCAGAGACCGGAGAGGCAAGAGGGGGAATGGCACGTGTCTTGCTGACCACGAGATTTGGAAAATATAGATAGAATCGTCCTGACTACCCTCTGCGTACGATCGGTGTATAAATTTACCTCGCTTAATTTGCGTACGTCAATTGTGTTCTGCTATTTTTCTTTTTTTGTGATTTTTCCCTCGTATCCAATATAAGTGGATCATACCGCCAACGAGTGTTTAGGGCATATTCCAAACATCCGTAAAAAGTGTCGGGCAAACTTTCCGAGTGCCTTAAGACGGATCTGCGTATCAGGAGCGATAGATTGGCACATAAAGTAAGTGACACATTCGGACAATTCCCCTTTATTTAATGTTTCCCTACGATGTAGACAATGGAGAGTCAATGATCATATTATATTGTGTAATTTAATAAAAATTCATTTGGAAACATTTGACTTACTATTGTCACATTATTGTATTGTGGTCGACCTCCTAATATTTTGGTGGAGCGCCCCGGTTATTTTGCACACCAGCTTTCGCTCCATTTTTCCGCGAGTGTTTCGACTCTCTTTCTCTCTCTTCCATTATTGGGAATATTAACCCACGCCGCCTCCGCGGGTTGGACCTTCTGTCCGAGTGAGCTGAGTTGCTGATTTGGCGTATTCCCTAGTTAATTATTAATTTTTATTATCACGTCCTCTGCCCTTTCCCAGGGTCGGATGACGGCAGGTAACGACGTAGTTCCCTATTCTTCTATTTAAACAATAGTCGTTACAGAATATTATTAATTGTTACACGGAATGCAACGCAGAAACCGTAAATGTGTTAATTTAAAAGTACATTTTATATTTTGTTCTTCGACGAATCCCAGCCTATTAAAAAAGAGATACAATTCCAAATGTTGAAAGTTTAAGTGCACGAAATTCATCTCTTTATGACAGATTTTGTAAGTCACAATTACACATCTCAGGATTATTAAGACACACGTTTATGCAATTACAGGCGAGATAAAAATCAACTCCGAATCCTGTTCGATAATTTTTGTCAAATACTATTGTTAGACAAGACATATTTTTGCAAAATATTGTCTTAATGTCGATAATATTGAAAAAACTATTGCTTCAAATTGTTTTTATCTCAATGTTGTGTCGTGGTCTTGTTATTAAAATGTAAGCTTTCTGTTTTTGTTTTAAAATATTTCGGATAAATACAAAACCTGAACATTAGCAGTTGCGACACGACCTAATGCAAAGCAAAGTGTGTTTACGGTTAATTCGTGCTTGGTGTACTTTTATTGGACTGATATATCGTACATGTAAAAAAAACTTGTTTTTAGAATACAACATTTTGAAAGTAACTGTTACGGATGCTGGCTACGCACATAATAGCACTCGTAACATAGACAATACTTGTCTTTGTAAGATCTACAAGACACACACACCGAAGGGCCCGATTCGGCGTCGCACATATGCACACGTGCTGTAACTTACACTGGGAACCACGGGTTCCTCTAGCTGCAAGCCCAATCGGTCAAGAAAAGAATGTGCCACGCCGAAGCTCGAAGTAACACAATCCTTATTTTGACTCACACACGCACACAATAGCACACGTTCCCCGAATCGCCGAGGTTACCGATAAGTCGAAGTTGGTGAGCGATTCGTGGAAGATGGCACGTGGCAAACAACAAGTGCAGGTGTCCATCAAAAAGGACGATGATCTCATCGACATCTACCATATAAAAAGGGCAATCGCATTGCCCGAAACGAGAGTCGCCCCGTTAATGATCGAGCGAAGATCTCGGTGAACAGTCGCACCGTCTATAACGCCGTGAAGATCTCGGTGCAGAGTCGCATCGTGAACAAAACCGAAAAGATCTCGCGCACGACTTAGTACTTATATACCCGGACGATCTGTACGACCTGAAGTTGGAATTTCCCTAAGTTAAAATAAAGTTATCATTACTAAATTCGCCAGTATTTCGTCACTTGGGGTGTCGATCCCCTTTATGTGGAAGATCCCAAAAACGATTCTCAGCTACCGAGAATCATCCCTTACGACTCCTGATCCTGATAAAAATTGCATTACGAAAAACATAAAAATCGTAACATAAAAAATGGTGGCAGCGGTGAGATCCGCAAGTGACTGGTGAACTTCAAAAATAACTTTTCAAGGAAATTAGAACGGGTAAACGGAGTCCAGTTCGCGTAAAATAAAGTTGTGAACGAACACGAGCTGTTTTGAGACTCAGCTATCCTGGATTCATTGCTCCAGAACGCGGAGGAGGCCTTATCCAATTCAAGGTTCACGAGGGCGCTTCACTAACCGGAGGGACTGTCCAGTAACTTGAGGAAGCTCAACGCATCAACTAGAGCAGAGAAGACATCGAGGACGCTGATTGCCTACTTCATGAGTGCAGCTACGTAAGTAAATTTGCATTTCTGTACAAATTTTCTAAAAAAAAAAACCTTGGAATAATTTATCAATCTTTTGCTCCGAAGCATATTTAAATTTCACGAACAAAAAGAGAGAACATTTGTAAACTATTTAACGATTGTTGTGAATTTTATGAACTTTGAAATATTGTTGATAAAAAAAAAACTATTACAATTCATTTTGAAACACTATTGTAATTCATTTTGAAGTGCTTATTCAATTAATGTTGAAATACCGTCACAATTAACCTTGAAATATTGTTATAATTAACTTCGAAATATTCTATTAACTAACTTTGAATATTATCAAATTTACGATTTGTTACATCGTGCGAACATTTTTTGACAAAAAAAAAGGGAAATTTTGAATACAAAACAAACGTGAATCAGAAATTAATAATAGCGACTTTAACAAAAAAAAATACAAAAAATGGAGGACTATAAAAGCGGAATAACGACAAGCGGTAGCCACCAAGTGGCCCCCGCAGGTCCGGTATATGTGGTAGCACGAGCATCACTAATTGCGGAAGCAGTGAGCAGTGTGCCGGAATTTGACGGCACCCGCGAAAAATTCTCAGACTTCTAAAGTGCGTGTCGCGACGGATTCGGATTATTATCGGCCGACGAAACCCGGATCTATCTACACATGATAAGGAAAAAGCTTACGGGGAAAGCGAAAATTTTCTGCGAAAAAATTTCGACATACGCGACAGTAGAAGCCTTTCTGGCCGATCTAAAATCTGCCTACGGCATTTCTAGTGATCCGTTCAAGTTGCTAGCGGGATTAAAAAATACTTACCCCGGACCCCGCGAAAGTTTAGAAGATTTTGGTTACCGTTTATTACGCGATTACCGAGCTCTCGAGAAAGCCTTAAACTCGTCGAGAGATTTTGACGCAGTTGCCGGTCAGAAATTATTAACTTTAGCAAATCGTGACGGAAAAGACCATTTCATTCATTCAAAGGCCCTATGGAAGTACGCCTCACGCAGTTGAATCCAGATACGCTCGAGGCTGCCGTAGAACACGCTAGAAAATTTACTGAAAAATACAGCGCGAAAGACGCAGGATCCGATCCTATGCTGGGAGGTCGCGGAGAAAGATATTATCAAGCGTTTGCTCATTTAGTTTCGAAAGGTCCACAATATCAGCATGACTATTTAGACCGGCCAGGACGTTATGAAATCGATCCTGAATGGCAAATTATAACGACATTCAGTGTAGTTATTGTAAAAGAATAGGGCACTCTCGGAAACAATGCCGAACTCTAAAAAATAGGAATTTCGATACCCCGAACATGCAGAGACATTGCACTTGGTGTGATCGCATAGGACACACCAGAGATAATTGTCCCGCGCAAAGATTTAATCAACAAAAATGCGAGTTTTGCCAGCGAATAGGTCACGGCAGTGAAACATGTTTTTTTAGAAACGGCGTGAAAAAAAATATTTCGGAAGGAAAATTTCAGGATAGGTCAAAAAATAGGTTTGCAGAAAATAACCAAACTTTTTTCGGAATAACCGAAATAGGGAAAACCTCCCAAGTTTGTCTGGAAATCGTTCGTTTTCGGGAAATTATCATTCGTCTCATTAGGCTAACGACAGATGGCAGAGAAATAAATACGGGAATAATCAAGACACCGAGAAACGAGAAAACATTTCATCCTACAGCCAAAATCACAATCATTTAAACTCCAGGGGCGCTCGACAGCAACCAACAACGTCGAGCGACGCCCGAGACAAAGATTCCAGTCGGAAAATGCGCGCCTTAAAAGCGGAACGGCCAGAGTCCATTTCGGGCATGTTAGTTTTTCAGAATGTCCGCGAATAGACATTTCTATCCCCGATCTGCATTACGGAAACGGAATATTCTTGATTGACTCCGGAGCAGAAATAAATCTTATAAAACTGAGTAAATTACGTCGAGATCTATACCCCGATCAGGATATCAAATTCGATTTAAGCGGAATCGGCAAAGGAATAATCGGTACGCTAGGTTGTGCAGAAGTACAATTTAATGATGAAATTATAGAGTTACAAATAGTGAGAGATGACTTCCCTATCGATGAAGATGGAATCATGGGAAATCCTTTTTTCCGAACTCTCGGAGCAAAAATCGATTACGAACAAGATTGCGTACATATAAGAAATGATATAATCCCATTTATTAATGAAGAATTCATACAGATTTCGCCAAGAAGTCGCAGAGTAGTTCGCGTAGAAGTTCTAAACAACTTAGACTTCGGATTTGTACCAAAAGTCAACATCTGCAGTTGTTTATTTTTTGGTAATGCCCTAGTAAAAAATCGCGAAGAATACGCATATCTGTATGTCATAAATACGAATGACTACGAAATAAAATTTACCGTTCCACAAATTGAATTGGAAGAATGCGAAGTAGCAGAAAATACACAAAGAGAAAATAATGTTATAAAAATCATGCAGGATCTTAAGAATTACGAAGATAATCGGAAAAAACAAAATCACGCAAAAATACAAGTGGCTATGGGACATGATAAACAGAGAAATAACGATGTTTTGAAGCGGATAAATGTGGACGGCTTGTCGGACGAGGAAAGAAAACATGTGGAGAATCTCGTTCACGACTACGCTCACATGTTTCACTTACCAGGGGAACCATTAGGCGCGACTTCCGTATTCAAACACCGCATTCATACCACAAATGATGTGCCGATACGCGCTAAACGTTTCCGGCACCCACCTGCTATAAAAACCGAAATCCAATGACAAGTGGACGAGCAGCTCGAGGCAGGATTGATTAAACCATCCTGCTCTCCATATGACTCTCCAGCTTGGGTTGTCCCTAAGAAACCAGGTCCTAACGGCGAAAAGCGATGGCGTTTAGTTATCGATTTTCGCGATCTCAATGAGAAAACTATTGGGGATGCATACCCTATTCCGAATATTACTGACGTTTTCGACTCCAAACGGTCACTATCAATATGTAAGAATGCCGATGGGAATAAAAAACGGCCCCAGCGATTTTCAGCGACTTATGGATCTAGTATTAAGTGGGTTACAAGGGATAGAGCTACTAGTATATCTCGATGACACAATTATTTATGCAAAAAATTTGTATGAAACGACTTCAAGACGCAAATCTTACGTTGGAATCCGATAAATGTCAGTTCTTACGCAAGGAAGCCGCGTACTTGGGGCACACTATTGGTAATAATACAGTTCAGCCGGATGCGAAAAAGATCGAAGCGGAAAGGAAATATCCGGTCCCCAAAAATCAAAAAAACGTTAAACAATTTCTTGGACTAGCGGGATATTATAGACGATTTGTTGAGGGATTCTCAAAAATCGCCCACCCGTTAATTATCTTATTACGTCAGGATGTCAAGTTTACATGGGGTACCGAGCAGATAGAAGCGTTTGAGAAACTAAAGGATCTGTTATGGAATACACCAATCTTACAGTTACCAAATTTCGACGAGCCGTTCGTTGTCACTACGGACGCCTCAGGAGTAGCACTTGTTTCATATCACGAAGTTTGAAAGGAGCAGAAACCCGATACACTACATCGGAAAAAGAAATGTTAGCTGCAGTGTTCGCCGTAGAACAGTTCCGTCCATATTTGTATGGTCGAAAATTTACTCTCGTAACAGATCATCAACCGCTAAGATTCCTTAAAACTATGAAGGGTATGAATTTGAGATTACACCGTTTTCGAATAAAATTAGAAGATTACGAATACGATGTGGTATATAAAGAGGGGAAACGTAATGTAAACGCGGACGCATTATCGCGTAACCCAATCGATAGATCCGACCTCGAAAATGAAAATGAATATAACGACGAAATAGATATGGTCGATAATAAAATAAATAAAGAGAATAAAACGATTAAAAAATTAAAAAACGCACGAAAAAACTGAAAAATCGTGTATGCCAATTAAAGGCGGTAAAAATGATAAAGAAAACAAAAAACGATCAACAAACGCTAAGAGACTGCGAGTCTCAGATGCTGACGGGTCAGGAAATCCTGCTCCGAAAAAACGTGGTAAGGATTTCGATGAAGAAACCGATACGTATGGAGATGTTGAAGACAACGTGACTGACTGCGACAAAGAGAGCCAGAGTTCCAATGTAGAAATGCTGGGAGTTGAAAAGACAGCTCGAAAGAAATACATAACCGAGGTCGAAAAACTCGAATTGCCAGCCTACATGAAATTAGGAAACCACAAAGGAAAAACTCGGTCGAGACCGCAAGATGGATCAACTTCAATGAAAAAACCTCCTACACCGGTGAAGAAAAAACAAAGAAAACAATATATAACGGAAGTAGAAAAACTACAAGTGCCGGATTATTTGAAAATTGACCGTACAATTGAGATTTCATCCATAATAATCGGGCAGGATCGCGACATGTTCCAACATATTCAATGGCGAGATATCCAAGATACAATTCAATCACTACTTAGCCGACGAGAACTAACGATCACCTTTTGTAAGGACAACCGTTCCATACCTCCAGTAAGCGAGCGATTCGCCATAATAAAAGAACACCATGATTCAGTTATAGGAGGTCACAAAGGAGTGACAAAAACGTATCGTCGCTTATGCGAAAATTTTTTTTGGCGAAACATGAAAAGTGACGTCACGGAATACGTAAAAAGATGTGCCGGATGTCAAAGGAAAAAACTCGTGCGCGTAAAAACACGATTACCAATGGTCATTACAGACACACCACGAAACGCATTTGACAAAGTGGCCCTTGATATATGGGGACCAACAGATATCACTGAGAGTGGAAATCGGTATGTATTAACCATACAAGACCTACTCACGAAATACTCCCTTGGAATTCCGCTAGCGGAGGCATCAGCAGTAGAAGTCGCAAAGGCGTTTGCAAGACATTTTATTTGCAGTTTTGGAGCCCCTGTATCTATTCTTACCGACCAAGGTCGTTGCTTTATCGCAAAGATCATGAAAGAATTTGCGAAAATTTTTAAAATTTAAACATTCGTGACATCTGTTTACCACCCGCAAAGCAACGGAAGCCTAGAAAGGAGTCACCAGGTGATGGTCGACTACCTAAAGAATTTTGTCTAGAAACGTAGCGATTGGGACATTTGGCTTCCATTCGCCATGTTTTCATACGATACGAGTGTTCATGAAGGGACAAACTACTCGCCACACGAGCTTGTATATGGGACAAACGCACGATTACCAAGTGCACACGCCACCCGCGAGTAGCTCATTACATACGACGATTATTTGACAGAATTGTCCGAGAGAATCACGGAAGCACGGACGTTAGCCGCGATGAATCTCTCACAAATGAAACGTCGGTCGAAAAAATTATCAAAAATTGAATATTTGCCATTTTCGCGAAGGTGAAATGGTATTATTATTAAAAGAACCCCGGAAGGGCAAGTTAGACGACGAATACACTGGGCCCTACGAAATTATTGAAATATGTGGCTCACGAAATATAAAATTACGCATCAATGCACGAAAAAACAAAATTAGGAAATTAAAATAAGATGTGGAAAAAAGATATATACGATAATGATACAAAAAAAAATATAAATAAAAACTTAATGGATATTTGTTTATAGAAAATTAATATAAGATAGAGAAAAATATATATTGAAACGATAGACATATTTTAGCCTTAAAATAATAAGAATACATTAGCGAACAAGTGTTAATATTTTAACAGTTATATTAATAAGGAACACAGCACGCACAAAGAGAATAGTAAAAGGGAGAAAGAGAGTACGACTTACGAGTATACTCACTACATCTACCCCTTCCCTACTCTGAATCTCGCAAATGAACTCGATGTGTGACGAAGGACGGGAGAGCAGTCCCGAGGACTAGTCGTCAGTTGTCGCCATCTTGGAATCGGTCCCCCTAACGAGAAGTACCTAACGACCGAGAAGTGGGGACGATCCACGCATCGTCGATCTCGTCGAAGAGAAAATCGAACGAACAGGGAAAGACTTGCGCTATACGCGCCCGAATATATATTAACATAGAAATTGTTAATAAACAAAAAAAAATCGATAACTGGCTAACCTACATGTAAAGGAGACACATACGCGCAACATAGGAAAAATGAAGGCCTGATAAAAAGGTGCACTACATTTTTTCGCATATTTAAAACTTACCATCATTCCACCGTTGTGTAATCACAGAATCCGCGGATCAGATATCAGCTGGCGATTTCAGAACAGCATAATACAAGCACTCAAACAACACCACGACGCCGGGAGGGCACCAACGCCTCCCCCGGAACGCAGCACCTTCACACGCGGTAGATATCCGGTGAAAGGGTAACAAAAAAAAACAGCAAGTTAAGATTTAGTTAACAAGATAAAGACGAAGAAACACACACGGGAGGAATCATAAACGACGAAGAACAAATAAAAAACACTTGTTAAATATCACTGAACATTTTTTTAATTTTTTTAACTAAGGAGAACACTTCCTATCACTCCGTTCTCCACGACACACTCGGAAGGAACCCACACGAAGGGGAACGCCGATGGTTAGGTAGGTACTCGGAACCACTCACGAACCTTCCATATTCGCCATCCTCGTCACCGCTAGTTGCCGGCGGAACAACCGTCTGCGTCGCTTCCAAACATGGACGGGGAAACGAAGGCGGCACATCAGGGTAGCGAGGTAAGGGTGTCGCCGACACACCTTCCCGCAGAGAACTCCGAAGGGATGATATCCCGCTCGAATTCACGACGGTTCGATAGGCCCTCACTCGCCGCGCTTCCTCGGGCGCTCCAAGGTGCCTAAAACGAACGATGCCGACCTGAAATATTCAAAATTAACAATTAAAACAGCAATAATAAATAAAAAACAAAACCCCAAAGAAACAGGGAAAAGAGACAAAAGAACTCACCATAGTCGAAGGAAAGGGGCCTATGTCCTCCCAAGTAATGGAGACGTCGTCCAAGTCAGGAACAAAGACAAGCTGGGTGGCGACGGTCTCGGGATCCCGTCGTAAGCGACGCTCCTCCTCGGCCCCGACCTCCACAATGCAGGAAGGACGAAAATCGTGATAAGCTGGAAAGATTTGTTTGATTAAAGAAAATCCTGCGACAAGACATCAACGAGAATTCACGTACCCATCCATCAGCCACGGGTAGCCGGACAGCGAACCATGGGGAATCACGCGTAACGTGTCCCTCGCACACGACGGTCCATTCGCTCCTCATGTTCGATGACATCTCTACTATACGAAGATCCAAGTCAAACTATGGCCCGCAATGGACCAACCGACACGAAGAAAACCTCTTCAAGAAGGAAATCACCCCCTCTTTTCTTTTCTTTCTTCTGAAGCACTTATGATAGTAAAAACCAATTCCGAGTAATGTATAAAAATCGAGAACAGATAAAGATTGAATGGCAACAAGACACTTCCTGTAGTCCGACACATGACTATAAACAAACATATAGCTCTCAAGTACCCAAGCGTCATAGGGTACGAAATGAAAAAACATTGAAAGACGAAATTAGACTTCTTGAATAGCTTTCTTTCTTCTCAAGTAAAAATCAAATATGGAACATTTTCTGGGAAAATCCTTTTAAACAAAAAAAGACTGAAAGAAACTTACAACTACGAGATATTAGACCTAGAAATAACGACGCACAAGAATACGCGTTACAAATATATTTCCCAAAAACATAAACCAACTACAATTTTGGAAGACACGCATATTGCTCCTTACGAACTATTTTTAATGGGGTAAGAGACTTACGAGGACGACCCCGACGCCGTCCCGTAGCTCCAGCCGACGTTATCACAGCAAGACCTCCCCTTGTACAAGGGTCCGGCTGACGAGCATTCGGGTGAAAATCCACCATCTGAGGCCTAGAAAATGTACATACAAGAAATAGAAAAAAAAAAGAGGAAAACAGAAACTTGGAAACTAGAAACTATCTCCGAAAGTAGACCCCCAGGGGGATGCACCAAGGGATTATCAGCGTTAGACGCTGGCAACGGAACTTGACGTACTGGTATTAACTGAGATAAGGGCACCTCAGATGACGGTTCCCGCGAACCGTGCGGGGCCTGAGGCAGTAAGGATGGTGCTTGCTGCACCTGAGGAACAGCCACCCCATTGGAATCAGGTTGTAAACAAGATAAATAAAGCGGCTCAGAAATATAATACGCCTCATACTAAAAGAAAAAAATATATATATATACAATACATATATAATAATAATTTGACATTTTTTTATAACGTGACAAAAGACTTACTTAAAAAGCACCATCTACCCAACGATCCGAGCGAAATCCACTTGAGGGGACTGCAAGCAAGACCATTTCCGCAACTTTCTGGGCTCGCAAAAGTGCAACCGCATTTTGAAAGGCAGATACGTCCCCCTCAGCAAAATAAACCAAATTTATTTGATACAAAAAGAACACATGAGAATAAAAACGATCACATAGGCAAATCACATAAATATTACACACCGGACGGTTCTGGACGCCAACCCAGTCCACTAGGAACCCACCAGGAGTAAGAGGCCCTGTCATAGTAATGGTTAGCCGATGCATCATCTTAGAAAGAACAATAAGAACTGAATGAAAAATTTCGACGAGATCGAAACGTAAGAAGATGAATGCAACTATCGATACTGAATCAATCCACACTTGCTTAGCTCAAGTGAAAAGATAAAATTTGTTGAAACAAGCCATTTTTAGAACAGAATCCCTATTGTCTAGGACCACACGGATCGTATAGAAAAGCGAAAGAATCATATAAACACTTGAAACTCTCAAGTTACATCACCAGTAAGACATTATCGAAAAATGCGATACCTTGGGAAAAACGAAACCCATAGAGTTGGTCTCACGAATGAAAGAAGAAGCGAATAAGCCAGAGAGGTCCAAGTACAGCATAGGAATAACGCACACACGCGTTTCTTTATGATCTTCACCCCTTCCACTTTCCTCCTCAATATATCGAAACACAAACGATGTACTGAATATGAATTTTGGAAATTTACTTTTAATAATTATACCAACAACACCCAGATCTGAGTACAACAGAAATTGTTTTTGGTTTGTACAGGAAACGCACCCACAACATGGAATTGCGAAGCCAGGGAATTATATATTGGATTCTCCTACTTGCAGCAACGACCGAAGGTGCAGATTTGATAGGGTACGATTGCCTAAATTAAACATTACAACCCTTTCATTATTAGACGTTGGAGAATGTGACATACCCGAACCTATTGTGAATTATACCACCTCATATATTCAACTATTGCAATTAGCAGAGTACGTTACGACCCAGGCAATTCAATGCAAAGTGCGAATCAAACGACACATCACATATTCCGGAATGCATTCGCACACTTCTGAGGTTTCAAATGGAATAATGGAGTATATCTTGGAACTCACCCATGATCAGTGCAAAAAGATACACGACACAAATACGCTAATACTGGGTAACAATGCTATAATATCCGGGCTAAAAATAGGAGAAATAAACATCAGAAGTATAATGCTAGCAGGTTCACTTACAAGCGATGGAACTTGCAAAGGCGCACAATATTCCGATCCATATGGTTCTTGGAATAATGCCATAGTATAGGCAGTAGTAGAAATAATATTAAATACGGATAAACTAACGATAAATACAAAAACAGGACGTGCACACTTAAAGACTGGCACCACATGCCCCGCAAATGAAAGAATTTGTTTTGATCTAGAGCGAGGTTATTCCTATTGGGATTTATTAGAAAAAGACACATGCGATTTTAACAAATACGACGTACTATATGAAGGGATAGCGTCACGAATAGAGAAAGCTAATAACAAAAACGCACCAATAATCATAACAGTAGAAACGCAGGATATCACCTTCGCGTTGACCATCAAGAACGAACGAAAATTATGTGGATATACAATACTCCAGACAGAACACCCAAAATTATTCATAGCACCATTTTCAAAAAAGCGACCCATTATAACAACGGTAGAGAAAATAAAAGTGGAAAATGTCGATATTTTTGCATACGTAAATAGCAAATTTGTCTACGTCGAAAAATATATACGCAATGAGTTAAAATCCTTATATTACGATTTATTGGTCCAACGTTGCAATCTAGAACAACAAGTACTGAAGAATGGATTATCTATCGCCGCTGAAAATCCAGATGAATTCGCCTACAACGTAATGAAAAGTCCGGGCTACATGGCTTTGGCGGCCGGTGAAGCCATTCATATTATTAAATGCATACCCGTAGAGGTAAAAATTCGACAGACTACGGAATGCTACACTGACATTCCCGTCACCAGAGGAAACCAAAGTCTGTTTTTACGGCCACGTACACATATTTTGGTCGGAACAGGAGTACAAGTACGATGCAACCTGGCAGCACCAATAATGTACAGACTAAACGGCGTCTGGTACAAAGTAACACCACACTACGTCGAAACCATTACACCGACAATGTTGAAACCCAACACACGAGTCTCTTGGGTATACACAAATTTAGAGAATTTAGGAGCTACCAGAATATATTCCGAAAAATCATTAGGAGAATTAAGAAATCATATTATGTTCCCTACGGAAAGAGCAGCAATTTTAAATTCGGTCGCTCGAGGCATAACTGGGCAAGGGATGATAGGGACAGGAATTTCGTTAAGTCATTTATTGGATGCAAATTCAATTCAAAAAATCTCTAAAAAAACATGGAGTACATATTGGGACAAATTCGTCAAATTTGGTAACATCAGTGCAGGATTGTTAATGCTTTTATTAGTATTTCGGTTCTTCAAATTGGCCATTGACACAGTCGTACATCGTTACGCCTTACATACGGTATACGGTTGGTCTCTGCTTCTCGTCGCAGCTGTTTGGGATTCATTTACGAATATGCTGCTTCACATCGCCAAAGGGAAAACCGACAGAGAGAAGGAATTAAGGAAAGACGAAACGGAGATTCCGCCGCCTACTAACCCAAGATATAGAGATTTGCTGCGGAACGCAGAAAATCCAATTCCGCCTCAAAATGAACGTCCGTATATGCCATTTGTGGTACAAAAATAAAAATTATTTTTTATTCTTATATCAAACGGTCATTAGGACATGATTATATTAAGAATACGTGAACAAGATGATACAGAAGTTCTGCGTATATAAGATTTTTTTTTAAAAAACTTAACCAAAATTAGAGATAATATTCAAACCAAAATTTTTTTTTTTTTTGAAAATTTCATTCATACATACGAGTATTTCAACAAGTTTTTCAATTATAATATACATAGGTATTTCAAGAAGTATTTCAATTATAATACACATAAATGTATCAATAAGTATTTCAATAAGCATTTCAATTATACTAAACATAGGTGTTTCAATGAATATTCCAAATATAATACACATCAGTTTTTCAAGAAGTATTTCAATTATAATACACATAAGTGTTTCAATTATAATTCACATAAATCTGTTCAATTATGATACATAGAAGTATTCACAACAATCGTCATGTTTGGTTGTTCCATGGAAATGTCAACAGTGAAATCTCCATGGAGTAACAAAACTCAGAAATGCATTTTTACAACGCCATAGACAACATAATGCGCTATAGCATAATATGCAGTGTTAGTGATGTGTGGTGTCAGTGTGTATATAAGATATAAATAGACTTCTGAACACAGACCACGTTACGGCTAGCCCGGCATCCAAACGAGACAATGTGGCGCCATTTTATGAGAAATTCAATACGAACGCCGAAGCAAGCGCATATAAATATATATATATATATATATATATATATATAAATATATATATATATTGTAACGTGGCAAAACACGTTACAGGGCTATCTGCCACGAGACTCACAACGGGGATAACTTAAGGGGGGGACTGGTCTTCAAGAACCGCTAATATTTCGTATGGGTGCAATTTCCGAAATGATCTCATCACCTTATAGGGGGGACTCCTCCGAAGAAGCGGTAGTATTTATTTTGGTGATGACGTCATTCGGCTCTTTTTGAATGATATTTGTTATGAATCTGCCGGGAGGCTTTTATCCAAGGGGAAATGTTGCCATTATAGGGGGGACTGCTCCGATGAAGCGCTAATTTTTTATATGGCAACACATTAGGATTCATATTTGTTATGAATCTGCCGGGAGGCTTTTATCCAAGGGGAAATGTTGCGATTATAGGGGACTGCTCCGAAGAAGCGCTAATTTTTAATATGGCAACACATTAGGATCCATATTTGTTATGAATCCGCCGGGAGGCTTTTATCCACGGGGAAATGTTGTCATTATAGGGGGGACTGCTCCGAAGAAGCGCTAATTTTTAATATGACAACAATTGAGACATAGAATTCGTGGTTTAGGAATTAATATTTGGTAATAATAAAGGTAGCTATAATTCGGGGTATTATTCAGTATTTAATTTTATTGCATGCGATCAATATTTCAGGCATAAACATGACTTTTCTATTTGCTTTGTTTGGAAGTCGGCTCAAGGACGGCCTTGTTGTCGATTTCGAGAGGTACGAGACCTGAACATCCAGGGTATATCGTCAAGCACGCTGCTTATTGCGGCGTGCAGGGGGGAACGACGCGTGGAGATTCTGGAATGTTCGCGAAGGAGAGGGTACGCGAGGGCGAGGTGCCGAAACTTCGCGAACATTCGAGAAGGAAGAGAAGAGAGTACCGGGAGGGGACGGCCAGTCGCGTGTGTCCGTAAGGGCCGCGGGGCTCTCCCTACCATCACGATCGCGGTAGAGAGGTGGAACAACGGCGGCCGGCGCGGCGCGAGCGTCGCGATTCCAACCGACGCGTCGGATCGCCAGTCCGTGGCAGTCCGTAGCAGTCTGCAGGAGTCTGTAGGAGTCTGCAGCAGTCCGTGGAAGGTTGAACAGTCCGCTGGTAGCAGTTCTGGATCCGAGAGGTACGCCTGGTCATCAAAAGGTACCAACAGCCCTGAGCGCAAATAGTTTCGGCTACGAAGTCTTTCCGTACGCCAATAGTTTGATTCTTTGTGCTCACGGCTGTTGAAATAAAACGCGCTTTTCTGATTGTCCGTTGCCGTTTCGCGAGTGAAAGTGGAAGTGAAAGTGAAAAACGCGAATCGCCTTCGGTTATCTGAGTCGGGTTTTCGGTTCGTATCGTGCTTCGGTTAACTTCTGCTTTGGTCGCGAATTTCTCTAGGGTTATCTTCCGGGAATCTTTCTTTCGCGGAGAACATCTTGATTAGATCCTTTAACGCGACTGTGGTTATCTCTCGTTGTTTTATTCGGCATACTCGGGAAAAATATGGTTATCTTACGCTTTTGTTTGTTCTCGTTACTTTCGGAAAGAAGAAGCCCAAAAGCCACGCGCGTCGGTATGGTTAACTATTGGAAACGTGATCGAAGACCGTTCTCTTAAAATTCTGTGAGATGCTTCGGAAAGAGGATAACTTCGTCCTTTCGAGGACTTCAGGAAAAAGCCGTCATTTGGTTATCTTGGGTGATCGTTCGGTATCCGGGAGAAATAACTAGCGGTTCGGGCGAACGTAAGATCGAATCAAGTGTGGTTACCTTTATCGTCTCGAAAGTCCGTGTCCGGTGATCGGAAATAAAGACGGTAACGAAAACGGGAATACGACGCGTGAAAAGCAAACTCCGCCGAACGTGATGCTTTGTGACGTCACACCGCGACGCCGACAAGATGGCCGCCGGTTCCGATCCGCGATCTCCAGTTGGCTTGGCGAGCCGTTAACTAGCATGGTCGACGTTCTAAATTTATAGAGTGGCTTCTTATGATCGGAAACGCAAGCTCGTTAATTTTACCTTGGTTCGCTGGATCGCTCTTGTGAGCGATCGTACCTCGAACTTCCTGGTTATCTTTTCACTCTGTTAGAGTGAACACTGTGGTTATCTGTTATCTTGCCCCTCTTGTGAGGTGGCGCTATCTTATGAATTAACGAGCGGACTTTTTGTGCAATAAGAAGGTTTTTCTCGGGTAATACTCCTGCCGATCTGTCGGTAAGGAAAGGACCATGCGTACGATGCTAACTGGACCGGGCCCTCCGCGCGGTTAAGTTACCTGGATTGCCGATTCACGAGCAATCTGGTGGGGCCAAGGCTATCTCGCACTGTCGGGAGGTAGTGCCGTGTTTTTGTTATGTTTTTGTACGTGAGGATAACTGTCTCTACGGAGACACTAAAATTGTTGCGTATAAGTGTGAGTGCGTTAATTTGAATAGCAGTGTCCGCGGTAAACGATAGCGCCCGGGTAATCCGTTTTAATTTAGTAACGAAAGTGTAGATAGTTAGATTAGGGAATTCGGGAAGTAATCGGTCCGGTAATTCGCGCGGTCAGTTTGAGTGGGTTTCGGGTGAAGTAATTTCGGTTATTTGTCCGGGTTTAGCAGATTTCAGAAAAGGGGTAGAATCAGTCAATTTGGTCGGTTTCGGTAAAATTCGTGTGGGTCGTATAACGTCGTTCATTGTAGTTTCGGTATGAGATTCGTATAAGTTCGGGTAGGTATTGTAGTGTCGTTTTGGGGAGGGCGCGTGCGTATCGGGCGAGCACGGTTCCTCGACGGGATCGTCACAGGGCGCCGCGACCGCGTGCGAAAGTCCCGACCGAGTCCGTCGCAAGGCAGCGCGCTTCAAAAGTCCTTGTCGAGTTCGTCGGCGGGCACCCCGTATTTAGAAAGTCCTGGTAGAGATCGTCGCCAGGCACCGCGTGCGACAAGTCCCTGTCGAGTTCTTCGCAGGGCACCGTATTTAGAAAGTCCTGGTAGAGTTCGTCGCCAGGCACCGCGTACGCAAAGTCCCTGTCGAGTTCGTCGCAGGGCATCGTATTAGGAAGTCCCTGTCGAGCTCTCCGTCGGGGAATCGCGTGTCGTCGCGTATCGGGGAATCGGGTGTCGTCGCGTAGTTGGGAATCGCAAATAGAAGATGACGTCCGTGATTTGGGGCGCTAGAGAGGGCGCGATGAACGTGGTGAACCGTCCTCGTCGGCCGTGGTCGCGTAATCTTTAGTCTGCGCCAGAGAATACCGCCCTCTCCCTTGCCGAGCCGGGAACTCGAGGCTGTGCTAGCGGGCACACCAGCGCGTGAGGCGCGCCCATAAATTTGTCGAGCTTCGGCTCGGCTGGCGCCCTCTCTTACCATCCGGCGCGCCGTGCGGGTTTTGTGGCCCCCCGGAAAGTTCGGTTTTTTGCAGGCGGCCACGAGCGACGACGACGGACGGGTGGAGGCGTAGATGAAGCGAGGAGGGGGTGGGGGTCACAATATATATATATATATATAAGAAAAGTGTATCACTAACCATAGATTAAGATACTTTGGAATGTATAAGATGACCCAATAAGACAATAATGTAAAATTTTTCTTACTAACAATAGCCAACTGAAGGTCACGCGTATAATTTAAGTTGCGTATTAATTTTTTGTACGACCATTGATTGACGGTGGATCGTCAATTTTGTCAACCCCGGGCGTGTTACGGATGCTGGCTACGCACATAATAGGACTCGTAACATAGACAATACTTGTCTTTGTAAGATCGACAAGACACACATACCGAAGGGCCCGATTCGGCGCAGCCCAATCGGTCAAGAAAAGAATGTGCCACGCCGAAGCTCGAAGTTACACAATCCTTAAGATTGTGACTCACACACGCACACAATAGCACACGTTCCCCGAATCGCCGAGGTTACCGATAAGTCAAAGGGGTGAGCGATTCGTGGAAGATGGCACGTGGCAAACAACAAGTGCAGGTGTCCATCAAAAAGGACGATGATCTCATCGACATCTACCATATAAAAAGGGCAATCGCATTGCCCGAAATCAGAGTCGCCCCGTTAATGATCGAGCGAAGATCTCGGTGCAGAGTCGCATCGTGAACAAAACCGAAAAGATCTCGTTAATGATCGAGCGAAGATCTCGGTGCAGAGTCGCATCGTGAACAAAACCGAACAGATTTTTTTTCCAATTCCCTTATAATGCCACCCTTTACTCCGGTATTTACAACTGCGCCATCGCACCCTACAGCCTGAATATTATGCATATGCAACGTATTTTCTTTACCCCGTAAAAAATTCGCGATGCTGCTCGAGATTGTTTTAGCAGATCCATCTGAGAGTGTTACATGACCCCAGTACACCAATTCTGGCTCCTTGACAATAGAAATGTGCTCTTCAGTTTTCACTCGTCTATGGTACTTCTCACCCTCTTTGCTTTGACAGAAAGTTTTATCTTTCCTTCCGTCAAAATAAATCCCAAGTATCGGTAAACAGCTTACATCGTCCTCATTTTGAAGGCTTGCTCGAACACGACGCCGTTCCCTCCTTAGCTTGTGCCTATCAATAACTAAAGATTGGTTAACCTCGGAAATAAGACCAACATCTTGAAGAACTGCATTAGCAACAGCAGCTGCTGATCGGTCGGAAATAGCATACCTGTCACAAATTATGGCGGTGTTAGAAAGTGAAACCAAATTCCGAGATGAAGGCTGATCATCATTGCGAATGACTGCATTGACCTGTGAAACAGGCTCGTTGCAAGTAACTTCCTGAGAAGAGGATCTTTCAAATGAATTGTCATGAAGGAGTTCAATATTTCTGTTTGCCGTTTCATTGGTAAGCACAGGTGTAATTTGAGCTCGATCTTTGATTTTCCTTAGTTCACGTTTTTGTAAAACACTTGTGACTGCTTCGTCTACGCTACCGATAATCATTTTACGATCAGTTCTTTGGTCCGCAAGAAAAGCCCTTTCCCTTTCTGGAACTCGTTTGAATTTTTCGCAAGAGCAAATGTCGAAGTTCCCACATTTACATCTTGCGAAATCAAACAGTTTCTTCGCACGCATTCTAAAATCAACAATTTTCTTAGATACCGTGGTACTCGACGTTACTTTTGGAAGGGATTTCTTAATACCATTACACGCATCGTGGTATTTTTTAATGAGGGCCAGTATTCTATTATAGCTTACACTAGGAATGGACGCCTTTTCATAAATGCTTAACGTTTTCTTAGCAACTATGGAAGCAATTTTAGAAAACTCAGGCTCTTTGCTACCTTCGAGGGGTGCTAGGTTTTGTCTTTCATAACCACAGCATCTCATAACATCCTCGTAAGTAGGTAGTTGATTTGAGGAAGGTCTCTAGGAGTTCCAAATACAGGACACACAAAGGAGACCTGTACTTGAATATATAGAGCTTCTCCATTTTAAAGTTTAACAGAGAAGTATGCGAATTATTCGCAATAACCTTGTCAACAGTACGATGTGTGAAATTCAGAATTCAAGGAACAGATAAAACGAGCAAAACACACAGTTAGTACAGATCCAAATTTCGATGTTATATTTATATAGACACTTGTCCGCATATGACATACATAAAGTACGCATTAAGCAATATCAGAGCTTGACGGCATCATTCCTTATACCAAATGAAATTCCATTTCTATAACAGGATCCTCGAGCACGACGAATTAAGCTAAAAGCGCCACGACGGCACCTGGCTACGAAAAACCCAACCTCGGACTATTCTGGATAGATTTATTACAGTTTAACTTACTACCTAAAGCAATACGACTACAAGTGAACCTAATTTATGCGTACACGGAATAAATGGCAAGTTCGACACAATTACACAAATACGGATTTCAACGGAAATCATGCATATTTTGAACTGTTTTAAAAGTCCATAATCAATTTATAACATCTTCAAATATTGTAAATACTTATTAATACACCAAATAACGATATTTTGGCAACAGTAGAATAAATTTTGCCCAACAAAATGAAATTTTTCACAAAGTTGACTTTTATCACTTTTTTAATAAAAATGCCCATCTTTGACTAGCTGGCGGGGGCAAAAGATACTAACCGATTCTTTTAAAATTTTAACATGTTATTATTGATGCCACTGCACAACTTTTGCTACCCCACGCTTGGCGATTGGACGATTTTCGATTTTGATGCTCCAGCCTACTAATCATACCTTCTAAGCATACACTATAATTATTTTCTTCTGTCATAGGTTCTGACAATACTAAAGGCTGATTGGCACAAGTGGTCGTGGGAGGGAGTGTTGGGAGTATGCACGCCAACCTGCGCCATATCACGGGGCATCCCATTTAAATTGCGCGCCATGCAGTTCCCCCTTCTTTGGCTGTTTGTTCACCGCCATGTTCGACCGAGCGCGAGCGCGCCTCAGTCCTGATCGACAAGCGATAGAGAGCGGATTCTGGCCTCCCGCGCTATTCTGTGATATACATATCTTTGTGATATTCTTGACAAAAATAAATTCTATTTTTGCCCACAAAGCATAACTCTGTCATTAATATTAATAAAAGTTATTATTATTCAAAATCAAATAAAATAATTTTACAGGTTATAATTACGCGAAATAAGTTTCACTGGTTTCAAAAATCTGTAAAAATACTTGGTAAACTTTCTAAGCTGAAAATAAAAATGATAGGCGAAGAAATAAATGAGGAAATTGAAATTCCAAAGATAACATACTAAAAGTGTTTGAATTCTAATAAAAAAAGACTAATTCAAGAAAATACGACTAACTGAAGTTAGTGAATTGTTCGTATTAAAATTTCAATTAATTAAAATTTGTTTTTAATTTATGCAAAATCATAATAATACGAACTACTGAATTTGGTTCGCTTAGTTCGCAAACTATCTACTTATTCATTAATAAAATACTACACAATTGAATTTGCTAAATAAAAATTATTAAAGAAAATTTAATTTGACAAATGAATCAGTAGTTAGTTAGTCTCTAGTGATCACCTAATATATGTTAATGACCTTGAAATTGGGACGATTTCTGGAGGCTCGGACCATCTTTCCGTCGTGCTTAAATTGGCGTTGTCTTTTTCCACTCAGGAAGCTTCGAGAGTTGCAGCCGCGGTAGGAGGAAGACGGAGGTTCCATCTTTCTGCTGAAGGTCTTAGCAAATTTGTCGAGGTGCTAGACAAATCTTGCCCTTCTGCTATATTAAACAGTACCCAAGTCAGTGATGCGACCTTCCCTCTCTTCTCCTCCTTTCTACTAAATGTCGCTAACTCGGCTGGTCTATTGCGTGAGACTTACGTCCGCCCTGAGGTAACGCGCTCCTGCAAGCCCTTGTTTGATGCCGACTGCCGGAAAGCTCGGAGATCAGTAGGTCGAGCTTTGGCTGACTTGCGTAGGAACTTTTCTGATTTTTCCGAAAAAACCTATCTTGAAAGCAGAAAAACTTACGTTCAGACCATTCAGAAGTCAAGAAGAAGCCACGCAATGGCGATTACGGCCAAATTTGCCAATGTCAGGGAGTCTCGTACATTCTGGGCTACGGTTCGCACACTCAGACGTTCTTTCCCGCGAGCTCCGGTAGTCTCCATCGAATCATGGAAGTTGCACTTGGCAACTTTATATCCGCCCAAGACTCCTGCTATGACGACCTTTTTTGGTACCTACGATAATGTTTTGGATGTCCCTATCACAGAGTGCGAGCTCCTGAGGAGATTGAGCAAATTGAAATCCGGCAAGGCCACTGGCCCTGATGGCATTCCAGCGGAACTTATTAAACTTTTAAGGGGAACTTGGCGAGAATCTGTTCATGACCTTTTAAATTACATCTTTTTATATGAAAAAATTCCGGACTGCTGGATGAGTGCCAATTTGTTCATGCTCTTTAAGAAAGGCGACCGGCACAACCCGGAAAATTATCGCGCGATAGCTATTACCAATGCGTTTGCGAAACTTCTGTCCCAGATAGTCGTGGAGAGGATGGATGCATGGGCTACTCGAGCCAAAGTACTGCCCGATGAGCAGTCCGGATTCAGAAGGGGTCGTTCCACCGAAGAAAATATCTTCACCCTTCTGGCTGCCGCCCAGATTCAGTTAAGGCGTAAGGCCGCGAAGTGTTATGCCTTATTCGTAGATTACCGCCGCGCCTTCGACTCTGTCCCCCATGACCTTCTGTGGCAGAAGTTATACACTCTCGGTTTAAGCGTTAAATTAATCCGTTTCCTCAGAAGCATGTATGTGAATGCAACTGTTTCGACATCCAGCGCCAGTGCTGTCTCCGACCTTTTTAAAATTTCAACGGGCGTACTGCAGGACGAAATTGTCAGTCCACTTCTATTTATTCTTTTTATAGCCGACATTGTTTCCTTTTTTCGAGCTAGAGGTGTTCGCGGAATCAACTACACGCTTACCTATGATCTCCTGATGTTGCTCTTCGCCGACGACTTGACGATCTTTGCTTATTCCCCTGTCGATCTTGAGGCTAAGCTCTGCATTTTGGAGGACTACTGTCGAGTGAACGAACTAACGGTAAACATCTCCAAAACAAAAATAATTGTTTTCAGAAAAGGTGGTCGTCTTGATGCCTCCTCTAAAAGCTTCTTTTATGCAGGATTGCCTCTGGATATAGTATCGACTTACAGGTACCTGGGTATAGTGATCTCGTCGTCGACCAAGGGCCTCAAGGCAACCCAGGACGCTGTGGTAAGAACGCGGCAAGCAACGGCCTCTGTCCTTGCCATAATGGCCTCGGCTAAAGTGGATGCGTGGGCCGGATCATTAAAACTTTATCAGGCGATGATAATTTCTGTCCTGCTCTATGCAGCTCCCTGCTGGGCTCTTCAGTATTTTGACCATCTTGAAGCTATTCAAATAGAATTTTTTAAGCGCCTGTATTGCATACCTAGGAAGACACCGGCATACCTTGTTCGTCTGGAACTCGGATTATTCCCCATATCTGTGGAGATCACAAGACGTACGCTACTTTTCGTTATTCGTCTACTGAGACAGTCTCCTGCGAGTCTCCCTCGCATGGTGTTTATCCGCCTTTCTAATCTGTGTCAAAGAGGCAACGATGCCTTGGCGTACAACTGGGTAGCACAGCTTAAGCTCGTCCTGTGCTCTCCACAATATGCGGGTTTGTGGACCAATTTGTCTGCCGACTATTGGGAAGCAAACCTAAATCTGATCTGTGAAACATACGCGCAACACCAGCGAGCGAATGATTTGCAGCGGTACTATAACTCTGCCTCGATTCAATTTCCCATCTACCGTGTTTATACCGATGGCTACGAAAATTCGTATCCAACCCGCTGTCTTATTGAATATGCGCGTGTCAAAATGAAGTTACGAACCGCTACGATCTTTACGCGTTCATTGTTCCTGGCGCGCGAGTTTTATAAGTTTGATCCTACTACCAACTGCCCACTCTGTAATGTATCGTCTTATGACACTTTGCTTCACTTTTTAGGCGAGTGCCAGCACACGAAACCATGTCGCGATCTGTTGCGCAGAAGCCGAGGAATGCTAGAGTGCCAGGCATCAAACCCCTTGCTATACCTTTTGGCGTCAAACGACTCGGAAACAGCCAAGACTTTGTATTTTTTTGTCAAAAGCTGCTGTCGCAGGAGAGGTTTTCTGCTGGGTCTCTAATTTCAGTTTTTTTTTGTTTGTTTTTATGCGCCGCCTAGGTCTATTTTCATTTTTTGCGTCATACCCGGTTTTTTAATTTTTCTGTATTATATTAGCTATTTAATTTTTAAGTCTTACCGATCACTCGGAAATGAACACTCTTTTCCTCATGGAATTTATGTATATTCTTGTATGGAAATAAATATATATCTATATATCTATATACTTATTTTGTATGAGTAAAAGTTATTAGTAATTAAATTAGGGGACACTTTCAATTTCTACGTTAGTACTATACTCGGATTTAATGATATACATCCCCAAATTATGCTAATAATATTTATCGACATCAAACTCAAATTTCTCGCTCAATTTTTGGTCAGTAGTAATGAAAAAAATACCAAGTTGTTGAAAACTTTAGATGTCGTATGTAATCCGTCATCGCCATCGTCCAGTACGTTCAGCATTTGCCATCGTCAGAATCGTCCTTTGCCTGGTTTAGGAGGCGAAACCGCACGGTGGAATTTCACTGCCAAAGACCGCAGGAGCCAAGTCCCTTTTTTCAGTATTGATGAACTGATTTTGACTTATTATGGATATTCAAATTCTTAATTATTAAATAACTATTGAATTAAATAACAGTGCTCACTAAACTATTAGTGAATTTCGCTGTCGAAATGCTGTCTATTTCGTTACAAAGAATGACGGATACTCATCTCTTTCATGAAATTAATATCCTTAATACCTATGTATAAAAAATTCAATTATTAAATCAATAGGCTGAAATCTATTTTCTGTTTCCGATCGAACTTATTTCTGTCGAATCTACTTTAGTTTTAATTATGAAAACTAATTTCGAATGCTACAATAATTATTATTTGCGATATGTGATTAAATGTTTACGATTAATAATTTGATATTCTAGTGATTATTTCTGTTTCAATTACCACTACACTATGCGAAAAAGGTTTTGACATGTTCCAAGTCATTTTCGAACCACTGCTGTTAAAAATATTCGTTTTATTATAACAGTATGGTGTGACGTTTATCATAAGCGAGAATTGGGGAACTGGCTGTGCCGCTGGATTTAACTTTTATTAATTTAGATTACTAATAGACTAATTGTATCATTTAAGGTGTAAGTTTATTATTACTATTTAACAAAACTGTTATGATTGAAAAACACCCTTATGGAGAAAATGCTGCCAGTTTCTAGCCATTTGTTCTGGTCTCTATGCTGTAAGTTAGCAAGGAGGCCCAGGAAAACTGGTCAGAAACTAATGTCGGTTTCTACCAGGTACTTTTCTTTGGTAATTAATACATGTTAAAATCGATTGAAAGATGAGGAATCAATTATAATCAATAAATTGCTGCTATCTATCAAAGGTAAGAGATTTTTTATACATTACATAGTTTTTATGTTAACTGGAATCATTATTGACTCATCATTAAAAAAACTCATTGTGCACTTATTCTCTTAGTCAATTGAGTGATAATTATAAGCTACAAGTACGGTTTAGTGCTCTTCCTGGAAATTCATTTTCTACGTAAGACCATTATCTTTCCGGGAAGATAGCACCTCTGATAAAAATAGAGAAAAGAACATATTTATGCATACATATTATTTATGCGCCAAAAAAACGCCCAATAAAAAAGCAAGAAAATAACATCAAGTGACGAATGTATGTACTACAACTCATAGTTCAAACGTACCAATATTCAGTAACTAATTTGGAAACCGGACATAACAAATTGAAGGAAAGAAAAAACTTACTAGTAAACGGATAATGATGATTCGTGGGCAACAATACTTATTAAAAAACAACTTCTCAATTTGGGATTTATGTGGTGCATAACTTAAAAAAACACCCTACTTACATATGTCGGACGTAGAACCAATTTCAATTTCTACCATACAAGATTCTTAATTTATACGCCATCGGAGCAACCTGGTATGCATAAACTTTTGTGCCCATACCTTTAGGTAAAAAAGAACACTCATTACACAGCCACACAAAAAAAAAAGTTCTGATCTGGGGGTCTGACTGTATATTTTGTATGTTTTTTGGGTCGCTGAATCTGAATCCGAGGCCCATTCAACCCCATCACATCAGGTTTTTGAAAAAACCTCAAAAAACCAATATGGCGGACACTTTTTTGATTAATGTTATACTATCGCTGCCAGTGACTTTTTTGTAGGAAATTTCACGCTCTACAGAAAAGCTTTAGTGCAATTTTACTCTTTTTTGCTCTGTTTTTGATACTGAAGCGTTAAAATGGGAAAAGTGCCGGTTTTTACGCTTTTAACGATCTTTCTAAACCATATAAGTAAGTTGATAGTCTAAAAATATCGCATAAACTTTCTTAATAATAGTGTGAATCGATATCTATTAAACAAAAAATTTATCTTTACGCCCTTATATTTTTAATCATCATTTGAAAAGTTAAAAGTGCTGCGGGAGGGCTGCCCGCCCGGTTTGGGTGAGCAGCGCACCCAAAGGTTTTTCCGTGTACCAGACGTATTCATTTATAACCGGACGCTCAACTCTAAAACTATGAGCTTCTATAAGAAAATGCTAAGAATGAGTTGTTTTGAAAAAGTAATTTATTTGATAATAGGTGTATGAGAATCTATCTTCCGGCGTTGCTTAATACATATTTCATAATCATGTTGAATGCATCGATTGTCCGTATAACCCATTAACGCCTGAGATGACAATTTTTATACTTCATTTTCAAACAAGTATTTCGTATCAAAATCAAATTTTAAAACAATTGAGAGGTACGTATCCTACTATTTTCGAGGTCGCTGTTCAAGATTCCGAGGTCAAAAGTGAGTTTCAGCCATCAGAAATTCCAATATGGCGCCGAATATGAAAAAGATTTCCAAAAAATTGGGAATTTTTTATCCTTATCAATTTTTTTCGAGCTATTAGAACATTGGAATTTTGATGAAACCTTGCATAATGGTACATAAAATAGTTGAATTTTAAGACAAAATTTTACTTGTATACTCTACATCATTCTAACGACCTCAAAATGGCGTAAACAATGAAAATTTCTTTGAGAAATTTCTGGACGCTCTAACTCAAAAACTATGAACTTCAGTAGATACAAAAAAGTTCTTAAAATTCATTTATTTACAAAAAATGTGTATTCTCTGATGAATTGTAAGAGTTATTTGTTCTTTGTAATTTTTTCGAAAAGCTGATATTTTTCGAGGAAATGAATTTCCAATATTATAGTTTAGGATTTTTTCCCCCAAAGAACTATCAACTTTTGGCAAAAATTGCAAAGGACAAAAAACTCGTAGAATTCATAAGTGAATACACCAAATTGTTTTCAGAATTTTTCATAAATAAATTATAATTTTGAAAAAAAATTCCTCTACATTTTGCTCACCCCAGTAAAAAAAACATAATGTTTTCAAGAATATGTTTAATTTTACGTTTGTGGAAAAGTTTCCATTTTTGCGTAAAACTCCTTTCTTTTCATTTGTCACATTTCATGGATATAAGACTCACACAAACAAAAATATTAAACGAAAATTAATTTTATATCAAATAAATTACTTATTTTTATTTTCATAATCATGCTGAATGTATTGATTGTCCGGATCAGTGACATGTTGGATGAAATAATTTCTTATTAATTAAGTATTTACGTGGTGTGTTATATTTTTTTTTACATACAATATTATTTTTGTTAAATTAATGTTTTTATTCATAATTAATAAACTATTTAGTTCTGATAATAATGGACATGGTCATCGAAACGTCAAAAAAAAAATTGGTGTGAAAATAGAACCAAGTTCCTAATATAAATGTCTTTAAATAATAGTTATCAGCAGATTATCTTACAATATAAAAGAAATGTGATATAAAACTAATGTGATATAATCTTAAGAATAAATTTTATAAATAAAATATTAGAAAAATTATTATAGACTGACTCAAAATAATGCTTTTTCGTAAAAATGAAATTTGGAATATAGAAAAATTATATTTTATTTTAAATATGCTTTTTAATATGCTAGTTTAAACCTAAATTAAGATTCCTACACCAGCCAACTATTCGTATGTCATATTTCTCGATAATAACAGTTTTCCCACAAGTGTCCCACTTTGCCTCTACTTTCTTATTAGTATTAAAACGACGATGGAGGTGACTCATTTACAATACTAGCTGCTTGTCCCTACAATTACACAATTATCACATAAAGATTAAAAAAAAAATTCTTAATAAAGTCTTTTATATTAAAACAGCTCGCCCCGACCAGGACGCGAAGGGGGTAGAATCGGCAATGGTATGCGTCCTGTTCGCCAGGACGAGCGAATTTTGGATGCCGTCGCTCATGATCCGGGAATAAGTACTCGTCGACTCGGACGACAATTTAACATGAGCCACGTCACTGCGCATAGCGTTTTAAAAGCCGAAGGGCTACACCCTTATCACCTGAGAAAAGTGCAAAAATTAGAGAATGGTAAGTTTTACCGTGTAATTGCGTTCAATATTGTATTAAACAATAAAATAGTTTTATACACGGAAAAACTTTCAGCGGTAAAAATTACCGAACTTTTAATGGACAACTGGACAGCGAGAAAAGATTTAGAGAAATTACTCTTAACATTTCACGAACAATTCCCGAAATATACAGGAATATTTACTGAGCAGTTCGAGAAAATGTACAGAACCAGTTTAAAAGAAAAAAGAAAACATTTTTTGGTTTAAACAAAAAAATTCTGACACTGGCGGAGATTCGAACCCGAGGACGTTTGCTTGATATCTGTGCATTTAGCGCGCTCGGCCACGGGCGCGTTACTATATCAACGATAAATATACTGGTTGACACTGGTCCGAGCAGACACCGGAGGCAACCCAGCGTGATCTTTTCCTAAAAAGTTCGGTAATTTTCACACCTCGCTGCGGTAAGACTTGATGAACTTATCTGGAATATTTAGCTTCAAAGATTACATTACGGTTCGGGAATTATTCCGGAACATTTCGCACGCATATTTACCAAATAATTAGTAATATTCCACGAAAAATTGTAATTGATCTCGATCTTTTTAAACTGTCCACTTTTCCTTAAAAATTTGATAATTTTTACCGCTCAAAGTTTTTCCGTGTATGGTTTGCGTATCTGTAGATGGTTGCGTACTTCTTTGCAATGGCAGATGCGATTACATTTTCGAATAAGTCAATCGGAAATCGTATCGTATAAACCGCGGGTGGGGGGGGGGCACAAAAGATGCACAGAGGATGGACTTACGGCGTCATCGAAGTCGGTGGCGTCGGCGCTAGCTTGTCCTGCGGCGTCGGTGTACCGGGATGTCGATCCGGTAGTCGTCGGCGGACGGCTCGGGGTATCCTCCTCGAAGCACCCTGGAAGTTGGGAATACTTGGCAGGAGTGTGGGGTGTCGTTGCACCGGAACTATCCTCACTCACTAATTTTTGTTTTCTGTTAGTCACGAAGCTCACTGTCCAAAACTAGGCCCCGCAGGGGACTTGTGGAAGAGAGCGGAGCGGGTTATCTCCGTCCACAATTTTTGTGGAAGAGTGAGGGGTCGAAGTGCCCGAGCTCGAAGAGGAGCAATGCTTTAGAAAGATCCGCTTCTCTTAGCAAGTTTTGAGAATTGACGACCTCACGGACCTGATCGTTCGGCTGGTCTGTGCCGACGAATGCCTGATCGTGAAACGACTCGAGAGACCCACCGTACTGGGGAGCTAGGGTGCGGTGTCAAGCCCCTGCCGGCGGGTTCCACACGGGGGAGCGCTACGGCGTGCCGTGTCCGTTAGGCAGTAACCGCAAAGAGGGTTGGCCTCTAGCGGGTCGTGGCAACGTTAGAAAGGTTCTGTGAACCAACAGAAGCATCAAGGCAGGCAGCTTGTTGCTAATAATGTGGTAGCTGACTTGTTGTACACCTGGGTGTGCACAACCAGCGGTGCTGGCGCATCACCCAAATTTGGCCCCATTCCCCCGTGGGGGGGGGGGGTGCCTTAAACCCGCAAGGGAGGGAAGACACCTTAAATAAACAACATTCAACTGTCCAAAACTAGGATCGCGGCACCAGCAACACGCGCGGTAGCGGAAACGGCGACTCGGCGCAACACACGAGACCGGGAATCGACCGCAAAAAGGGAAAATCACGCAAACAGATCACAACACACACCGAGAAACAAAATGCTGTTTGGGTCCGTGTCGTAGCACGTCCGAAAACGAAGTGACTTGGGGACGCTATCGCGCTTGGTAGATGCGCGCGGGAACCGTACGCGCATCTCCAGCGCCCAGGAGCGGATCATCACCGGGGCTGATACGGGGGAACCCACTATGTAGTTGGGATAAGGAATAGATAAGCGGGGTTAGATAGGGGTTTTCCCCACCTAATTACAGGTGTGGAAAAAGTACTATCTGTCTTCGTCTCGTCGACATCCATGCAGAGATAGAGAGAGAGACAGGCGATGCATGACGCAACGTCGGTGTAAACAGCCACGCCACAAAATAGCAGCTTTCAGGTGGCGAAAGTTGGACGGCTACTGCCGAGTTAGTGGAGGCGAGTAAGGTCGCCATACACGGGGGAAATGTGGGGGAAGATGAGGCATCTTTTTAGCGTGCTGGGCCTGAGCAATGCAGACGCGCAGCGACAGAAAGGGGGAAACAGTACAGGCGCATCAGAGAGGGGCGGTGTCCCTTCTTGACGGCCACGATGACTCCTACCATCGGGTAGTACCTCCTGTACTGCCGAGAGGGACAGCCAGGGGAATGAGGGGCTCGGGCCTTTTGAGTGCGTGGAAGGTGGTGACGCTCGCGGCGAAACGCGCATCCGAGCAATTACGGTAAAGCCGTTCAGGCGCTTTACCGGCGACTGACGGACGGGTATCCGAAATCATGGAAATCGGTGACAAAAAAAAAAGGATTGAGGAAGGCGATACTGAGCTCCGGGACACTTTCGATACGCGAGGAAACCGCGGCATCCACCGCAACGGATCTGCCAGGGGGTCGATCGGCGACACCCTGTCACAAACCCCCGGGCCTGACTCGAGTACATCCTTGCTACTCGCGTCACAATAAATACGGATGCTCGGATACAATTGTCAAACGCAAACTTTCAACTCACTTTCCTTAATTGCTACTTCCCAACGCAACCACATCCTTCTCCAGATTCGGGGCGGGGGTGCGTCGCCAGTGCGGCCAGGCAATTAAGTCCTGACGCCTAGGCGATAGCGCAGGTTACCCGGATATCCGGGTCATCCGGATTCGGGAGTTCCAGGTGTCAGTGTGATAATTCTCAATTTCAGCGTGGCCTTAGGCCCGGTCGCCGCTCAACCATTGGCCCCGGGGCGACTTTTACTCGCGGTCCCGGAGGTTTTCGTGGGCGTCCACGACGATTTGTTACTTCGGGTAGGTATTCCGTTTGAGATTCTCTAATCGTTTCGGGTCTCCTACTGTTCTCCGTCGGATGTGGTGGGGGGTTATTGCGTAAGTGTTTTGGGGGTCGACCACGGCGACGTTGGTCCCAACCCGCGCTGGGGTTCTGTGGGGGGTGTAGGGACTGTTGGGCACGGGGGTTCACTGTCGCGTCGCACGGGTTCAAGATCTACGGGGTCCGTTACGTTTTTGGAGCTTTCTGGAGGGGACTCACCATCCGGAGCGTGGTAGGTTTTTAAGCCTTTGATATGGGCTCTTGGGTATCTACGGCTGTCGGGGTCATCCAGTTCGTAGACTACTACGGAGATAATTCGAAGAATTCGGTGGGGACCGCTGAATTTTGGCGCGAGCATAGCGGCGAATTTCTGGGCACTAGAGGAGAGAAAACGCACGCGGCGCATGACAAGGTCGCCGAATCTGTATTCTACTTCACGACGGTTACGGTTGTCGTACTGAGCCTGGCGTGTCGCAGCCCACTCCAGGTTGCGATGTACCCAGTCATGAATGAGGGGTAATCGCTTCATGCGGTCGCACCAAAATTCAGAATTGGTGGGAAGGGACAAGGCAGGAGGGGGAATATCTTTGCGAAGGTTTCTCATGGGGACCGGGTTACGACCATAATTCAGGAACGCGGGGGTCATCTGTGTGGAGGATTGAGCAGCCGTGTTCATGGCAAACGCTAATTCGGGAAGATGCACGTCCCAGTCACGATGGTCATGCGATACGAACGTACTCATCATCGTTTTGAGAGTTCGATTGATTCGTTCCACCGGGTTGGCCTGTGCATGGTACAGCGGGATAGGGGTGGGGGTGATACCTAAATCCGCGAGGTGAGACGATATATGCTTGTTAGCGTATTGTTTTGCGTTGTCCGTCAGAAAATATTTCGGGCAACCCCATCGGTTTATTACTAGGCTATCTAAAGCATCCATAATCGCGGGACCAGTAGCCCCGCGAAGGGGGTTCACCTCGATATATTTCGTAAACATTTCCTGAAATACGACTACAAATTGATTTTGCTTCTTGCTTGGGGGAAACGGCCCCATGATGTCGGAACTAACCGTCATCCATGGACCTTCGGTCGTTCTCTCCGTCATTTGGTCAGGGGGAGGGGGCTTGTTGGGAAACTTTAACATTCTGACACGACGTGCATCGGGATACGTAACGCGAAACATCCTGAAATATTCCGGGCCAATAAAAATCCTGAATTAGGCGGTGGTAAGTTTTGTCCACGCCAAGGTGACCGTATTGGGGACAATCATGGGCATCCCTCATGGCACGGGAACGCGATGGGGCTGGTATAACCAGCTTCCAGGCGTCCTGATCGGTCACAGCTGACTCAATGACGGGGTGCGGGCGATGGTAGTAGATTCTACCATCTTCAATCCGCCAGTTGGGGTATTTGGAGGGGAATTCTCTAATATTCGACATCTTTTGGGTATACCAGGGATCTTCCTCATCTCCAATGGCGCCAAGGGCTTCTTCCACATTTTCGTACATGCGGGATAAGGCGTCGGGCACGACATTGAGGGCACCTGCGCGATGCGTTATCTCCATGTCGTACGCCTGCGTGGCTAATGCCCATCGGGCTAGTCGACCGGAGGGTTCACACAAATTTCTGAGCCACTTTAGGCTATGATGGTCTGTGATGACCTTGAAGTGCGTTCCCTCTATATACGGGCGATACTTTTTCACCGCCCAGAGGACGCCAAGGCATTCCTTCTCGGTGACCGTGTACTTCCGTTCGGCTTTGGAGAGGATGCGACTAGCGAAGCTAATCGGGTGCTCCACCCCATTGACCTCCTGGGTAATCACGGCACCGAGGGCGAAATCGCTCGCGTCCGTCTGGATCGTAAATTCAATTCCATAATCGGGGCGTTTCAGTACGGGGGTGGGGATGAGTGAGTCACGTAGCGGTTCAAACGCGTTCTGTAGCTCTTCTCCCCAGGTCCAAGGGGTGCCTTTGGTCAAAAGCTGTGACAGAGGAACGCGATCATGGGAGAAATTTGGGAGGAATCGGGAGTACCATCCCACCATTCCCAAAAAGCGGCGGAGCTGCTTGACGTTGGTAGGTGGGGGGAATTCCAAAACGGGGGCGGTCTTCTCCCGGTCAGTTTTTAAGCCCTCTTTATTGAGCACGAAATCAAGGTATTTTACCACTTCTCGGAAGAATTCGCTTTTCTCTAGATTTAGCTCCAAACCAGCGCATTTGAGGGAGGTTAATACGACTTCTAGGTAACGGAAGTGATCTTCCTCATTGTCCGTAGCGATGATGATATCATCTAGATACGCAAAGACGTGGGGTTCCCACGCAGGATCAATGAGGCGATCCACTAACCGTTGGAAGGTGGCTGGGGCGTTGGTAAGGCCAAAGGGCATACGCTTAAATTGGAAAATCGACTAGAGTCCACCCTCTGGGACTGCGAAGGCCGTGATGGGTCGACTCTGGGGCGCAACGGGAACCTGAAATAGGCCTGGCTGAGATCTGTGGTCATACACCGAGTATCGTGGTGATACACCGAGCGCGACTCAGCCCAGCCAGTATTCTATCCATGGAGGGGAGGAGGTAGATGCCCTTACGGGTGATTTTATTGACGTCCCGGAAATCCACGCAAAAGCGGAACGTACCGTTAGACTTCTTTACTATCACCGGGTTGCTCAACCACGGACTTTCCGCTCGTTCGATGACACCCTCTCGGGCCATCTCATCGACGGCGTCCTGTGCGACCTTGAGCATGTAAGGGGACAGGAGTCGGGATTTTTGACGAATTGGGGGGGGGGGGGGTGTTGGACGTCTATGCGGTGCTCCGTCAGGGGGGTTACACCTGGGGGGGGGGTGCGTCCAGGGGGTATAAACGATTTAGAAGCCGTTTTAAACGGGGGTGAGCTTCTTGGGACGGGGCGATCAATCCTACGCAATCGCACGAGGCATGTGCGTTGGCCGAAACCTCTTTTTCTTCTAATGCTCTGATTTTCCCGCTACCACTAGTCCACGTTCCGTTTTCCGTGTCTAGCTTTACTCCAAATAGACGCAAAAAGTCCATGCAAGTACGCATGCGCAATCGAGGGGCGCGACTCGGATCTCCAAATTCTCTACTTGTTTGTCAAGGGTGATTCGGAGGGTTACTAAGCCAGTAAGGGAGACTAATGATCCGTCCGCGACTCGGACTTGCTCGCTTGTCTGTTTTAAGAAGGGGGCCACGAGTCTTTTATAGGTAAGCCCCAGATACGACTTAGAAGCGCCCGTATCTACTAGGGCCCGTATCTGGGTCCCAAGCAACGCCAAAGTTATGAATGGACGCGGATCAGCGTCCAACAGGGACGCGGAAGGGGAGCTGACTCTGCGAACGCGAAGGGTTCGGAAGGGGACCCATGAGGGGGTGACCGGGGGAACACGTGAGACTGCGTAGATTGGGGCGTCACGGGGGAAGGAGACGATTTCCCTCGGGAGTCTGGGATATTAGGTTTTTTGAAACTAGTATGAGGAGGCCTTGGGGACTCTGTCCCTCCCATTAATAGTTTCCCGAACGTTTCCGCGCGCAGACGGGGCAATCGTTGCTCGTGCGTCCTGGATAACCGCAAACTCGGCAAAAATAGCCAAGTGGATGAGAACATTCGCGATAAATGTGGCCCGCCTGCTTACAGTTGTAAGAGCGGACCATTGGACTGGGGCTGGGAGGACCCCTAGGGCTGAGGGGAGGGGTGGGTGGCGCGACTTATGATAATGGAGGAATTCGCTTTGTGCGCGGGAACTGAGGGGTAGGGAGGGTCGTTGGTGAAGGACGTCGGGGCGGGGGCGACGACTTCGGGGGTTTTGGGCGCAACACCGGGATCGATGTGGCGCGCAGCAGTAGACATGCGTCAGCCACGGGTGGTGGGGGTGAAGGTGAATTGCTACGATTTCCCTTGGGCTGTGACGGGGGGGACGCGGGGGTAGTAGCGGCTAATTTGTCTCTCTGCTTCTTATTCTTTGGGGAGTATGCGAAAGCCGGGTAAACCGCGGCGTATATGCTTGGCGAGACCGGGCCGCAAGTTCTGGACACAAATGTCCAACTGTTTGTCAACTGAAGGGGGAACAGAAAGTAATCTAAATAGGCTTCTCAAAGCCACTATATATTCTCGAATGGGTTCCTCCGGCCCTTGGGTCCTTAACGTAATTTCCCGTTTAATACTAGCTTCTGGGCTCCGCTGCCCATAAGCATGCCGAAAATAACGCACGAAGCCAGGGTAGGAGCTCCAACTCTTCCGTTCTACCCGGAACCAGGCTAGGGCTGCGCCTCTGAAAGCTTCAGGGAGGGCACGGAGGAGCTCGTCCTCTGTGAGGTCACGGGTCCAGCTATACTCTATGAGTTTGGTGAGGAAGTCTTCTACATCCTCACCTTCCTCGCCCAAGAATCGAGGCCCATGTGCCCTCCAGTGTTCGACGGCGGTTACCCCAACGAACAGCGGACTAGGACAAGCTGTAGTGGTATGTCGAGTTACCCGAGGGGAGCTGTTGCCCGATTCGAGTACTACTACCGGGAGGGGGGTTGGGGAATAGACTGTATGTCAAATCCGCCAGGAAATGGACGGCTGTCCTGCCCGTGGGATTTGACAGAGGAGGGGCTCGATCATGCACACCAAGTACCGCACGGATGGGCGGATAGGAGGGGTATCGGTACTAGTAAGAGGGTTGGGGGTAGGATGAGGCTTGGGGTGGGTGCTGAAAGTAAGGAAACTGGGAAGGATAGTGAGGTTGCGGAGGCGGGGGATAGGCTGAGGTCGGGGGAGGCTGGTAGTCGGAATGTGGGTCATCAGGATAGGCTGATGGGTCAGGAAAGACTCGGGGGAACTCCGAGGGCTGGGAGAAGAAGGAATCAGCTGCTTATGGGGGCGGAGAGTGGGGAGTTTGTTGGGGAAAGGGAGGAGGTTGTCGGGAACAGGGAGGTTTCCGGTACGGTACCTGACCCGGTCGGGGAGCTGGGTGCTCTTCCCGAACCGTTAGCCGCGGATTATTGTCACGCGAGGGTCGGTGGGGGTATTCCCCCAATCGTGGGGGCGGGGGATTGTTATCACGCGATCCTATTTGGGGTTGGCACGGGGCGAACCCGTGGGCCTCGTGGCGGGGTTCATTCCGGGGGTCTCGATTATTTGTGCCTGAAAGGGGAGGGGGATTATTATCCCCAACCTCCACGGGGGGAGCGTTACCGGGGTTTCGGGGTCCAGGCGAGGGTACACTTCCCCTGGTAATTTTCGGCGGCCCAATATCTCCCGTCTCAGGATTGTAGAGGGCGCCGCCGGATCGGACATTTGGGGTAGTGTATGGGAGGAATTTTGAGGTAAGGAGGACTCCGTTCCGAAAAAGGCGGAAGTGCCCTCTACGAATGTCAGGGGGTCACGATAGAACGCGCGGGATCTATCGGAGGGGAGCTGGGTAAGGGGGAACGCGAAAGCACCTAGTCGGTCGCGTTGGGGTATTGGATCCCCGGAATCCATGTAATTGGGATAGGTGGCATTGAACGACCCATTGAGGACATTCCCAATTATTGGGCAACTTATCGCCTCGTATAGGGTAAAAGGGGGTAAGTTACCCCGCCCATCCCCCGCGGGTTCCCATACAACATCCGTGTCGGGGAACCGTGTTTTGATGATATGGCGAGCGAGACGATCGCAAATGGCGTCCATTGACCCTGAAATCAGGATCTCTGCACGATCGCACCTTCTTAGGAGGTCGCGCAGGTCTACAATAGCGCCCATTTCCTCCCGGATGGCTATTTGCTGATCCGGAGTGGCTATTCTTAGTACAAGGGCTCGCGAATGGGAGACATTGGTCGTTGTCAACATAGTGAGTGACGGTGCCGTTATGACTGTCACCATGGTCGACGTCGTAGTGGGGGTCATGATGGAGGGGGTAACTGCCCCAATTCCGGGGTAAGTGCCAGGGGGGGGGGGGTACCGGTGGTATCCATTACTCACGCAGAGAAACAAAAACAAAAAAAAAACAAAAAAGAAAGCAAAATTATCCAGTGAGCACAATTCACTAGACAGGAGGGGATATGTGGGTGGGGGGGGGGGGGGGGGTTCTCCGTCACAAACAAAACCAAAAAAAAAGAAGTATAGGCGATTCCCCGGAGCGTAAAAAGAAATGGTGTAATTAATCCCGGTTCTAGAGTGGGGGTAACGCGAGATTCTACCTCGCGATCGTATGTCTCGACAGAATCCCCTAGACCGAAAAAGGGGGTATCCAGAACGTAAAACCAGAAAAAAAAACTAAACTGCTTAACGTGCAGTATGCCAACGCCAAAATAGGAGAGAAAAACAAAAGAAAGGGGGGGGGGGATTAGAACCTAAGTGACAATTCAAAACCACAACACAAAAAAAAAACAACTTTAGCAAGTAGTTATTTTTAAGTGCGACACCGTTTTTTTATTTTTCTCTTTCTATGTCGTGATAGATACTCTATTTCTTCTTTTCTTTGTCAGGATTTGCCAATTCTGTAATTCTCTGGGCAAGTTTCACCGCCTTCCGATATCCATGTCAGCTTTCGTTTCTAACAAAAACATTATAGAAACCACTATTCGTTTGTAATAAAAGCATATGTATATAAAAAAAATAAAAAAAACTTTAGCAATCACTCTAACGACGAAAAATCGACCGAGTTCGCGGCCCGTTCGAAAAAAAACTAATAACTTGAAAATTTGTTCTCAGGTGTATATAATTATTAAATTACTGTCACAGGTATCGGGGAGTACTAGAGGGATAGGCCACAATAGGGTGGCAAGGTCAATTCGAAAAGTTTTTGTTAATTAAAACCTTTCGAACTCGGGTTGAAACAATATCTTACTATTTGTAGCTTTTATTTCGTTTTGGGTTTTTTGTATTCTGGGATTCGCTAAATATTAGTATTCGGGAAGATCGAAATGGAATATTAAATATTATTAAATTTAAAATTAGTCTAATATTGGAGTTTTTCAAATTTATTACTCAGTGAATAATATCATTAGCATATTTACAATTGAAAAAGACTTTAGTTTCAAAAGTTTCTAATAATAGAAATGATACTCGAAAGGTAAACAAATAACAGGAAAACAACTTTATTATTTTCAGGAATTTTCATCGAAAAATAAACCGTTGCTAATTAACGACTTCTTTTCGAAATTATATTATTTTCTCGTTTTCAACTTATTTTTACTTAGGCAATAAAATTTTCCAATTTTATTTTCCATTAACTACAAGGTTTCGGGGGAATGTCAAGGTCAGTAAGGGAGAAATAGGGAATTTTCTATTATCAACTAAATTTTCATAATATTTCTCATTCTTAATACTAATTATTCTTAATACTAAATATTTGCATCTTAATACTAATTATTATTATTATTAATACTAAATATTTGCAATTTAGAATAAAGGAGGGACGCGAAACCGCACCCGAAGCTGGAAAGCCCGAGACGCACTTCGTTTTCTAAAATCGCAAGATTACGCAAACAAATAAAAAAAATGACGCAATTCGAAAATGTCACGGTCGTAATGACCGAAATTTTTCGGGGAACTTGTGAGGATCACAAAAGGAATTCAAATTTCGCGCACTTGCGGCGAGTTCGAATTCGGGCGCGAGCTTTGGAAACGCGCCGCAGCGTGGTTGTATCACGAGAGAGAGAGACAGAGAGTGTGAGATGGAGAATGCGAGGCGAATCGATCGCGGATCGCGAAAGTATGAATAAGTGTGCAGGTGGGGCGGAATTGATAAATTCGCGATCCGGGAACGGAAAAACCTCTTTCTTCGGTCTTTCCGTGGCGAAAAACTAGCGGTGGAATACAACGCGAGGAAGCCGCGTGGCCTTTTTTTGCTCGTTAGTCCAAGGCAACTTCGTTTGTTCTACGGGAATTCGCAGCTCAATTGTGCCGTCGAAAGAGTTGACTTGTGCCGCTAGCCGGCAAATAGGAAAAATTGCCATCGAGAATCGAAAGGACGCCCGGTTCATTCTCCAACTTCATCTTTAAAAAAAAAAGGGGAGGATTTCAACGGTTTATTTAGACACAGTCACGTGTTGCCATTTTTCGAGTCAACAGGATCGAGCCACGTGCTCCATTCAAAATCAACGACCTTGAATGCAGAGTAATTCAATTTGGAACTTGGACATCCTTGATGAAGAGGCGTCTTCGCAATTTCAAGATCCACCTAATTCAAGGGTTCGTATAGTGAAGTGCCAGAACACGTGTTTGAGATTCTGATGATAAATCCCAAAATTCATAACGAAAAACTAATATAAGTTGGGTTTACCAAAGACAAAGTGACTCGAGTTTTTATCATTATAGGTTCTTGATTTAAACGACTTTTACGAGCAGTTTATGAACTTTGATTTCTTGGCAGCGGGCCTATTATTTCAATCATCGACTCGAATCAGTGGAGTCGTTATTCCAAATTCTATTCCGCCGGTAGTAAAGGGATCCAACGGTGTCGTTTCAGACAATTTTGGATTCTTCAGCGGATATTGGGCATCGCGCCAAAGTCATTCCGTGATTCTTTTGAATTATTATCTTCATGAGTCATCGTCGGTTGATTTTTGAACGCTTCATACCGTTTTAGCTAAATTAGCTCCATTGCGACGTAAATCTGTTATCGATATCATTAAAAGCTCGGGTTATTGTAGAGGATCTTCTCCGTTGATCATCGACTCGTGGCGTCAATCAATAAGTGCGTGTTTTGTTTATATTATAGAATTTATAATTTTGAGTTTCGCGTTGCGACCCCAAAGATATAATTTTAAGGATATTCGTCGATTAAAACCTTTAGCGAAGGGTATTTTTGTTCGGGTTATCAAAATCGAAGAGATTCGGTCGAGTACGAGCGACTGTTGAATAATAAAAGCGAGTTACTTGCGATAAATGTTTTCTAGGGTTTCTTGAATCTACGTTTCTGTGTTCGAATTTCCTTTTTGCATATTTTAACAATAGAAATTAATTAAATCAGGCGGTTAACGCACTGGACTACGAAGTCGTAGATCGTGAGTTCGATCCCCGTCTGGTGAACAATTTTTCGATTTCGTTTCCAAGCAGCAGCTCGCTGTTGGTAAGACGAGCCACGTTGTTTGTGTTTACGTTTCGAAAGTATTGTTTATCTGGCGGAAATCGACTCATGACCGCTGCTCTACTTGGTGTAGGTTTCTGCAGTCCTACATTTCATACACAAATGTGAAGTATGGCGCCATCTGTCTGAGTCGATCTGCAGCTCTCGCAAAATCATAAGAAATAATAAGGCAACAATTGAGTAAAAAGGGCGATTCCCCCCGTTAATTAATTAATAAAAAAAAAATATATATATATATATAAATTTAATTCACATATGTACAACTTTCTTTTATTATAACGGCTTATTTACAATATTTACAAAACAACAATATTCCATTGAATTCAAATAAAAAATCAAATCTGAAGAATATACAATAAATAGAAATAAATAAATATAAATATAACACACAAACTCTACCGTTTATTAAATTTTCATTTCATTTTTAGGAAAATCACAATTTTTATCTCCCCACCAGGGATGCCATTTATAACCTGGCTTTTGAACCAGCGATTCTGAGAGGGCAGGACACAACAAAAAAAAACAAATGAGTTTCGACCCAATAAAACTATGTATATATTTTACACTGAAATGTACATCGGCTTACACGGGTGGCCGCTCTCGGCCCGAAAATTCACTGGATTTCGGAAATCACTCGACGGTAGAATTTCTACAAAAAAAAGACCGGAGATACAACGAGAGTTTAAACCGCGGGGCGGGGGGCACAAAAGATGCACAGAGGATGGACTTACGGCGTCGTCGAAGTCGGTGGCGTCGGCGCTAGCTTGTCCTGCGTGCGTCGGTGTACGAGGATGTCGATCCGGTAGTCGTCGGCGGACGGCAGGAGTGTGGGGTGTCGTTGCACCGGAACTATCCTCACTCACTAATTTTTGTTTTCTGTTAGTCACCAAGCTCACTGTCCAAAACTAGGATCGCGGCACCAGCAACACGCGCGGAAGCGGAAACGGCGACTCGGCGCAACACGCGTGACCAGGAATCGTCCACAAAAAGGGAAAATCCCGCAAACAGATCGCAACACACACCGAGAAACAAAATGCTGTTTGGGTCCATCTCGTAGCTCGTCCGAAAACGAAGTGACTTGGGGATGCTATCGCGCTTGGTAGATCCGCGCGGGAACCGTACGCGCATCTCCAGCGTCCAGGAGCGGAGCATCACCGGGGCTGATACGGGGGAACCCACTATGTAGTTGGGATAAGGAATAGATAAGCGGGGTTAGATATAGGTTTTCCCCATCTAATTACAGGTGTCGAGAAAGTACTATCTGTCTTCGTCTCGTCGACTTCCATGCAGAGATAGAGAGAGACAGGCGATGCATGACGCAACGTCGGTGTATACAGCCACGCTACAAAATAGCAGCTTTTAGGTGGCGAAAGTTGGACGGCTACTGCCGAGTTAGTCGAGGAGAGTAAGGTCGCCATACACGGGGGAAATGTGGCGGAAGCTGAGGCATCTTTTTAGCGTGCTGGGCCTGAGCAATGCAGACGCGCAGCGACAGAAAGGGGGAAACAGTACAGGCGCATCAGAGAGGGGCGGTGTCCCTTCTCGACGGCTACGATGACTCCTACCATCGGGTGGTACCTCCTGCGCTGCCGAGAGGGACAGCCAGGGGAAAGAGGGGCTCGGGCGTGTTGAGTGCGCGGAAGGTGGTGACGCTTGCGGCGAAAGGCGTAACCGAGCAATTACAGTAAAGCCGTTCAGGCGCTTTACCGGCGACTGACGGACGGGTATCCGAAATCATGGAAATCGGTGACAAAAAAAAGGATTGAGGAAGGCGATACTGAGCTCCGGGACACTTTCGATACGCGAGGGAACCGCGGCATCCACCGCGACGGATCTGCAAGGGGGTTGATCGGTGACACCCTGTCACACTGTAAGTAAATTAATGATATTGATACGCTTTATAATAAGCAAAAAACTCAGTCTGCACAATTCAGAATTATTCAAAGATGCTGGTAAAATTATATTTTATAAAACATTTTACATATATGTATACATTAGGGTGGTCCAGAATATGTCAAGGTCAAAAAGGTCATCGGGACCGCGCGGATTTCAATGAAGAAAAAAATAATGAACAACTTTTCTATTTCGCACTTTTGGATTAAATGACATTTAGAGGTGGAGGTTTTGAGTTGAATTTTCCCATTTAAATAACATGGGAAAATGGAATTTTGTCTGTTTTTATTTTTTTTCGTGGAAGCGACTAAGTGAAAATATTCGAACGCCTAAAATTTTGAAAGAATATACATCTCGGAATATTTCTGATTTTTTTCAGATTTTTTCAGCTAGCCCTTTAAATTGTGTGGGCTACGCAACCTCACAAACGTATCAAATACAGTTCAAAGGTTGGCATCAAATTAGTTTTATGCTTAGAGAAAACTAGTTAAAACTTGCTGAATTTACTTGAAACTTGTTACTCCGGAGTTTTTAGGATCGCTGATTACGAATCCGACGTCACATTTACAAAATTCAAAATGGCGGATCCAATATGGCGGAACAAAAGTAAAAAAATTAAATCGAGAATGATATGTTATTACTGACTAAGAATGTAACGTCAAAATTGAAAAACGGCGGATGTAACACGGCGCTTAAGAATGTCAAATATATTGATATGCTTTAAAAAATGTCGAAGTCGAAAGTTCACTTTGTTGATGTTTGCCGTGAAAAATGCATTACAAAATTTCACCCCTTGAAGCATAGAACACAGATGAAATTCGTTACTCGGGTGTTTTTGGGGGCGCTGATTACGATTATGGCCTCAGATTTGCCACGTTCAAAATGGCGGATCCAAGATAGCGGAACGAAATTTGAAAAATTACTTGATCTGACTGAAACTGTGTACTAGGGGTTTTTTGGGGTCGCTGATTAAGATTCTGGCCTCAGATTGGCACAATTCAAAATGACGGATCTAAGATGGTAGATAAAAATTTGAAGAATGAAATTGGGTATCAAGGTTATTCTACTCCAATTTTTATTTATTTTCAAATTAGAGATAAAAGTTTATACAAAATATGATATAAAAATGTAAAAAATGACTGATTTAACATGGCGCTTAAAATTTTCAAATGTATTGATATCCGTTAATAAAGTGTCCAAGTCGAAAATTAAGTTTAATGATCTTTGCCGAGAAGAAGTGTGTTACTGGAAAGTTTTTTCTCTAAAGAAGTTTTCGGAAATAAATTATACGCATATTTCACGCCACGAAACAAACAAGTATTTTCTACTTCGTGAATTTAAAATACAATTTACTGCTCTGAGGATTAACGCGGTTTGTAACAACGAAACATGAAGGTTCATATGGTGTTTACACTTGCTTAAAAAGTTTGTAAAGGTATAACTTGTATAGAACATAAGAAATTGACCAAAATTAAAAAATAAGCTTAGCCAAATAATGTTTTTCCCCAAAAAAATCTCCCATAATAAACTTCCTTTTAAAAGCGCACGTTACTCTCTAAATTGTTTAGAGTAAAAATTTAGCCATTCCTGCTTATTCACTCCACATGTTGTGCCTGAATCAGTTTCAACCTCAAGGTGATACAACTTGAAATATTCCTTCTGAAATTAAAAGTGTGTTATGTGTACAAATTTTTCCCGCAAAAAAGAAAATCATCGAATAAGCCGTTTTTAAGAACTGCTCATTACAAATATTAATTCATTAACACATTATTTAAAAATAAATATACATGAATTTTTGAGGTCACTCATTACGAATTTAAACTCAGAATTTCGAAATTCAAAATGGCGGATCCAAAATGGCGGAAAAAATCTAAAATATTAATAAAAATAAACGAAACTTTGTATTCGCATGTTTTTAAGGTCGCTGATTACGAATCTGACCCCAAAATTTCTAATTTCAAAATGGCGGATCCAATAGCGGTCCAAAATCTAAATTATTACTAGAAATAAACAAAAGTTTGTATTCGTACTTATTTAAGGTCGCTGAATTCGAATCTAAACTCAGAATTTCGAAATTCGAAATGGCGGATCCAATATAGCGGATAAAAATCTAAAATATTAATAAAAATAAACAAAACTTTGTATTCACATGTTTTTAAGGTCGTTGATTACGAATCTAAATTCAGAATTTCGAATTTCAAAATGGCGGACAAAACAGACAATTTAACTAAATATAGTAAGGCTTTTTATTCAAGAAAATGCTTGTTTTAAATATTAAATTATCAAAATACATGAACGTGCAAATGACTTCCTATTTTTTTTATATCGGCTGCAATTTTTTCCTTGATTTACTTACTAAAAAGGTGATACGTAATCTTTTGTATTTGGCTGAAATATTCTTTTTACCGCTCAGTTATAAACAAAGTAATTTTGGCTATAAATAACGTAGTTGTTACTATTTTTAATAAAAAATTCCATAATTTTCGGTTGTTTGTAAGTTTATTAACTTTCGACAAGGTATAGTAATCATATTTTTGTTTAATGCGGTTTAACTTTTTATATTTCGATCCGTCATCTTCACAGCAATCGAAAATGGATTGGTGCGTATAAAAACATAATGTTTGATTCCCGATTTTGTCCAATTTCAATACATTTGAATTCATAAATAGGGTTGCTAATATTATGAATACATTTAAATCCAAATATACTAAATTCGAAATATCGGGTTGAATACTTTTGAATTCAAAAATAATAGAAACCGAAAATGCATCAAGAATCGAATACATTTGAATTCATAAATAGTGTTTCCTTTGTTGTGAATACATTTCAATCCAAATATACGAAATATGAAATGTCTCACAAGTAACACTAGGGAAGTGATAATCACCGATTTTTTGAAAGTGCGTATACAAATACTTCTTTAAAAAGTATTTAACACGTGTTTTTTTGTCTTTCCCAAAAAACCATTTTTAGGGTAGAAATCACCCTTGAATGTTTGTAGAAATGGCCCTTGAATGTCTTTACGGTTGAATAATATAGTATAACAAATTATTTGTAGCATGTCTGTAAATATTGGGATATTGACGTTTTGAGGTCGCTGATGAAGAATTTAAAGTGAGATTTTGAAAATTCAAAATGGCGGATCCAATATGGCGGTCGAAGTTTTATTAATTTATGAATGTATAATGAAAATTGGGATCTTTATGTTTTTGCGGTCGCTGATAACGATTCTAAAGTATGGTTTTGAAAATTCAAAATGGCGGAACCAATATGGCGGACGAATTTTTATTAATTTTTATGAATGTAATGAAAATTGATATCTTTATATTTTTGCGGTCGCTAATGACGATTCTAAAGACGAATTTTTACTGTTTTTCAGGAATTTTGTGAAACAGGGTTGGCTAGGGATTTTTGGCATTACTGATTATCAACATGATGTTAGAGTTTGTGAAATTGTAGATTAATAATAGCCGTTGCAACACATTGTGAGAAGCAAGGGAACTCGCATAAAAAAACACCCGTCATTGTGAGAGATAAGGGGACTCACTTACAAAAATCACCCCGATGGGAACAAAAAAACTACTACGTCCACGTCGTTGTTCCTGGATAACGTAAAAAGTAGAGAATGTAAATTTCAACTATTTACTTCATGATATAACACTAATGCAGTTTATAATTGTTACGTATCCGGAAACTTGTTGACCGTGTTGTAACGGCTATTCTTAATCTACAATTTCACAAACTCTAACATCATGTTGATACTCAGTAATGCCAAAAGTCCATAGCCAACCATGTTTCACAAAATTCCTGAAAAATAGTAAAAATTTGTCCGCCATATTGGTTCCGCTATTTTGAATTTTCAAAACCTGACTTTAGAATCGTCATCAGCGACGCAAAAACATAAAGATATCAATTTTTATTACATTCATAAAAATTAATAAAAATTCATCCACCATATTGGTTTCGCTATTTTGAATTTTCAAAACCTGACTTTAGAATTGTCATCAGCGACCGTGAAAATATAAAGATATAAATTTTCATTACATTCATAAAAATTAATAAAAATTCGTCCGCCATATTGGTTCCGCTATTTTGAATTTTCAAAACCTGACTTTATATTCGTCATCAGCGACCGCAAAAACATAAAGATCCAAATTTTCATTACCTTCATAAAAATTAATAAAAATTCGACCGCCATATTGGATCCGCCATTTTGAATTTTCAAAATTTGACTTTAAATTCTTCATGGGCAACCTCAAAACGTCAATATCCCAATATTTACAGACATGCTACAAATAATTCTTAACATACTATTATTCAACCTTAATGACATTCAAGGGAACATGACATTCAAGGCAAACATCAACAAAGTGAACTTTCGACTTCGACACTTTTTTAAAGCATATCAATATATTTGACATTCTTAAGCGCCGTGTTACATCCGCCGTTTTTCAATTTTGACGTTACACTCTGAGTCAGTAATAACAAATCATTCTCGATTTAATTTTTTACTTTTGTTCCGCCATTTTGAATTTTGTAAATATGACGTCGGATTCGTAATCAGCGATCCCAAAAACTCCGGAGTAACAAGTTTCAAGTAAATTCAGCAAGTTTTAACTAGTTTTCTCTAAGCATAAAACTAATTTGATGCCCACTTTTGAACTGTATTTGATATGTTTGTAAGATTGCGTAGCCCACACAATTTAAAGGGCTAGCTGAAAAAATCTGAAAAAAATTAGATATATTCCGAGATTCCGATATTTCAAAATTTTAGGCGTTCGATTTTTTTCACTTAGTCGCTTCTACGAAAAAAAATAAAAACAGACAAAATTCCATTTTCCCATGTTATTTAAATGTGAAACTTCAACTCAAAACCTCCACCTCTAAATGTCATTTAATCGAAAAGTGCCAAATAGAAAAGTTGCTCATTATTTTTTTCTTCGTCGAAATCCGTGCGGTCCCGATGACCATTTTGACCTTCACATATTCTGGACCACCCTAGTATACATACATCACAGAAATGGAAATCATTTTTTGCGATTTTTCAAAAATCGAGAGATAACTTTAAAAAAATCGCAAAAAATCATTTTCGTCTCTGTGGTGTATGTAAAATGTAATTTTTCCACCATCTTTGCAACAATTTTGAATTGTGCAGACTGCGTTTGCGACTTTGGGTTGTAAACTGCTGGAAAAATTAAGTGGTTGCACATTCCATCGATTTGCTTATAAAGGCAAATATTTGCTCGTTATAAAGCCTATAAATATCATTTATTTACTTGAACAAATATTTGTTATTTAGCAATCATTGATCTTTTGAGATCTTTTTGAGAGCTTCCGTAACCCAATGAAAAATTTCGGTATGATGCCTGCACTGACCACTGGCTCAGTACCGAGCCATTATGGCCAGCAAGTATCACATTTCGGAATGGTGCTGGTTCTCTTGTAATTTCGGGACTATGCCTGTTTCTCATACAGTGACGTGTTACAAGCCAGTATGTCCTACGTTATCATATCATGGCATGCCCGTATCGGGCCAGTATTTGCCAGTACTGGCGCGGTACCTAGCCATTTGCAAATATTTTGTCGGGAACCTCCTAATTTTGTGAAAAAAAATAAGTTTGATCTTTAAATATGGACTAAAATTACTCAACTCGAGCATCGCCTGCGTCGTAAGCCTGCCTTTCTGCCTTGGATACACAACATGCTGTGACACTCTTTTCTAGTGTTAAAGTAGTATGACAATCTTCTTTTCTGCCACCATAATATGCTAAATAATCGTTTGTACTACCGTTCTGCACAGAACCTCTACTTGACCATACTAATGTCAGACAGAACAAAACTTGCATTGCAATAGTGTAGGAAAAATATGGGAAACGTTTTCACAAACGCCATATTATTTCCGTACTAGTGAAATTGGTTGAGATTTAAAACTTTGCAGCTATTTTTGTCTTCAAAAACTGTACGGAAAAAAGTTAGTAGGAAAAACTAACTTTTGGGTGGAACAACCAACTTAATGATTGTTCCAACCAACAGTTAGTTGTTCCAACTAACTTTTTTCTCCATGTACTACTTTTGGTACACTGTGTGACGGGCCGACGGAGAAACGATGACGGTGCTAACAACTCTCTACCGAGCAGTCTAGGAGCTGTTGGCGTTCATAATTCGCGCGCCTGTTTCTATTGTGTGATGTCGTGCGTGTCCGCTCGTGGCGTTGTACGTCTAAGTTAGTTTCTTTTCCTATCCCGCTGCGACCCCTTCCCCTTTTGATCATTGTCTCCTTCGGTGCCTCGCGCGACGCGGATCATTGTCTCGCGACTCAACCTTTTTACTGATTGTAATTTTGTAGTTTATAGTGCTGAAAATATATTGTTTGATTCGCCTTTGCAATTCTATGTTCATTTTGTCGATATTCCCAGCCTCACTCTCACAGGAGCAAATTGTTTATTATTTTTTCGATTGGTTATTGGAAAAGCACGGAGCCGACCCAGATTTTACAAAGAAAATCCTATTTACGGATGAATGCACTTTCACACAAGAAGGTATGTTCAACCAGCATAACGTGCACATTTACGCACACGAGAATCCCCTATGAACTCGAAATCGAAGGTTTCAGCACCGATGTAAGGTAAACGTTTGGTGCGGGATTATCAACGGTTACGTGGTGGGCCCCCATTATTTTTAAGGGAATTTGGATGTAAGTATTCAATTTCTGATAAAAGTAACTAGCTTAATGTTGAACGAAAAAGTTCAGGAGGTGTACAAGATATTCTGCGATGTGAAAAAGTGTACATTGAGGAACGCTTTCTCGGATTGTAATTAACTAACTAAATCAATTATGGTTTCTAATTAGCTGCTAACTGCCCCGGTAAAAATGAAAGCGTACGTTTAAGAGTACGTAAAGCGCCGGTGAAGCAATTCTCAGATTTGTACGCTTCAGTGACGTTCCTTAAACGTGATTTTGGACTTATTACCGTATGTGTACGGTAATTTTACAAAAATTTTACGCTTCCAGAAAGCACTCTTAAAACGAATTTTCCACATACAAGTCAAAAAAATAATGTTCGTATTACAGGCGTAGAATTTTAGCCCCTAAAAGGACCCCGCACACTTTAGCTTGATTTGCGGGCCCGGTTAAATTTCCTGAAACTTCGCTAAGTTGTAGTCCAGAATAGCCCGAACAAAAGTTCTATATGGTAAAAGCCCCAAAAATCAATAGTTTTCGAGATAAAGTACTATACGATATAGTACGGGCGTACGATATAGGCCCCCGGATCCGAGACTTTCGCATTTATTTTTTATATGCAACAACAATATGCATAGGTTTTTTTGGTCGCTGATTACGAATGTGATAACAGATTTTAAAAATTTGATATCAGATACGTGATCAGCGACCCCAAAAACCCCAGAATAATGAGTTTCAAGCGATTTCCTTTAATTTTTCAAAAATTGTCCGCCATATTGGATCCGCCATTTTGAATTTTTAAAATCTGATATCACATTCGTAATCAGCGACCAAAAAAACCTATGAATATTGTTGTCGCATATAAAAAATAAATGCGAAAGTCTCGGATCCGGGGGCCTATATCGCACGCCCGGACTATATCGTATAGTACTTTATCTCGAAAACTATTGATTTTTGGGGCTTTTACCATATAGAACTTTTGTTCGGCCTGTTCTGGACTACAACTTAGCGAAGTTTCAGGAAATTTAACCGGGCCCGCAAATCAAGCTAAAGTGTGCGGGGTCCTTTGCGGCCGTTCCCTTGTTTAAAAGGTATTATTTGCAAATAATTCAGAAAATATCGCATTGAATTTGGTAGTTAACATATATCAGCTTGCCCGAACACGTTATTTTGTATGCACGCAGAAAAAAGTTTATGTTTTAAGTGTTTGTTATTTTTGAATACTCTTACAACAGTGAGTGTGGTCGATTGGTTATGGTTCAAACTTGCTACGCGGAGGACCGGAGTTCGATTCTCGGTCGCGGCAGATATTTTTTAATTTTATTTTTCATTTACTGTAATTTATTCCAAATGTACACGTACGCTTTAAAGTCCAAAATCACTCTAACTGTACTCTTTAAGACACGTACGGTACTCCTGTGGTACGGTCAATGGGCGCTTCGAGTATGCTTCACGTACGCTTCGGGTACACTTCCATTTTTACCAGGGTGACAACATCTGATTATATTTATTTCTACTCACCGTCTATGTAAGGACTATCCTACAAATAATGTTATTTGAAAGTAAGTCGAAACTTAGAGTTTTGAGGATACCAATTGCAATGTAGACCAATGTAGACCAAAAGCCCTTCGTACATTTAAGGTTTCTGAACTATACTAAGGCATACTACAAATCCCGGCAATGCTCACTTAAGTTACTTTACGACATACTTAGTGGTTGAAATCGTCAACCCATGTATTTGATTTATGATTTATGATTTATTATTTGTTTATTTAAGCAAAAGTACCGTACATACCAAGAAATTAATCTAATTCTTAATATATACTAAGGCATGTTCAGAATTTCTACAAATATTATTTACGTTATTTTCAATAGAATGATGCGTCACATCCACTGCAAATTTACTAAACATTAAAGATACTCAATAAAAATATAACTGAACATTTCATCCAATAACTGTAAATTCAATAATTGTAAATTCTAGTTTATCTTTAAGATCCTTACAAAAAAACAGTTGGCTTTCCAGAGCACTCACGGATCTCGATCTTGCCTGTTTCCAATCCTTCAGTGAGATAATAGATGGAAAGGTACAAGCTTCTTGAAAGTTTCCAGAGATTTTACAGACAATTTTTAAAGATAATTTAGAAAGCTCTGGGATAGCTGCCAGAGGCTGGAGTGCCTCCTAGAAAAATTTAGACTTGCATTGGTATTGTTCTAGTTTCGCGGCTTAAGTTGCGCGGAAGTTTCGTTAAACGGTTATGCGTGAAATCTCACACTGTTGGAACAAGACAAGAAATGCTCATCAAGAAATATAATATAGTAGTAGAAAAGTACACCTGGCGAGGTTGGAGTATCATTCTTCAATTCGGTTCTTAAGAAGGTGGTCATACGATCGTGTCATGAAGGGGGCGGCAAGCTTACATTAGCCTAGGTCCTGCAGTACTGCGTGGTAGAGAAGGAGTGGTGCTATTCGATTGAGGTATCGTCTAGTAGTGGGATGCAAGATGACTCTTCCAGCAACGGGTGGTTCTCTCATACTTGTTCTGTGCTGATGGTACAACCAATTTATCCGGTCGGGACTAGACGCGTGGAGGTCAATAGAGGCCGACATCTTCCGTGGACGGGGTCTCCTCGATTAAAGCGGTAGCGCCGCAATAGCGGACGCCTCCCATTGCAGGGACCAAGATTGTTCTTTGAGTAAAGCGGTAGCGCTGCAGTAGCAGACGCCTCCCATTGCAGGGATCAACATATTTATTGATTAAGGTGGTAGCGCTTCAGTAGCAGACGCCTCCCATTGTAGGGCTCAAGATACTTATTGATTAAGGCGGTAGCGTTGCAGTAGCAGACGCTTCCCATTGCAGGGGTCAAGATACTTATTGATTAAGGCGGTAGCGTTGCAGTAGCAGACGCTTCCCATTGCAGGGATCAAGATACTTATTTATTAAGGCAGTAGCGCTGCAGTAGCAGGCGTTTCCCATTGCAGGGATCAAGACAGTTCTCTATTAAGGCGGTAGCGCTGCAGTAGCAGAAGCTTCCCATTGCAGGGATCAAGATGTTCCTTTCGTGTATAGTTACTACATGTACACCAGCCCGGGAGAGCCGCAAACAGGCGCGTGGATGTTCGTGGAGGGACATCTCTCATTTAAGGGACCATCGACTTACGGGACTAAAGATTAAGGGACAACATACACTGGCGTGGGTGCGCTAGTCTAACCACCTCTCATTTTAGGGAACGTCAACAGGAGTTAATTAACCACAGTTGATATATTATTATAATCTGCTATTATGCTTGACAGGGGAATATTACAAGGCATGGGTGCTCTGGTTGAGACACCTCCCATGCAAGGGAACATTAAACTACTGTAAGGGGGAGTAATTTATTACGTGTTATCGTATATATCAGTTCGGCAAGGCGCTGTGCAAAAGTGTGGGTGCTGTGATTGAGACACCTCCCGTGTAAGGGAACAATGGTTTAATTATCTGTATCTCCGTAACTCACCAAGCTGCGATATGAACCCCGTGGCCCCGAGCTCCGACTGGTACTGCGGCGCGCTAGCACGACCAACGCACATCATAGAACTCGGAGAGATCTCCCTTATACGTCGTTCTTGATGTTATGGTTTTCATTGATTATATTGTTTCATATTATTTTATGTATCTGTATTAGACAAGTGCACAATCCATAAATATTAATCGACTATATTTTGTATGTTAATTTTCTTTACTTTTAACATTTCCACCCGCCTTCATTTATATAAGAAACGAACAATTCAAAAGGAAAATTCTAAATTCGACTTGTGGTAATCCGTAACATCAAGGGGGCGTAATTTAACAACCGGTTTCGTGTTGACAGAGTTGCACTTTGGCAACCCTAGCAACGCCGTCGTTCTGACGTGGATATAGAGCATTCGATCGAGGGGCCATTTTGTTGTGTATATCGCTCATCAATCGTGACCAAAGGCACCTTACAGATTAAGGGGGGGGGGAGTCGCTTGTAGACGGCTTGGAACTGGTTCATATGGTCTCGTGATCATCTTCAATCGTCAATCCCGAAATTTTGCAATATCCGGTAAGTATTTGCCATCCTGGCAAGAGATTGGATGCCTGTTATTTTGGACTCAGCTGAAGGAGATAATGGTCTGGGGTTATGGCGCCCAGAGGCCATGGGTCATCTGACAGTGGACATAAGGGCTGTTAAGTATGGACCGTTTCAATTTGCGCGAGGAGTTTGGACGTCACTTCATACGTGAGAAGTATTTCTCCTTGGACTCGTAGGAGGTTATACTTCATGGGTGCAACGGCCACCTCATCGAGAAGCAAATCTCCGATACGCAGTAAGAACTGAATTACAGGTATAGACTGTTACAACGCTAAGTGAATTGCGGATGTCGAGAAGCCTGCTCACCCCGGTATGAAGAGAGGCCTGCGATGCATTAACCCTGGAGGAAAGAGACTGGCCCAGTATTTTTCGAGCACGCTCTCCGCGATATCTAATGCATGTCACACGCTTTAGGATGAAGGGTTAAACTGGCCCCCGTACCTCTGAGATCAAATAGCTGAAGCTAACATGGGAAAGAATGGCCGCCTGCTACCATGAAGGGTTCGATCATGGGCATCTCGGACAATAAGAGTGGATAATGTGGAGTATTTTGGAAGGATATCAAAATATTTAATCCAACGGAATTGATGAGTTTTCTAACCAGCCAGAAAAAGACGAAGCACACCGTGATTGTCGAAGAACGGTAATAATCGCACATGGCACAATCGCTATTTGATCCTGGCGTACTTTGCCGATCACGCAGAAAGTCCATGTCCCCTCCACAATGTCGCGGTTAGGCCACTTCAACCCACTAAAGCCTGGCTCCAGATAGCTCTTATGCAGTAAATGAAGGAGTTGCCGAACGCGAATCAGTCCCTCAAAAGGCTTAGCCGACACTGTGGTACCACGAAGTAATAGGAAAAAGCCACGATAATCAGAAATATCGCGAGAGTAGATCCTAGTCATATGCCTGAGAGTCTACATGAACGGTGCCTGGAGAAGTGGTGGTTTCGCTCGCTTGTTGAATACTTGCGTGAAGTTCTGAATTGTTAACTACCTGGCCCTGAGGCCAGTTGGATGGTCGTGCAACGCGCCAGGAAAGACCATTCCACAACAGGGTTAAGTCATTTAACTCTGCGGAAGGCAGTCCGCGAGTACTGCAATTGGCTGGAGTTGCTGCTCAGGGCATATGTTTCCAGATAGCGTATGGAGGAGTTTCCTGGCTAAAACAAACACGATTGTAAACCTACTCCTTCCATCGAGATGGATAAGTGCAAATCCAGGCATGTGCTATTGGTACATAGATAAACAGGCATGTAGATCCGTTCCCAAGTAACACGAACCTAACTGCCCAGCCGAGAATTTCAGTAATCTTAGTCACGAGCTTAGAAACAACACCCGTCGATACTCCAGTAACGGAATCGTAACACGCTTTAACCCTCCTGTGCGTCAGGACGAGTATACTCGTCCAAATTACATAGTTCCCTTATGGGAAAAGAAAAACTGGTGCACAGGAGGGTCAAGGAGGTGCATTTCATTTTCGAGCATAGGAATGACGTAGTGACACGGTTATCCGGACCCGTAGCACGGGGACGTATACTGCGGGGGCCATGACCAATTATGATGCATCACCAAACGCGTGAATCTTAATCTGTGAATTTGAGATGGTTCCTTTACATTAGAGGTATCCTAATCTCCGTAAGACCTAACTATGATTGAACTCAGTAATTTCACTTAGCAAGTTGTGGTCGAAGTAGTTTGCCACATTCCAGAGATCAAGATACTTATTGATTAAGGCGGTAGCGCTGCAGTAGCAGACGCTTCCCATTGCAGGGATCAAGTTGTTCCTTTCGTGTATAGTTACTATATGTATACCAGCCCGGGAGAGCCGCAAACAGGTGCGTGGATGCTCGTGGAGGGACATCTCTCATTTGTAACGAATCACACTATTGTGTATTTGTGTGAGTAGTGTAATATGCGTCGTGTAAGTTAGTAATAGGAGCGAAAGAGAGAGCGTAGGTAGGAAGAAAGAGTAAAAGGAGAGAAAAAATCAGAAAATAGAAGATAGAAGAATTTGTCCACCAATGGGAATTATTTGTTACAAGACGACGACACGTTTCGCGGTCTCAGTTAGCGTTGGCCAGCGGAAATGGACACTTGGTTCTAGACTTTGAAACGCGTCGGACCCATACAGTCATGTGTTGAAAAATCCACGGCGTATTAGAAGCACGCGTCGTTGATCGAAATCGGCAATTAATGGTCGTACAAGTGATAATCAGCTTTGGTTATCACTAAGTCGCGAATATCACTTTGGCAATCCGCGGAGAGTATCTCACCCGGGATATTTAAATGCCAAATTCGCGTCCATGAATCATCAGTTTCGCGATTCCTCACACGAATCGTTATTGTACGATCGCTGATATTGAGCTAATTTCGAGGACAAATGGTCAAGAAGCTCGATCATCAAGAAAAAGAATCATCATCGAATTTCGATGATATGATTTCGACGCGGAAGCTTCCAAGATGGCGTCGGCGTCCCTTGAAAAATCGCGTTTAGATGAAGTAGGCTCTGGCCGATGATTATTAACAAAGAAAGACAAAGTTCCAGTCATAAGGAAAGACGAAGTTCTGCGCTGAGGTCGCCGACGACGGAGTTCAGGTGTTTTTATTCCAACTATTTAATTCAAGACATTTCATATTAGTTTGATGCTCTGCTCTCTCTTTCAATATTTTAGAGCATTTTAAAATGTTATTAAAATTAGTAATTTTATAGTTTTTTGTGATATACTTTTTGATGCCATAGTTGAACTAAAATGCAAGCATATGAATTTCTCTATCTCAACGATTGTATGACTCATTTGAAGAAATCTGTATTTGAACGTGTTGTGTATATATACCGTGTTTCTCAACCTATTGAACCCCGTTTACCAGCTGATAGAGCGTAAAATTCTGAAATGAAAGTTCCTTTGCCAAAAATGTTTTCAATCTACCGTTTTCTAGTTATTCAGCATTGAAATGAACCAATAGGAAAAGCGCTTTGCGATTATAGCCATGGTAGTATTGTCGGTGCATGTTGAGAATAAATACAAAGAAAATGTACATCGTCCATAAACCGCGCAATTGTTTTCTAGCGAAGCAGCGGAACGTTCGAAAGAGACTGTCAAAAATATCGATCGGATTCGAATGTCTGACTGCCATTGGTTTTCGGTTTCGAAAGGAAAATTAAAACTTTTGATTCGAATTTGTAAAGAATCAAAAAATTATTATTTTACAGGTTAGGCATTCATGTAGAAAATAACGTTTCATACGTTTCGAAACCCTGGAAAATATTTTCTAAATTGTGTAATGAGAATATAAAAGTTAAAGATTTAAAATTAAGGGATAGACAGTTTTTTAAAAAGTATTTGGATTTAAAATCAGAAAGCATGGTTTGTACAAAGTCGTAAGATGCATCTCTTTTTCCTTTTGAAGCCCCTGGGTGGAATTACGCATACAAAGACCACCCTGGAAAAGTCCCTTGTTTTTTTTGTATGAATTGCAAACGGCACAGAACCACTTTCAGATCCAATTTTTTCTTTTTGCAAAACTAAATCATCGACTTTAATAATCAACTTCATTTAGAGTTGCAAGCGATTAGCACGTAACTGTTATTAACAAATTATACATAAAAATCATTTCTCAACGGCACAGAACCACTTTTTGAGCTCCAATTTTTTGCTTGCAAAAAACTGAATTATCGACTTTATAGTCAACTTCATGAAGAGTTGCACGCGATTAGCATGTAATTGTTATTAACAAATTGTTCTGAAAACCCATTTCTAAACGACACAGAACCACTGTTTTTGCTTAAAATTTTTTCTTTTTGCAAAATTACATTATCGACTTTAATAATCAAAATCAATCAGAGTTGCTCGACATTAGCCCGTAATTATTATTAACAAATTATTCATAAACATCATTTCTAAACGGCACATAACCACTTTTTGAACTCCAATTTTTTCCAATTGCACGATTAAATCATCGACTTAAATAATCAATTTTATTCAGAGTTGCACGCGATTAGCACGTAATAGTTATTAACAAATTATTAATCAAATCCATTTCTAAGCGACACAGAACCACTTTTTGAGCTCCAATATTTTCCAATTGCAAGATAAAATCATCGACTTAAATAATCAATTTGATTCAGATTAGCACGTCATTAGCACGTAATTGTTATTAACAAATTATTCATAAAAACCATTTCTGAATGACACAGAAGCACTTTTGGGTCACTAAGTTTTTCCTTTTGAAAAATTAAATGATCGACTTTAACAATCAATTTCATTCAGAGTTGCACGCGATTAGCACGTAATTGTTATAATCAAATTATGCATAAAATTCATTTCTAAACGGCACAGAACCATTTTTTGAGCTCCAATTTTTCGTTTTGCAACATTACACTATCGACTTTATTAATCAACTTCATTCAGAGCTGCACGCTATTAGCACGTAATTTTTATTAACAAATTATTCATATAAACCATTTCTAAACGGCACAGAACCATTTTTTGAGCTCCAATTTTTTCGTTTTTCATAATTACACTATCGACTTTAATAATGAACTTCATTCAGAGTTGCACGAGATTAGCCCGTAATAGTTATTAATAAATTGTTCATAAAAATCATTTCTAAGCGGCACAGATACACTTTTAGATCTCCATTTTTTTTCAATTGCACGTTAAATCGTCGACTTAAATAATCAATTTGATTCATATTAGCACTTGATTAGCATGTTATTGTTATTAACAAATTATTCATAAAAACCATTTCTAAACGTCACAGAACCATTTTTTGTGCTCCAATTTTTCGTTTTGCAAAATTACACTACCCACTTTAATAATCAACTTCATTCAAAATCACATTCGATTAGCACGTAATTGTTATTAACAAATTATTCATATAAACCATTTCTAAACGGCACAGAACCATTTTTTGAGCTCCAATTTTTTCGTTTTGCATAATTACACTATCGACTTTAATAATCAACTTCATTCAGAGATGCACGAGATTAGCCCGTAATAGTTATTAATAAATTGTTCATAAAAATAATTTCTATGCGGCACAGATACACTTTTAGATCTCCAATTTTTTTCAATTGCACGTTAAATCGTCGATTTGAATAATCAATTTGATTCAGATTAGCACTTGATTAGCATGTTATTGTTATTAACAAAGTATTCATAAAAACCATTTCTAAACGGCACAGAACCATTTTTTGTGCTCCAATTTTTCGTTTTGCAAAATTACACTACCGACTTTAATAATCAACTTCATTCAAAATTACATTCCATTAGCACGTGAATGCTGTTAACAAATTATTCATAAAAATCCTTTCTTAAGGGCACAGAACCATTTTTTGCGCTCCAATTTTTTGGTTTTGCAAAATTACACAATCGAATTTAATAATCGACTTCTTCAGGCTTTTACGCGATTAGCACGTAATTGAAACATCATATAAATATTACGTCAAACCGCATATACGCTACTTTAAAACAGCTTTGGAAGAATAGCAACGTACTACCCACGGGCACCCGCAAATAGCTCATAACTTCGAATATATTTCCCTATTTTGATTATTGCTGGTTAGCTGCGCAGTCAACAATGACCTGGACTCGACATTAACGAAGAAGCTGGAGAGAATGCTTAATTCTGCCATCCGCTTTCATCTTTCACCTCTTGCTCGTCTCATCGAAGCTCGTCTTGTGGAGATCAAAAAATTGTTCTGTGCCGTTTAGAAATGGTTTATATGAATAATTTGTTAATAACAATTACGTGCTAATCTCGTGAAACTCTGAATCAAATAGATTATTTAAGTCGATGATTTAATTTTGCAATTGGAAAATATTGGAGCTCAAAAAGTGGGCCTGTGTCGTTTAGAAATGATTTTTCAGAACAATTTGTTAATAACAATTACGTGCTAATCTCGTGCAACTCTGCATGAAGTTAATTATTAAAGTCGATAACGTAATTTTGCAATAGGAAAAAATTGGTGACCCAAAAGTGGTTCTGTTTCGTTCAGAAATGTTTTTTATGAATAATTTGTTAATAACAATTACGTGCTAATCACGTGCTAATGACGTGCTAATCTGAATCAAGTTGATTATTTAAGTCGATGATTTTATCTTGCGATTGGAAAAAATTAGAACTAAAAAAGTGGTTCTGTGCCGCTTAGAAATGGATTTTATAAATAATTTGTTAATAACAATTACGTGTTAATCGCGGGCAGCTCTGAATGAAATTTATTATTAAAGTCGATGATTTAATTTTGCAAAAGAAAAAATTGGAGCTCAAAAAATGGATCTGTGCCGTTTAGAAATGGTTTTTATGAATAATCTGTTAAAAACATTATGTGCTCATCGCGTGCAACAATGAATGAAGTTGATTATTAAAGTCGCTCATTTAATTTTTCAAAAGGAAAAAATTGGAGCCCAAAAATGAATCTGTGCCTTTTGGGAACGATTTTTATGAATAATTTGTTTATAACAATTACGTGTTAATCGCGGGCAGCTCTGAATGAAATTGATTATTAAAGTCGATGATTTAATTTTGCAAAAGGAAAAAATTGGAGCTCAAAAAATGGTTCTGTGCCGTTTAGAAATGGATTTTACGAATAATTTGTTATTAACAATTACGTGCTAATCGCGTGTAACTCTAATGAAGTTAATTATTAAAGTCGATGATTTAATCTTGCAATTGGAAAAAAATGGTTCTGTGCCGTTTTTAAATGATTTTTATAAACAATATATTAATAACAATTACGTGCTAATCTCGTGCAACTCTGACTAAAGTTGATTATTAAAGACGATAATGTAATTTTGTAAAAATAAAAAATTGGAGCTCAAACAGTGGTTATGTGCAGTTTAGAAATGATTTATATTAATAATTTGTTAATTGGGGAACGCGATGGTTAAGAGGTTAGCATGCTCACCTCGTAAACTGAACGATTCTTAGGTCGTAAGTTCGAATCCCCGTCCGGCAACTTTTTCTGATTATTTCCATTGCGGATAATTCAGGAAACCTTGCTGGGCGAAGGTACGAATTTGGGACTGCTATCGACATCAGTCGTTAGTTATCGGCACCGTGAATGGTTTTTCCGTGGTCGACGCTTCGTCAATATTGTCTTGAATGAAAATAAGACAAGTATTTGTGACTGTTTACTTGTTTGTATCGTCCTGTGTGGGATGATGACTAAGCCTTGCCCGATTAGCCATAAATGGCATAAAGTTGGCAAGTAAATCTGACCAATGTAATGTATGTAATAATTTGTTAATAACAATTACGTGCTAATCGCGTACAACTCTGAACGAAGTTGATTATTAAAATTGATGATTTAATCTTGCAATTGGAAAAAATTGGTGATCTAAAAGTGGTTCTGTGCCGCTTAGAAATTGATTTTATGAATAATTTGTTACTAACAATTACGTGCTAATCGCGTGTAACTCTAATGAAGTTAATTATTAAAGTCGATGATTTAATCTTGCAATTGGAAAAAAATGGTTCTGTGCCGTTTAGAAATGATTTTTATAAACAATATGTTAATAACAATTACGTGCTAATCTCGTGCAACTCTGACTGAAGTCGATTATTAAAGACGATAATGTAATTTTGTAAAAAGAAAAAATTGGAGCTCAAACAGTGGTTATGTGCCGTTTACACCCAGAGAACTGTGTCGCCATCTTTTTGCGGGCCCGTGCACGCTAAGATCGCAAGGTTCCTAGCGTGTACTTGCAGCGCTGCGGACGGGCATTTTCTCAACGGATCTGTGCGACTCTAGTACGTGTTGCTTCCATGGATAAAGGGAACGACGCGCGTGAACTATAGTCACGGGAGTGATCCTACAGTTACACCAGTGCACTCCATGCTACTTCCCCCACCCGGCTGTGATAGATTCGCACAGAGTCCGTGACAATTTTTCAAGGGTGCCGTAGGATATTTTGTCCACGCCACGCGGGCGTAAATTACAATGGTGCACTTGTACAAAAGATTCACGAGCTCTCGAGTGTCCTGCGGTGTAAAAAAAACGTGTTATTATATTTAAGAAAATTATTATTACATTTTAAAAACTTTTATTAAATTTAAGAAACTTTTCTCAAATTTAAGATACTTTTATTACAAATGAATCTGGTGGCTAATGAAGCTGTATGTATGTTTCTTTCGCTTTCATAGGTAAAAATGATGGCCTCGACGCTAAGACCAAAAACGTAAATATTGCCTTAAATAAAGTTATAACTATATTTATTGATACGTTAATTTATACCATTGATACATTAAACCTACGAATAATGTTTTATTCTCAAAAACACAGCGCGTAAATCACAATGGCGGCGTAGTCAAAATATCCTACGGCACCCTTGAAAAATTGTCACGGACTCTGAGCGAATCTATCACAGCCGGGTGGGGGAAGTAGCATGGAGTGCACTGGTGTAACTGTAGGATCACTCCCGTGACTAGTTCACGCGCGCCGTTTCTTTTATCCATGGAAGTAGCACGTACTAGAGTCGCACAGATCCGTTGAGAAAATGCCCGTCCGCAGCGCTGCAAGTACATGCTAGGAACTTTGCGATCTTAGCGTGCACGGGCCCGCGAGAAGATGGCGACACAGTTCTCTGGGCGTAGAAATGATTTTTATGAATAATCTGTTAATAACAGTTACATGCTCATCGCGTGCAACAATGAATGAAGTTGATTATTAAAGTCGATTATTTTATTTTTGAAAAGGGCAAAATTGGTGACCCAAAAGTGGTTCTGAGCCGTTTAGTGATGGTTTTTATTAATAATTGGTTAATAACAATTACGTGCTAATCGCGTGCAACTCTGAATAAAATTGATTATTTAAGTCGATGATTTAATCGTGCAATTGGAAAAAATTGGAGTTCAAAAAGTGGTTATGTGCCGTTTAGAAATGATGTTTATGAATAATTTGTTAATAATAATTACGGGCTAATGTCGAGCAACTCTGATTGATTTTGATTATTAAAGTCGATAATGTAATTTTGCAAAAAGAAAAAATTTTAAGCAAAAACAGTGGTTCTGTGTCGTTTTGAAATGGGTTTTCAGAACAATTTGTTAATAACAATTACATGCTAATCGCGTGCAACTCTTCATGAAGTTGACTATGAAGTCGATAATTCATTTTTTCGCAAGGAAAAAATTGGAGCTCAAAAAGTGGTTCTGTGCCGTTGAGAAACGATTTTTATGTATAATTTGTTAATAACAGTTACGGGTTAATCTTGTGCAACTCTGACTGATGTTGATTATTAAAGTCGATGATGTAATTTTGCAAAAAGAAAAAATTGGATCTTAAAAAGTGGTTCTGTGCCGTTTGCAATTCATACAAAAAAAAACAAGGGACTTCTCCAGGGTGGTCTTTGTATGCGTAATTCCACCCAGGGGCTTCAAAAGGAAAAAGAGATGCATCTTACGACTTTGTACAAATCCATGCTTTCTGATTTTAAATCCACGTACTTTTTAAAAAACTGTCGATCCCTCAATTTTAAATCTTTAACTTTTATATTCTCATTACACAATTTAGAAAATATTTTCCAGGGTTTCGAAACATATGAAACGTTATTTTCTACATGAATGCCTAACCTGTAAAATAATCATTTTTTGATTCATTACAAATTCGAATCAAAAGTTTTTTTCGAAACCGAAAACCAGTGACAGGTTAGACATTCGAATCTGATCGATATTTTTGAGAGTCTCTTTCGAACGTTCCGCTGCTTCGCTATAGAGAACAATTGCGCGGTTTATGGACGATGTGCATTTTCTTCGTATTTACTGTCAACATGCACCGACAATACTACCATTGCGATAATCGCAAAGCTCTTTTTCTATTGGTTTATTTCAATGCTGAATAACTTGAAAACGGTAGCTTGAAAACATTTTCGGCAAAGGAACTTTCATTTCAGAATTTTACGCTTTATCTGCTGGTAAACGGGGTTCAATAGGTTGAGAAACACGGTGTATATATTCGAACCTTAATATATGTATTTCAGATTCATGTGTAACCTTTTATTTTTATCAATTCTCGAAAAATCCCTTTTTTATATTCTGTCGATATATCTGAGGTGAATCCAGTGATCTCACGTAAAATAATTGGATCCTTTGATAGCTCTTCCATTATTGTCACACAATAATTATCCGTGTTCCTGTATTTTTTCTATATTTAAAAAAGTTAACGACGAGGGAAAGACTTCAAATTACATTGCGTATTAAGACAGACCCCAAAAAAGAACTGTTACATCGGCGCCCGAACAGGGACACGAGAAACTATATATTTTTTATATGTTTTCTTTAATTCTAATGTATTTTTGTGTAAACTAAATACTTATAAATTAAAATCAGTGTCATTTAAATAAAGGTAAAAAACAGGCATTTATCTTAAATTTTTAAAAGTTATAATGAAACGTGAAATAAACAATAAATTAGTATTTTCCTTTTAAGAATTGGTAAGGTCATACATTTTTTATATTGGAATTTTATTGAAAAAATTGAAATGAAATTGGAGTCATAAATTTAAAAGATTTTAAATTCAATAATTTAAATTATTTCGGTTTGATGTTTTTAATTTCATAATTTAAAACTTTATTATTTATTAAAAGTTTAGAAAACAATAATATGGAAGGCAATGGTTTTAATGTAAATAATGAAACGATGAATAATAATTTAAATAATCAAAATCCAAATATTTTAAATGTGGTCGATAACGAAATGTTAAATACAAATAATGATTTAGATTCAAATTTAATTAATCCAGAAATGGAAAATGAAAGTGCAAATCGAGAAATGATTAAAGAAATTATGAAGGAACTACGAGATCTTAAAAAATCAAGCGATCAAAGAATTGATGCTCGTAATCAGAGCCGTCTATAGGCATGGGCCCCATGGGCCCAGGCCCAAGGGCCCCCGCAGTGAAATGCTATCAAGAAAATAAAAAAACCGTACAGCGAAGAAATGAAAATTGCAAAATACATTTATATAATTAAAATAATTAGTATAATGATATATCTATACTTTTTTTTATTGAATAATTTATTTATTGTACCTGAAATAAAAAGTTATTAATTTTCAAATACATTAATTGAGGGGCCAGATCATAAAACTCGACGAGCGCTCGAACGACCGGACTCTAAGTAGTAACAGCCAAATTTTCTTACTCAGTACTTATCTCTTTTCGCTTAATAGATAGCAATTTGCTGCCACCGGCAAAGTTTTAGGTATTGAAAATATCTTCAATTTAAGCTTTCACTCGTTTCGATTCAATGAAAATTGAGTCCACACGGAAAGAAGTCGTCCCATATACACTCAGGGCAACGCGTGCGTAGTCTTCGCTTTTGCCACAATACGCTTTGTCTCTCGGTCCTGAGTGAGCAACAGGTTTTCGAGTGCACACTAGCATCAAGAGTCTTATAAATATGCTGAACTCTTTTCGATTTCTTGACATGGCGATTAATAAAGCACCTCGAGTTGGTCGGGGTGGGCATGAACAAGAATTTCGAAAATTTTAAATTTTCAACATTTTTAAAATCTGCTGGCATGTATGTATTAGTCGGCTGGAGATCATCCGCCCCTATCGTCACACCCCTCAAAATTTTGTCAGATTTCGCGTATCACTCACCGTTTTCGAGATATTCAAGACATTGGAAATTCAAAAAAGGCGAGAGATACGCGAAATCTGATGAATTTTGGAGGACGCCGACCGTGGCAGATGTCCCCGAGCCGGGTAATACGTACATGACGGAAGATTTTAAAAATTTTGAAAATTTGAAATTTAAAATTTTGAATTTCCAAAATTCTTGAATATCTCGAAAACGGTGAGAGATACGCGAAATCTGACAAACTTTTGGGGGGTGTACAGATAGGGGGGGGGGGGGATGATCTCGAGCCGACTAATACATACATGCCAGCAGATTTTAAAAATTTTCGAAATTCTTGTTCATGCCCGCCCCGACTCGAGGTTCTTTATTATTCGCCATGTCAAGAAATTGAAAAGAGTTCAGCATATTTATAAGACTCTTGATGCTAGTGTGCACTCGAAAACCTGATGCTCACTCTGGATCGAGAGACAAAGCGTATCGTGGCAAACGCGAAGACTACGCACGCGCTGCCCTGAGTGTATGTGACGACTTCTTTCCGTGCAGGGGAGTCTTCGGAAGTTGCGTTTTTCGCCGGCTGACGAACGCCGGTCGACGCCTATTCACGAAGAGAGTAGTTACAAAAGTCGCCGCTGGGTGTTATCGAGGCCTTCTCGTTTTCGTTATAGAAATGGATTTATATTTAGTATATAAGGAGATGGTCTGCTTTTAGTATAATTCCTATATATTTAACGTTTTTTCTAAAGATATTAAACTAATTATGTCAAAAACGTTCGTATCCCAGTGGTTCACTGAAAAGAAAAAAAGCCGTTAGGCAGAAGCAATTCATTGAAAAGGTTCCAAAATTAACCTCCTTTTTCATACCTGATGCAGTTGTAAATGGACCTGTAGGCCCTGTAGACCCCGAGGAAGCTCCAAATTCATTGCAATTTGTTGAAAATTTAGAAAAATCCCAAGATCTAATTTTAAACATTTCATCGCAAGTTCCACCTGTCGAAAAAAACAACGCAAACAAAGATATCGGGCCAACGACTGCTTATTTATCTGATTTTACTGAGTTAAAACCTTGTCAAACCCAATCATCAGTAAATGAAACATCGTCTGATCCTGGTCACTGGGCCGCTGAAATTACGGAAGAATTGCGTTCATTTTGCATAAGAAAAGGGTCGCAATTTTTTCAAAATAAAGATTGTGACTTCGGAGTCTGTCCGAAATTACAGAGAAGCAAATGGCAAGATAAAAGCAAGAAACTTGAATAAATCAGCTTTTGTTCGCCCTCTACAAAACGGCGAGAAAGCTAATAGAAAATGGCTGTTGTATTCTCCTTCAAAAAAGGTCGTATATTGTTTTTCATGTCGTCTCTTTGCCAGTATAGATACCAGTTTTAGTTCATCGAATGGATGTGATGATTGGAAACATATCCAAAATCTTATATTGAATCACGAAAATTCTAAAACGCACAGGCAATCGACAATGCTTATATTATAAGAAGCAGAAATGTTGATAATGTGGACAGTGGTTTACATGATCAGTATAATTCAGAAGTCGCTTATTGGAAGGATGTTTTAAAAAGAATCGTTGCTGTAATCAAATTATTAGCTTCTAAAGGTCTTGCATTTCGTGGTGAGAATCAAATGATTGGTTCACAAAGCAACCGAAACTATTTAGGATGTTTGGAGTTACTGAGCCAATTCGATCCCTTTCTTTCCGAACATATAAAAAAATATGGAAATGCAGGAAAAGGAACTCCTTCATACTTATCAGCTAATATTTGCAATGATTTTATTAGTATTATGGGAAAACAAGTTCTAAATAAAATTCTGGATGAATTGAAACTTGCTAAATACTACTCAATTAGTGTTGATTCTACTCCTGATTATTTCCATGTGGACCAAATGACATTTATTGTTCGATATGTACAAGATGGAAATCCGATTGAAAGGTTTTTAGAGTTCATTCCTATTAAAGAGCACAAATCCGAGTATTTAGCACAAACAGTCTTGACATTTTTGGATAAGTATGAGATTCCTTTAAAAGATTGCCGTGGGCAGAGTTACGATAACGCGTCGAATATGGCAGGACAATACTCAGGTTTACAAGCACAAATTAAAGAGAAATGTGAATTTGCCATATTCGTGCCATGTGGCGGACATTCTTTGAATTTGGTAGGGGTTCATGCTGCAGGATATGTTCTTGAAGCAGTAGATTTCTTTGGGTTTATCCAAAAATTATATAAGTTTTTCTCATTCTCGACAAATCGCTGGCAAGTCATGAAACAATGTTTAGGCACGAATAAAGTTCTTAAATCCCTTTCTAAAAAAAAAAAAAAAAAAAAAAAAAATCAATTCGACGAATCATCCGAAAATGTGAGGCTTACTGGCAAAGAGAAATTCAAAGTGGAAGTTTATCTACTAATAATTGATATGTTAATTACACAATTAAAGAAACGTTGTTACTTATACAATGAAATCAATAAAAAATTTGGCTTTTTTACTCATTTGAAATCGATTAATTCAATTGATTTGTCCACGGGATGTAAAAAATTAGCAGAATTTTATTACAATGACATCAATGCAAACGAACTCGAATTGGAATGCATACATCTTGCTTAATATTTACAAAATTCCGATGTTCCGAGTTTTGAAAATGGAGAGATCGCAATATGGAAATTATATAAACAACTGTGAGAAGATGAAATGGTGGAAACGTTTCCAAATATTGCAATCTCACTAAGAATTTTTCTTTCTCTTATGGTTACCAATTGCAGTGGTGAACGCTCATTTTCCCAATTAAACCGAATCAAAAATGAGCTCAGAAGTACAATGCTCCAGGGCAGGTTAAATTGCTTATCACTGATGTGTATTGAAAATGAAATATTACAAGAATTGACGTTTGATGAAATAATTGAAGATTTTGCACAACAGAAATCGAGGAAAAAATCAATGATAAATGTTTGATTTTAAATAATGTCACATTAGAAATACAAGAATAAATAAAGAATTAAAAAGTAAAAAAAAAACTATGAAAATTGAAAATTCAAAAAAAAAGTAAAATTTCAAAAATAAAAAAAATTAATAAAAATCGAAAAATTAAAAAAAAATAAAAAACCGAAAAATTAAAAAAAAATAAAAAACCGAAAAATTAAAAAAAAAACTGTAATGCGGGCTTTATAGACTCACAAAAGTAATGGCAGTCTCAACCCTGTTTAACGCAGAGAGCAGTTTCAGAGTTAATGCAGTCAATAATATGCCGGTATATATTTGTAACTGCAAACTAGAGTGCCTCCGACCCGGGTGCCTACAATTGTTCGAAATGCAGTTCCTGGAAAAAAGAGTGGCGCTTATGAGAACATTTCATAATATGTAACCTTGCCAAGAAAGAAGGGGAGTTGGGGAGAAAATAGGCTTAGTGTTCCTGAAAAGTTTAAAAACTGAAAATGGTCATTTTCAAAACTTCGACCCCCACCACAGGTCATCCGAAATATCAATAAATAAAATTTGTATCAGTGTCGACGTAATTATAATTGTCCCCCCCCCATCGCGATTTTTTTTGTTTTGTTTTTTATGTTTTTAATTTATATTGTTGTAAATACTTAACTATAAAATGTCTCTATACTAATGTCTCCAAATACAATGTTAAATCAAGCTATAACACGCAGGACATACGTCAAGTCGATTATTTTCATATTCAATCGCCATTTAAGGCATGAACGTTGACTTTACGAAAAAAATTCATCCGACCTTTCTTATAAAGAATTTGATGCTCTATCTTTTCTATTTGAAACGTCTTTCCGTGCAATATGTATTTTCAAAAAGAAAATGCAAAAAACGTGATTTCTTTATGTTTTTTTAATCAATCTCCTCATAATTTACTATGTATCGGCTCCAAAAACTAATCAGCACGTAGTAAGATCACGCCAAATCGAAATATACGTCCACCGTTTTAATCCGTCTTTCTGTTCGCGAGTTATTGCGCAAACAAAAAACTGCATAGCCGATTATTGTCACGTTCATCCGTCTTTTACGGAATTTCTGTTGATTTTACGGTGAAAATGCATCTAAGCTTTTTTGTAGAGAATTGAATGCTCTATCTTTTTTATTTAAGCCATTTTTTTTATATAACTTGTATTTTTAAAAAATAAATGCCAAAAACTATGAAAAAGTGCGATTTATTCATGTTTTTTAATACGATTACCCCTTTATCTACTTTGGACCGACTCCAAAAACTAATCATTTCTAAGTTAGGTCACGACAAATCGATAAATAGGTCTACATTTTTAATCCACCGTTCCGTTGGCGAGTTATCGGTGACACAAAAAAGCGTTACATACGTACGTACGTACAAGATCACGGACGCAAATTTTTTGATTGCATTTTTGGGGACTATAGGACCTGAAACGTCGACATTTGATGAAAAACTATAGGGTAACTTTTTTGGCCCAGTGACCAAATTCAATACTTCTACCGACCTACGGTCTGGGTCGAAGTAATTATCGTAAATATTGACGAAAAAAATCTAAAGATTAAATTCTTTTTTCTTTTTGTTACATTGGCCAATGATTACAGTAAGAGTATATTATCTATATATTATTTTGTATTGCGTTGTTTCCTTGTTTTCTTTTAATTTTATGTTTTCAACATGGAGTTCAACTTTTTTTCCAGTAATATTGTAAAAAATATAAATTATAATTGATGGTCGGTGATATTTACTTGAGTGTTGAATAAGATTCCTCGAGCTATTCCATTCTTTCACAAATTACCTTAATCTAATTCGCTGATTTCTCGCAAGCACACTGAAAGAACTATAGCCAGTGACAGCCGACACAAAAATTCGATTGCAACGGCTTACCAGTATGGTGGAAGGTACCTACCACGGTGGTGTGATTTGGCCTCCACGGCTGAACGGTGGTGGCTATTACTGACCAGGGTGTACGTCGCAATAGGCCACGCTGTCTGAACGACATTTCGGCCAAGTGTGGTGGCCACATCCTACCATAGTTTTTTCAGTGCACGCACACACTCACACACACACACACACACACACACACACACACACACACACACACACACACACACACACACACACACACACACACACACAATAGCATCGCTACGGCAAAGGGCCCCTCACCCTGATCTGGCCCAGGGGCCCCCGTACTAATAAAGACGGCCCTGCTCGTAATATAAACGAAACCGAAAATTTGCGTAGCGAAAATGAACAATTGCATTTAAGAATAAATAGTATGGAAACGAACAGAGTAACGAGACCACTTGGCATAATTCAAGCAGACAATACTGTGCATTCCGTAAATAATTCAAATCCAAATGAAACATTAATTTTTGAAATGTTAAAAAATGCTCAGATGACTAATATTGACGTTGCATTACCGAAATTTAGTGGAAATTATAATGATAATGCTAATGAATTTCTGAATCGTTTTACTAAGTATTGTGTTATAAAAAAAATTAGTGACGATATTAAACTTCATGTGATTCAAAATCTTTTAATTGGACGAGCGCGATATTGGTTCGATTCCAGAATTTTTACATCGTTTGAGCATTTTAAGAAGGAATTTTTGAGCAAATTTTTTGGTGATGCTGTGCAGGCGAGGATGTTAGGATCATGGTTGCTTAGAAGATTTGATGATAAAGTTGACGCCTCATTGCAAGAGTATTTTTATGATAAGGTGAAAAAGGCGCGGTTGAAAAGGCTTTTTGGAATCACCATTATCCTCTTATGCCTTGCATTATCATATTTCAACAATTTGTTCAACAATTACCACTGCGCGTGAGGGAAACATTGGCTTAAACGATGCCTCGTGTAAATAATAAAGGGAATTATTCTTCGAACTTGAATTCAGGTGGAGTTACCGGTAATAATAGTAATAATATTGATAGAAGTGTTTGTTTTGATCCTTCTACTATTCCGGGGAATTCGACACCAGGTGTGGTACAAATACCAGACACTCGATTTCCGCCTCCATCATTATCATTAACCCATAATTCGCAGTTGCGATCGAATAATTTAAACTGAAAACCAACGTTTTGAAATTTAGCCCGGCAGAACGTTGCCTCTACGACTTTAATGAGGACTTGCATGATGAATTTAATCGGGAACAATCTCAGAATATCGATAAAAATATCGCTGAATCTCCGCGTTTAATAATAAAAGTTAATAATATACCTATATCAGCGTTAATTGATACTGGGAGTGAAGTGAGTTGTATTTCACAACACAGGTGCGAATATCTTGAACAACATTGTAAAATTGATAGTTTACCAGTAACTAATCTTGTAATTTTAACGGCAGTTGGTAAGCGACCAACTACTATTAAGAAACAAGTATTTTTAAATCTGGCTATCGATTCTATCAATGTTCCTTCAACTTTTCTTGTAGTCCCACATTTAACGTCAGGAATGATATTAGGAAACGATTGGCTATCGAAAAACCGTGTGACCTTAAAATATGATGGTCTAGAATTTTATATTGGTTCGTTTCGGGTTCCATCGCAGCTAATAAAGTACGATAAAGCTTCGGAAAAAATTGTTTCAAGTCAAGAAGATGATATGATGGTCTTGCGAGTTGTTTGCTCATCTAATGATGATAATGGTGACATATATTTTATGCCAAACAAATTGTTAAATGGTTGTGAGGACGGAGAAAGTGATGCAAATATTGAAAGTTTTAATAAATCACAGTCCGCCGATGTGAGTGACTTGGATCATATGCGTACGGATAATTTTAAAAATAATTACAATAATGAGGATGAAATGATAAATGCCTGTGATAATAACTTTGATGTTGTTTGTAATACTAATGAGGATGAAATGATAAATGCCTCTGATAATAATTTTGATGTTGTTCGTAATAATAATGAGAACGAAATGATAAATGTCTCTAATAATGATTCTAATGTTATTAATAATAAAAAATGAAAGTGAATCAATAAATTTATCTTACTTAGAAAATGTTATAAATAGTTTATTAACATTACACATAATGTTGTTAATACAAACACGCATGATCCTAACGTCGCTGATATTGGCGAGATCAGAGTTGATCATTGTATTGAAAAAAATTGTCAGAAAAATAATAATGATGACAATCCTTTTACCTGTCTCACAATCAATCAACCGACTGTCTTGTATGATTGTTGTGCTTTGAACGATCTTGACGGTACTGTTGATGATAGTTTGTTGAACTTATATCAATCTAGTAATATGTTTAATTATAAAAATGATGTGCTGACAATCGCAAAATCTTTATCATTTTTGTCGTTTGAGCAGCGACACAGATTTCTTGTCATGATGTCACATTTTGAACAATTATTTACTTGTAAGCTGACCCCAGCTGGTAACTGGGTCATTCCACGTCAACAATATCAAAGTTGTGGTGGGGGTCGCGGAATTCAACGAAAATGAAATATTTGATAGGTGTAGGTGTGGAAAATATCATGATAAAATATTTTTCGAAAATTTTCAAAATGGCGCCCGTGACGTCATGATCATTGAATTTCTTTAAACTGCGATAACTATTTTTCTAATTATCGCATTCAAACGAGACCACACGCATTTTGTTCATAAAATTAAGTACTTTGATTGAAAAATAAAATAATTTTAAAAAAATTTCATTTTCCCAAAAAACTGACCGAAAACATTTTTCAACTTAAATTTCGGTATTGAGCTCGTGTTTTTTTTTTTAAATCTGCTATTTTATCTTGAAGATGATGATTTCACCTATCATTTCCAAAAATAAAAATGGCGGAGGCTCTTCTCGTTTTTAAGTTATGATTTTTGAAAGAGCGCAATTCACTGTGCTTAACTATCCGATACGCGCTATTTGACGTGCAATCATGACAGACTGCTCTCGCTGGGTTAAGAAGTTTCCGAAAATGAAATTCAAGATCATTTTTTGTACAATAAATAAACTTCACTGTTGGCATAGCTGCTTCAGCCCATTCAAATAAGGAACGAAAAGTGACAATTTGGGAATCAAACGGCCTTTGAAGGCTAGCACGTGTTGCTAACCGTTTTAGTGTCCCCCCTAACCCATCACAAGGACTTTTCCCATGTGAAGTGGCAAAAAAGTGCCATTCAGCATCCACGTCAAAATCCTATTTTTGATGTGCAAGATTAATAAAATTATATTTATTTTTATATTGTGAAGCAGCGCCGTCAGTAAAATACTTAATCTTTTGAACTACGTATTGTTTTCTTAATTTTTCGATTAATCGTTTAGTGTACAAATGAACAGCAGCGGAATTATGATCCAGACTCTCAGAAATTATGACGAAAGAATCATACCAAGTGTTTCATTTTCTTTGTGGTAGACAACAAACGGATGAATTGTCACTTGATCTTTATTCCAGTGGTATGCTTGAACCACATCTTAAATAACAAAAGAGTAGTTCTCGGCAAAATCCCCTAATACAACGAATTCGCCATCTTCTAAGTTGTCTTTAGAATCTTTAAGAAATTTACTTTGCGATTTAGAAGTAGAATGATGTTTCAGGAGAATTATTAAATCATTACCGAACTTTTCAATGTAATCTTGTATAGAACGAACAACAGTTTCTAACATTGAGCGATCCGTTGACGTCCATTGTTTGTGAGTAACTTCGTCTACGAAATTATTTTCCTATATGGAGATAGTACTGAATAGAATTATCCAGAATAATAAGTAAATTAAGGCAAGACAATATTTTTTTTTAATACGGGTTCGGAAAATGTGTGTTTTCCGAACAGATTTTAGTGTGGAAAATGCAATTTCCCAAACCGGGATGTGGAAATAGTATATTACTCAACGAGGGAGGTAAAATAAAGAATGCCTCAGACTGCCTGTTTCTCACCCTCGGCTTCACCTCGGGTAAAAATTACACGCAGTCTGAGGCATTCTTTTTTACTTCCCGAGGGAAGTATACGATTTTTCTTTATGGCCGGGAGGATAAGCGGCATCTTTCCTTCCGCTTGCGGGAGGAAAGTTGGTGCTTTCCTCCCGGTGTGAAGAAAATATAATTTTTATATTTTCCACATCCCGGTTTGGGAAATCGCACTGTACACTGATATAGGAAAACGATATGATATTATAACAAATATAACACAGTTTTTGTATTTGTACAATCATAAATATGTTTATATCGTGGGGGCGGAGTCCCCCGAACCCGCCTTTCGCGCCATTATTCTCCCCCCCCCCTTTATCTCCCCAGCATTCATAAGAACGTACTGTACGCATGCTATAACAAATTTTAAATGTTACATGTAGTGGCCACATTTTCCGCACACTTATTACAAAAAAAATCCTTCGTTACACGTGCGGACGTTTCCCCCACTCGTATGATTCACACAGCACTCGTGTCAGTGTGATCATTACGCGTGCGGGAAATCGCATTTTCCGCACTTGTTACGAAATATACTTGTGTTTATCTCTATGAAACGCCGTAAAAGATATTACATATACATTTCTGTAAATAGCCATTATACCCGATGTTCACGATGATTGACATATATACAAACGAAATCACATTATACTTGCGAGAAAAAAACTCGGCGCCGCTACGTTACAGAATAAAAAATATGCAACATTGATTTGCATGATTTTGCGAGTTTGGAGAAATGGGGAGGGCGGTTTAAGAAATTGAAAGAGATGGATCGCCGATACCGCGAACCTCCTACCAAGGATAAAACTAGATTGCCTGGTAGTGCCTACGTGCGTACGACGTCCACTTTGCGAGTCTCTGCTTTGAATGAGGAAGATGGTCAGGAGGTGAAGAAGATTGCGAGTGTGGTAGTTTCGGAACCGCGGTCTACCCAAGGGATGCTGGCGCCGAAAAACCAGCCGAAAAGGGGGAAAAAGGAAAGTTCCCCAAAACTCAGACCCTCGTCCCCAGACACTGTTGACGTGCAGGTGGCCGAGGAAGTGGGCCCGGGTCGAGGCCAGAGAACTTCTGGGCAATGGAAGGATGTCCCTCGGTTCCAGCCGGCCACAACGGGTCCAAACAATGCAAGAGCGGTATCGAGGCCCGTAGGACCGTTGGTTCAATACTTTCAAAGAGTTGAAACCCCGAGTTATGGGCCAACACCTAATTGGAGGTCCTGGTCTAACGGTCCGGGGGCAGGACAGTCGTGGAGGGAGTCACGAGAATTTCCGAACGGGCCAGGAAATTCGGCAATGGTAGGGGCTTGTTTCCATTGCCAGATGGTGGGACATAGATCTGCGGCATGTCCTAGACGGCCATGCTTCACATGCCAGCAACCTGGGCATCGAGCCTTGCAGTGCCCGAATCGAAAGTGCTTCGGGTGCCAGCAGACTGGACATATAATATTAAATTGTCCTAACCGCAGGAGTGAATTCCCTACTCCGTGGAGGGGGGCGTCAGGTCCTCCCCCTACGGTGGAGCGGTGTCAGGTATGCGGGACAGAAGGGAATCCGTTCCAAACCTGCCCGACATGCGCTCCACTGCGACAACAGTGGGGAAACGCGAGGGCCGGAGGGTGCAGGAACCCCGCGTCCTCCCCGGCCGATCAACAGGGGTAGTTAGCGAGGAGTTGTTGGTGCCAGAAGAAGTTGAAGAGGGGATAGCGAGTGAAGCAAGTGAGGAGGTGAGAATAGCGAGTTCAAATGGTGTGAGACCCTTTCCGGAAGAACAAAACCAACAACATGAAGGTAGAGTTCAGCAAACGGTAAAGTTATTGATGGGGAGGGGGAATAATAGGTTGGAGAGTAGAGAGATAGTGAGATGGGGTGAAGTGGAGGAAATAGCTGCGGTAGAAAGTCGTTGTTTTGTCGAGATCGAAATAGGCGGGTACCCATTTGTTGCGATGCATGATAGCGGGGCAATGGTCTCCATTGTAGGTCCCCGGGTAGTGGAGAAATTCAGAGATAGACTTAAACCGACGAAATCGACAATGCGAAGTGTGTCAGGGGAAGTAAGTCCGTTTCTGGGAGTGTTAGTTGTACAGATGGAGATTGATGGTAATACCCAACAAGTCGAGTTTAGAGCCACGGAACGGGTCACCTCAGATATCATATTAGGGATGGATTTCGCGAGCGTGTTTGACTTAGATGTGCGATAAGGGCGAAGGCAGTGGCGAGTGTTTGAGGGTCCCTGGCATACCTTTATCGAACGACCCACCGGGCAACCCACAATTCATGCGGAGTGCGCCGGAATTAGCGAGTTGGATGATTATCAAGAGAAGAGGGTAGTCGAGTTAGTTGCGATTATCTTGAAAGGGAGTGAGAAAACCGCCGGGCTAACTCCTCTAACGGAGCATCATATCAAAGTGGAGGAAGCGACACCGATTAAGCATCGACCACGTCGTATGTCCCCCATAATGTTGCAAAAAGCACAACAGGAGGTGAGAGAGTTAGCGGAGAAAGGGGTTATCGAAATATCCTCGAGTGATTGGAGTAGCGCGCCGGTGGTAGTGAAGAAAAGTGATAGGTCGATCAGGATGTGCATCGATTATCGGGATTTGAATGCAGTCACCCGAAAAGATGCATATCCGATTCCAAACATGGATTCGATCTTGGACAAATTGCGACGGGCTCGATATTTGTCAAAGATAGATCTAAAGCAGGCATACTACCAAATTCCGGTGGATCCGGAAAGCCGGAAGTATACAGCTTTTACAGTTCCAGGGTCGGGCCTGTGGCAATTCGTCCAGATGCCGTTTGGATTGACGAATGCTCCGATGACGTTTCAACGCCTGGTTGACGCCCTGTTCGGACCAGAATTCGAACCACACATTTTCGGATATCTGGATGATATCATAATTGCGACAGAGGATTTTGAGGAACATTTGCGGTGGTTGGAGTTGGTATTGTGGAAGTTAGTCCAGGCGGGACTACAAATTAACGAGGAGAAGTGTGAGTTCGGGTGTTCGCGAGTTACCTATTTGGGTTTTGTTTTAGATAGTGAGGGGTTGCGACCAGATGTTGAGAAATTAAAACCTATTATAGAGTATCCCGCTCCTCAAACGGTGAAACAATTACGTCGATTTTTGGGAATGGTAGGATGGTACTCTCGGTTCTTAGAGAAAGACGCTGAGACCAAAGTACCTCTCGTAAAATTGTTGCGAAAGGGGCAGCCATGGAGTTGGGGAGATGAACAAGAGGAAGCGTTTCAGGTGTTGAAGAAACAGTTGATATACGCCCCTGTGTTAGCTCGCCCAGATTTCAGTAAGCCTTTTACGATTCAATGCGACGCTAGCGGGGTAGCATTGGGGGCAGTACTGACCCAAGAGCATGAGGACGGGGAACATCCGATATTATTTGCGAGTAAGGTGTTAAGCCCTGCAGAAAGGAATTACTCCACTTCGGAACGTGAATGTCTAGCGGTATTATGGGCAATTAGGAAGTTGCGTCCGTATGTGGAAGGGTATGAGTTCACGGTAATTACGGACCATAAAGCTCTGACCTGGTTACAAACTCGTCCGGAACCCACAGGCCGCCTAGCCCGTTGGGCGCTGGAATTACAGCAATGGAACTGTAAGATAAAGCACCGCAAGGGGGCGTGGCACTGCGTTCCGGATGCGTTATCGCGTATGCAGGAACAGGATGACGAGAGTATCGCAGCCTTTGAGAGTATAGAGGATGAGGCGTATATAACATTGCGAGATAAAGTTGTAGCACACCCGGCCAAGTACCAGGGTTGGCGAGTTGAAGGACATTTATTATACCGTTGGCGATGTTGCGAGTTACTGGATCCGATAGAGTGGGAAGAGGAAGGATGGAAGTTGGTTGTGCCTAAAGAATACCGGACTAGGGTGATGGACGAAGCCCACAGAGAGGTTTCCTCCGGTCACCTTGGAATGGAGAAAACGTACGACAGAGTGATTCGGGAATATTACTGGAAGGGCGTTTGGTATGAGTAGGTGTATAATTACGTCAAACAATGTGAGGAGTGCCAACGGTATAAGGTGTCCCAGTCGGGCCCACAGGGATTGATGGGTAAACGAATCGTGGAGCGACCGTGGTCGGTGGTCGCAGCTGATATGATGGAATTTCCGCCGAGCAAATCGCAGAACAAATACCTGTTGGTATTCCAGGATTTATTTACCCGCTGGGTCGAATTAAAACCACTGCGTACAGCAGATGGAAAGGCGGTAGCGAGAGCACTAGAGGAGTTAATAGGGTTTCGGTGGGAGACTCCAGAATTCCTTCTCACCGATAATGGTAAGGAATTCGATAATAAAACCGTCCGGGCCGTCCTAGATGAGTTCGGAATACGGCATGTCACCACGCCACCGTATCACCCTCAAGCAAATCCAGTGGAAAGGAGTAACAGGGTTCTTAAAACCATGATAGCGACTTACGTGAAGCAGGATCATATGGATTGGGATAAGCACCTCCACGAGTTTAGGCATGCCGTAAACACGGCTACTCAATCCACTACCAAAGTGTCTCCAGCATTCTTAAATTTTGGACGACACCCACGTCCAGTGAAAAGCTTGCGCCGAGCAGTAGAAGGAGTCACGCTGAAATTGCAGTTAGACCTCGAGGTTTGGATAGATAGGGTGAAGAGACTGGATGAGTTGCGAGACTTGGTGAGTAGAAACATAGATAGCGAGCGAGCAAGACAGGAAAGAGCGTATAATCGGGGTAAAAGGGTAGCGACATTCCAAGTAGGCGATCAAGTTATGCGACGCACTCATTTCCTTTCGAATGCAGCCCAAAGGTTCTCGGCTAAGCTGGCCCCCAAATATGAGGGACCATTCCGTATAGCCGCGGCCCTATCCCCTACTGTCTACCGTCTGGAGATGAGAGATAGTCGCATTAACAACAAGGTTCATGTTTCGGATTTAAAACGGTATATCCCTCCGCGAAATAACCCTGTTATTCCGGTGCGGGGAAAGTAGCGAGATAGCGACGTAGGAGGGAGAAGTCTGAAAAGAAATGAAGTGGGGCAAGAATGAATGTGATTTACGTGCTGTCCAGAACCTGTGTCGTCTGTGTCGTCCATTATAAAGAAATAACGAATGCATGCGAAGTAAAGGTTTTTGTTATAGATGGATCTGACGATATTAAACGGTTCTTGGGCAGATGAGTCAGAGGAAGAATGGGTGAGAGAGATGCAGAGAGTGGCTCTGGAAAACCCTGATGAGGCAGCCCAACAGAGCGAGGCGGCCGTCCAAGAGCTGACTACTATTCTGGCAGAAATAGCGACGCGAAGTGAGCCCGAGGGAGAGGTGGCGGAGGCGGTGTATACCGAACCGGAGATTCCGCCGGAGTTGGAGGCGGAACTAGCACAGCAAAGGGAAGCGGAAGAAATGGACACGCGACCCGATGGTGTGGTCACGGGAAGGCCCATCACCAGGGGAATAGGCCCGGCGGATTTGCCACTGGAGGAGTTATGGAGGGAGGAGGTGGATCCGGACTCGCCGCCTCGTCGTCGACCGCGCCGTAGGTCGCGGTATAACCCCCGCCGACATTGGACGGCGGATGATTATGTGGCGGGGCCCGACAACGGTCCCACCTAGTACAGCACTCCGAGTGCCATCATCGGCCAGGGTATCCCCCAGAAGGGAAAACGCGCCAAAACGAGAGGGGGCCATGTTCGGGGGCCTTTGCCCCATCCGGTTTGACCCGCGGGTGGATCCCCCTAGGTACGTCTGCTTCAACTGTTGGCAGGGGGGGGCATGTTCGGCGGGATTGTCCCCGACCCCAGAGGGCAAGATATTGCCATAACTGTGGTCGACGGGGCGAAGATCTCCGTTCTTGCCCCCGCTGCGCCGCTCCGCACCTTGCGTTCCTTAGGGAATTAAGTGCGAGGGCGACACCAGTGGAAGCCGAGGTACCGAGGGATCCATCAGGGGTTCGGGATCGAGAACGCCGCGGAAGTCGACAAAGTCGACAAGCTGAACCACGCGGGCTCGATGATGGTACGCGGAATGAGAGTAGTCGAGAGAGATCCTCTCAACCTCCACGGGACAACAGCCGGTTACGGGAGACCCTCGAGCTGTTGGACCGGATTCGGCACTTGCCCGCAGACACCCAGTCACTCATTGTTCGGTCTGTGTTCGAGGGTACCCCCTCCCGACCACTCACCGAACTGGGAGAGGGGTCCGGATAAGTGTCGAATTGGGAGGAAGGGGGAGAGAGATTAGCGAGACAGTGGGAGATTAGCGAGAGGAGTAGCGAAAAGGAGGATGTGGCGAGCGACGAGACAGAAGAGAAAATAGCAGAGGACTGGAAGGTGAGTCGTTGAACATGAATAATAAACGAAATATCCAAGGGATATTCCGGTTTAGGGGAGGGGATTGCGACAAAGTCACGATATTATCTAACGATAAAATTGATAGAATGATAATTATAAGTAGGCAATAATAATACGCGTCGTAAGAACGGCAAGTTCTTTCTCGGCAGTGGGAGCGAGAGGCATGCGAGTTGCGCCGGCCCGAGTATTAGTAAGAGAAGGACGCTCGATCTCTCCCGTCGATCGCCGGTTTGTTGTGTCGGCGACAGCGTCTCCCATCGTGCGACGGAGAGGCGACGATCGGCGAGCTGACCACGCGTGTGTGCATGTATACAGGCGCGACACACACTAGCGCCGTATATTACGCACCAATGCAATATTCAAAATTTAAAGAAAATTAGCGAGAGAGGTGGAAAATCGTCATCGGTCAGTACCGATGACGATTTTCAAATTTAGTACGCTCGTGACCGCGAGAGATTTTGGCTGTGGCTGAGGAATAGGGAAAAGTGAAGAGTATTTGTGGTGTGGGGAGAGCAGAGGGCCGGAGTAAAAACAAAAAAAAAACAAAAGAAATAAGTGTAACGAATAGTGATTGCGAGAGAGAGGAGAGTTAGTGAGAGAGGAGAGAGAGAGAGACAGAAAAAGAAAGTAGCGAGAAAGCGAGAGACAGGCAGATAGGGCGAGAGAAAGAGAGAGACCGGAAGAGAGATAAAGAAAGAAAAGGTAAGGCTGCATAGCCGAGCAATTAAAGGAATAAAAATCGAAAAATTGTGATCGGAAGTGGCGAGAGAGAGACGGGAGACACGTGAGATTAAAATTTTTTTGTTGTCCGTTGAATTATTGAGGTGACGGAGTAGTGTACCGGAAGTGGCGACTAGCGAGTCGAAGTCATAAGATCGGTTTTTTTTTTAATTCGGGAGTGGATCAAAGATGGCGAGAGAAAGTCGAAAGATCGGTTTTTTGTTGTTTATTAATTAGTAGACCGGATGAGGCGGCTTGACGTGGGTTGCGAAAAAGATAGCGAGGAAGTTTGGGGAGGTAGTGAGAGAGAGGCCAAATAGGGAATTTCTACTTCCGGCAACGTGGGCGGAGGAGAGTAATCAGACCAGTCCGGCGGAAATCGCATTTTTGGGTCGCGTCCAAATAGTGAAAAAAATTGTGTGCAAATTTAAAAAAAACTATGTATATGTAAATTTTTTTTAGAAATACAGAAAAATTCAACGTTACACATTTTATAGTTTTTTTGTGATATACTTTTTGATGCCATAGTTGAACTAAGATGCGAGCATATGAATTTCTCTATCTCAACGATTGTATGACTCATTTGAAGAAATCTGTATTTGAACGCGTTATATATATATTCGAACCTTAATATATGTATTTCAGATTCATGTGTAACCTTTTATTTTAATCAATTCTCGAAAAATCCCTTTTTTATATTCTGTCGATATATCGGTAAATCCACAGAACTTTTAACTTTACGCTTTAAGAAAAACATTTTTTTTTTCGGTGGCACACATTTAAAATCAACCTGAGGCCACTCCTAAACATATAAAATGTGGAAAAAACGAAACGTTACGACTTTCAAAGGATTGTTCCAGCGCAGTCAGGTAAAACGAGACCTAAAATTATATCTTCGAACCAAACATATTTCTGTACGCGGAAAACAGATGAAATTTGTTACTCGGGGTTTTTTAAGTTACTGGTCACGAATCCGTCAACAGATATTCGGAATTCAAGAGGGCGAATTCAATATGGAAGACCGAATTTGTAACAAGTTACTCACACAAGCTCAAATTGGGTATTCGGGGGTTTTCTTTATTTTTGCTTTTAGGTTCATAATATACAAATTTTAGCAGCAAACATTTATTCAAGTCGATTTAAGGCATTACAATCCCGGCAATCCTGAAAAAAAATTTTAAATAGGTATAACGTAAGTTGTCATTAGTACCATATTTATACATTTTTAACCAGAAAAGATGAAGCAAGGGAGATGAAAAACAAAGTTACCTAAAGTTACATTTTCATTATTTCTGGAGCAAAGCTATGGTGAATCTCGACCGATGAGCGACCCCGAATACACAGTTTCTGCTGGTTCAAGCAACTTTTTAGGAATTTGGTCCGCCATATTAAATCTACCATCTTCAATTTTTATTATTTGTTAACGTATTTATGATCAGTTTCCAATAAAATCAGCGCGTAACAAATTTCAGCATTTTTCCGTGTAAAGAAAGGAGTTTGTGTCAAAGAGATAATTTCATGTCTTGTTTTACCCCTGAACATCGTATTGTATTTCTGTAACAAGTTCAGAGTATTATTATGATACCTAAAACAATAAATTACGCCAATAATCGAGGCATTTTATTGTGTATAGTTCGCGTGCCTGACAAAAGTGTCATTTTTCAACAACAGTTACGCACGAAGGCTATAGGTTGTAATAGGCACAGAATTGAGATGGGACAAGGCACACCTTATTCCTTGGAATACGTCACTTATCATCGTATTATATCATCAATTAAAAATTCCCAAAGTATGGAGCCATAATATTGTTTGTTCCAAAAGTTATTGTTAGAAATTAACGAAAATTCCATTTTCCATAAATCTTCTGCACGCGACTTTGGACGCATGTCATCCTTATTAAGTGATAGGCACACTTATTTTCCAAGTATCTTTGGCTTTTATAAAGTGCCATTAATCAACGACATAATTTTCAAATGAAAAGAATGCACGTTCCAAAAGTTACAGAACAAAATATAAAAAAAAATACGATTTGCACGCAGCAGTTTATTCAAATTTTATGAGCTTTCGTGTTTCCTTTGGTTTTTTAATCAGCTATCATGCAAAACAAATAACTGTACATTGAAAAGCATATCCTTTTTAGTAAATAGTAATGTTTTATAAATATTTCTGTACAGCTTATTTACGTGAATCTTAAAATAACATGAAAGTCAAAAGTTCTGTGGATTTGCTCATATCTGAGGTGAATCCAGTGATCTCACGTAAAATAATTGGATCCTTTGATCGCTCTTCCATTATTGTTACACAATAATTATCCGTGTTCCTATATTTTTTGTATATTTAAAAAAGTTAACGACGAGGGAAAAACTTCAAATTACATTGCGTAATAAGACAGACCCCAAAAAAGAACTGTTACACATTTAAGGGACCATCGACTTACGAGACTAAAGATTAAGGGACAACATACACTGGCGTGGGTGCGCTAGTCTAGCCACCTCTCATTTTAGGGAACGTCAACAGGAGTTAATTAACCACAGTTGATATATTATTATAATCTGCTATTATGCTTGACAGGGGAATATTGCAAGGCATGGGTGCTCTGGTTGAGACACCTCCCATGCAAGGGAACATTAAACTACTGTAAGGGGGAGTAATTTATTACGTGTTATCGTATATATCAGTTCGGCAAGGCGCTGTGCAAAAGTGTGGGTGCTGTGATTGAGACACCTCCCGTGTAAGGGAACAATGGTTTAATTATCTGTATCTCCGTAACTCACCAAGCTGCGATGTGAACCCAGTGGCGTCCGAGCTCCGACTAGCACTGCGGCGCTAGCACGACCAACGTGCATCATAGATCTCGGAAAGATCCCCTCTACGGGGCTACGTTTTCGGAAAACGCCGAGGTAGCAGGGGAAATTGCGACAACAATGCTAAATACGTCGTTCTTGATGTCATGGTTTTCATTGATTATATTGTTTCATATTATTTTATTTATCTGTATTAGACAAGTGCACAATGCATAAATATTATTCGACTATATTTTGTACGTTAATTTTCTTTACTTTTAACACACATACGAATAAGATTAATAATTATCGATTTTATACATTATTTTTTCTCAACGTTCTCCATGGTTCAAAAATAATTTAAACAATCTTAATTTCTGCAATATGTAATTGATTTTATTATATTTTCAGGGTAATTCCCATGACAGCCTTTATGTACAATTTTTCAACCTATATCATATGTATAAGAATGGATAAGATAATTTTCTAATAATTAGAAAACTGAACATAGGAGAATCTACTTCAAATTTCATACTTATAGGGCGCCATGTATCTTGAATTTTTGAGAAATGATCTTCCATTTTTATTGCACAATGCTGGAGTTCCCCAACAAGTTCAGAATGAACTAATCTTTCACCATGACGGCTGCCCAGCACACCGCGCTCGCGGAGTGACTGCGTAACCTCAACGAGCAGTTTGAAAATAAGTGGATTGGTACAAATAACCGCAACGACATGATGTGCTGGCCGCCTAGGTAATATTTAACTTTCCTAGCATAAAGGAATAACTTATACATTAGATGTCAACCATTCATATTTTATAGTGGAGAGACTCTCAGATTGCCGCTCCTTAGCTTGATCTAAAAGATATAACTTGCAATAAAATTAACATATTGTTTCTGTAAACATACTAATAAAAAGACGGTCTAAAAAACCACAGCTCTAAATAAAAAATTATTTCAACTCCCAAAAACTACGAATTTTACACAAAATTTTCAAATGTAGCTAAATCAGACCTTCTGAAACCCCGGCTTCCAAGTTGCCACCCCATCTGAAAAACTGCTGACAACATTGAAAACTGACGTAAAAACTAGTGATTTCGTGGATTTCAAGATCGTTACTCACGAATATATGGTAGATCCAATATGTCGAACGGAATTTTAAAAATCAAACGAAATGGCTTAAAACTTGTTACTCGGGTATTTTTGAGGTCGCACATTAGGAATCTCAGATCATATTCAAAAATTTCGATATGGGGACTCAATATGGCGCCAATACAAGTGTCAATAAGCACAAAACAGAAGGGTGGCAAACTTCAAGCTAAAAATAAGACAAACTGAATTTTTTACACCATATTCTAACTCATGGAAAAAATTGTCAATTACTCGAGGCGTTTGGATTACGAACACAGATTGCAAAATATGAGAAATACTTGCTTTAAATGATGAATATAAAATATTAAAGTTGGGAGTACAGAAAAAAAAATCAACACCTCTCGTATTCAGCAACATTTTCAATGTTGAAATAATAGAAAAACTCGGAATAGTTATTTTCGTACCCAGAGCCTAAAATCACTCTGTATACGGAAAAAATCGTTGAATCAATGAAGAAAATATTGGTTCCAACCAAAAAAGATATTTACATAAACGTCTAATAACATTTTTAGTTATGCTAACTATTTGGTAATCATAAAACTGGATATTAATGGAAATAGTCAATTTTACTATCTTTTTTTTCGAACAAAATGTTTTTTTCGTTATTCTCGTTTGAATTTTAGTTGAAGCTTATAAATATTTTTCGTAGCTGATGACCAAAAGAGATAATTAACATGACTACCGTTTTTACTTGGAAAAATATTTTTGAGTCAGTGATCTAACCACATACGCGTATCGAGTGATCATATGTTGGATGTAAAAGTTTGCGCTCGTGATAATAAAGCATAATTATCCGTTACAGCGAGTATAAAAATTCGATTTTATGCCTCCAATTTTTAAATTCGAAATCTTATTCATGTAATTTGCAATGGCGTCGAATGCGATTTTGCGCCCGGTAAGACAAAAATAATTATTTTAACACTATGCGCGCTATTTTCGATTTTCGATAGAGCGAAACCTGTAGGTACAAATTATTGAACCCTACGCCAGTTATTTCGAAAAATATAGTATGCATCACATACCAATTTTCGATCTCCAACGAGCGTGATTAACACCCTCGCTTCACTCAGGTGGCCAACTTCAAACTCGCCGGAGATCGATAATTGCGCCTTTGATACATAATGTACTAATTTAAAAAAATTCCATTTATAAATAAATAAAATATCACATACTGTACACAGAATGTAAATAAGTGATTTTTTTTGCACTAAGTCGGTTAACGTTGTAAGTGTTCTGACTTCATATTCATAATCAGCAGCCAGAAAAATCCCGGTCCATATCGAATAATCGGAACCAAATTTTCGTATTTAATGCCCACCATCTCAGAACACATTTTGAATGTTGATCTCTTAATCTGAATTAGTCAAAAACTACTAATGAAAGAGTGAAAATTCGGTCACTAATTGAATTATTAACAATTTTTACTAACAAATAGTCAAAAAATACTAATTGTAAGTCAAATTCTACAAATTCATTAGTCAAATTCATCTAACCTTAAATTAGTAATTTTATTTTTTTACGTTTTTTTACTAAAGTGAATTAGTAGAATTTGATTAATGAATTAGTAGAATTTGACTAACAATTTGTAGCTTTTTACTATTTATTAATAAAAATTGTTACTAATTCAATAAGTGACCCAGTTTTCACTCTTTCATTAGCAGCTTTTAAATAATTCAGATTTAGAGAGTGCTATTCTGACCTCATATTTTTGTAATCAGCAATCAGAAAACCTGCTGTACATCTAGTTGCCTGCACATCGAATAATTAGTATGAATTCAGATTTAAAAAGATAACTTCAACTCAGTATTAAATACCCCCTAAACATCACGGAAAGTATGAAATGATCGGTAACTAATACATTCGTTGCTGCCACCAACTTTCTTCTTGCGCTGAGAACCAGCCAATAAATTGTTTAGGACTACCAATTAAATCAATTCAATGATTATCCCAATCAACGATATGGTTCCCTAATCATTTAAACGGTTGTCGTAGCACACAAATTTTAAACCAATTCACAGTTGGTTCTCGTAAGTATTTTTTTCCGTAATAACGCTTACTTTATTAACGGTTCTTTGTCTCAATGTCTGCTATAAATTGTGCGTTATTAGTCTCTCTAGCCACTTACTGATGAAGGATTAATGAATAATAGAGTTTTTCCTGGCAAAATCTCAAACGTAGCGTTCTCATGACAAAGCGAAACTGCATTCTTGGTAAGAAATTTGAAACTTACAACGGATCATTCCCAGGTGTATCACTCTGATTTGGTTGAAACTTGACAGGTCGAAAGATCTTTATTAACGATGAAGATTGGCTTTTAAATTTGGTTTAATAAGTCATAAAAAACAATATGGCGGACCAAATGTGGTGGACGTCATAAAAAATGGAAATAAAAGAGAATCGCTTGAAACTCATTTCTTGGGGTTTTTTGGGGTTTCATCATTATCCTTTTACTAGTAAGTTTTTACTTTCCTTCAATTTGTTATGTCCGGTTTCCAAATTAATTACTGAATATTGGTACGTTTGAACTATGAGCTGTAGTACATATATTCGTCACTTGATGTTATATTTTCTTGCGCTTTCATTGGGCGTTTTTTGGGCGCATAAATAATATGTATGCATAAATATGTTCTTTTCTCTATTTTTATTAGAGGTGCTATCTTCCTGGAAAGATAATGGTCTTACGCAGAAAATTAATTTCCAGAAAGAGCACTAAACCGTACTTGTAACTTATAATTATCACTCAATTGACTAATATCTCGAAAATTAACAACACTACATGGCTATGAGAATAAGTGCACAATGAGTTTTTTTAATGATGAGTCAATAATGATTCCAGTTAACATTCACAACTATGTAATGTATAAAAAATCTCTTACCTTTGATAGATAGCAGCAATTTATTGATTATAATTGATTCCTTATCTTTCAATCGATTTTAACATGTATTAATTACCAAAGAAAAGTACCTGGTAGAAACCGACATTAGTTTCTGGCCAGTTTTCCTAGGCTTCCTTGCTAACTTACAGCATAGAGACCAGAACAAATGGCTAGAAACTGGCAGCATTTTCTACATAGGGGTGTTTTTTAATCATAACAGTTTTGTTAAATAGTAATAATAAACTTACACCTTAAGTGATACAATTAGTCTATTAGTAATCTAAATTAATAAAAGTTAAATCCAGCGGCACAGCCAGTTCCCCAATTCTCGCTTATGATAAACGGCGCACCATACTGTTATAATAAAACGAATATTTTTAACAGAAGTTGTTCGAAAATGACTTGGAACAGGTCAAAACCTTTTTCGCATAGTGTAGTGGTAATTGAGACAGAAATAATCACTAGAATATCAAATTATTAATCGTAAACATTTAATCACATATCGCAAATAATAATTATTGTAGCATTCGAAATTAGTTTTCATAATTAAAACTAAAGTAGATTCGACAGAAATAAGTTCGATCGGAAACAGAAAATAGATTTCAGCCTATTGATTTAATAATTGAATTTCTTATACATAGGGTAAACGGTACAGTAGTCGGCCACCTTCCATTTTTGGTCGTTAATGTTAAAATTTTTTGGGTAAATTTATATCTCGCCATAGTACTTACCGCATACTCTGACGACATATAAATATCACCCAAAAATTTTAATATTAATGACTAAAACTGGAAGGTGGCCGACGACTGTACCGTTTACCCTATTAAGGCTATTAATTTCATGAAAGCGATGAGTATCCGTCATTCTTTGTAACGAAATAGACAGCATTTCGACAGCGAAATTCACTAAGTTTAGTAATAGCTTTAGTTTAGTGAGCAATGTTATTTATTTCAATAGTTATTTAATAATTAAGAATTTGAATATCCATAATAAGTCAAAATCAGTTCATCAATACTGAAAAAAGGGACTTTGCTCCTACGGTCTTTGGCAGTGAAATTCCACCGTGCGGTTTCACCTCCTAAACCAGGCAAACAAAGATTCTGACGATGGCAAATGCTGAACGTACTGGACGATGGCGATGACGGATTACATCCGACATCCAAAGTTTTCAACAACTTTGTATTTTTTTCATTACTACTGACCAAAAATTGAGCGAGAAATTTGAGTTTGAAGTCAATAAATATTATTAGCATAATTTGGGGATGTATATCATTAAATCCGAGTATAGTACTAATGTAGAAATTGAAAGTGTCCCCTAATTTAATTACTAATAACTTTTACTCGTACAAAATAAGTAACTACTGATTCATTTGTCAAATTAAATTTTCTTTAATAATTTTTGTTTAGCAAATTCAATTGTGTAGTATTTTATTAATGAATAAGTAGTTAGCTTGCGAACTACGCGAACCAAATTCAGTAGTTCGTATTATTATGATTTTGCATAAATTAAAAACAAATTTTAATTAATTGAAATTTTAATACGAACAATTCACTAACTTCAGTTAGTCGTATTTTCTTGAATTCGTCTTTGTTTATTAGAATTCAAACACTTTTAGTATGTTACATTTGGAATTTCAATTTCCTCATTTAATTCTTCGCCTATCATTTTTATTTTCAGCTTAGAAAGTTTACCAAGTATTTTTACAGATTTTTGAAACCAGTGAAACTTATTTCGCGTAATTATAACCTGTAAAATTATTTTATTTGATTTTGAATAATAATAACTTTTATTAATATTAATCTTTTATTATTAATGTTTACTATTAATATTCGTCATTATCAATTCGAATACCATTTTTCTTTGTAGGTTAGGCATTTCCCAAAGATAGCTCATGGTGAAAATAGTGCGCCTTTACTGAAAAAACTTTTGTAAAATCTGAAAAAATTTTGAGCGGACCAAAAGAGGAGCCATTTTGAGTAAAAAACGCGTTTTCAACTACAAGGAATTAAGATATTTATTTTATCATAATTAAAATACGTAAATCGGGAGCTAATTTTGTCTAAATTATGATTGAACAAAATTTAAAAACGATTTATTAATATTTTAATTCTTACTAACTTTATTTCAATTCAATTTAAGTTCGATCTTATCTTTGGAGTTTCATTTTATTCGTATAATTGAGGAGACTAATCGGGTAAGTGATTATGCGCGGAATCGGCGTATAAGTACTTATTGATTGTGTCAAAAACTAAAAGTCTTACTATTTTATCAATAGGAAAAAAGATGCGTCTTACGACTATGTATAAATCCATGCTTTCAGATTTTAAATCCCAATACTTTGTAGAAAAGGTCATTCGGTCAAAACTTATTCGATTTCGCGCGTAACCCTTTATTCAATCCGACTCCTCAATTTTAAATCTTGCATTTTCATTTTTTCTAAGGTACTTCGTATTACGGAATCATATGTAACCTTATTTCCTGCACTTATAACCTGTAAAATCATCATTAATTTGATTAATATTTATTGATTCAATGTTAATTCGAATGACATGTTTGAATTTTACTTTCGATGGCGGAAGCGAGTTGCAGGTTAGGCATTCGAATCCGATCGATATTTCTGACGTCTCTTTCGGCTTCTCTAGAAAACAAAAAAGCGCGGCTTATCGACGATGCGCATTTTCTTCATATTCATTATCAACATTCACCGACAATGCTACCGATCGCGACAATCGCCGAGCTCTTGTGCTATTAGTTAATTTCAATGCTGAATAACTTGAAAACGGTAGGTTGAAATCATTTTTCACAAAATGACTTACTTTTCAGAATTTTACACTCTATCTGCTGGTGAACGGGGTTCAATAGGTTGCGAAACACGGTGTATATTTCGTTCTAGTTTACAAATAAAAAATATCTATCCATATATACATCACGCGATGGGGAGCGTGTCCCTTTTAAAAATTCCAATGCTACAACACTGATGGATGTTCTTCTTTACCGACCAATACCTGTGCAAGAGGGAAAACATTTTTCGACCAAAAAGAATTTCGGCAGATCGACGAGTCGACGCATTGAATTGTCGACCTTTCGGCGTTCATCCATTCGACGATCGGCAGTTCGAATTTCGACAGACCGCTATCACCCCATATACTGAACAATTTTTCTCATGAGAATCATACAAGAATTTGAAACAAATACCTTGTAAATTTCATATAGATGTCGTATAGTACTCGCACTAATTTACGGAAACACTATTCGGCAATATTTGCAATTTGTATGAAAACTGACTTGATTGTGATTAGATTTTTATGTAATTTCCATAAAATTTCAACTCAAAACATTCATACATATTGTGCGTATACTCGGTGTGACGGTCCGTATATTATATGTAGAAAAGTAAACAAGTAGAAAAAACGGTAAACAGACGAATTGCGACGGCAATATGCGTCTGGTGCTTTGATAATAGATCTTCTTATGTGTTAAATTTTTGATTCACTAGCTTTTAGATATCGGATTAATATAAATTACATATAATATACGGACCGTCACACCGAGTATACGCACAATATGTTTGCGTAATACAAAATGTATACGTAATATTAGTTAACAACACAGTCATGATTGTATACTAATAAAACTACCTATTAAATTATTTTTTTTCATGTAATAAAACTTTACATATTCCGTACGATACTTGTATATCTCATAGATGTATATAATGTAGCTTTACGACAACTATAAGGCCCTTGTTTCAATTTCTCATGAGATTCTCATAAGAATCCTACATAAAATTGTTCGCAGGGTAGAGGGCCGCCTCTTCTAAATACGATAATTTTAGTCTTAAATAAGTTGACTACATGGTTGTTAAGATTACAAAATGACTCTAGCGTCCTCAGTTTCATTCTTAGATCAGCAGGGGAATAACCGAATATCGCCAGATCGTCAGCGAAAAGAAGCATCATGAGGTCATACGTTGATGTGTAGTCGATTCTTCTTAAGCCTTGTTCAGGAAAATACAATACGATGTCAGAGATATACGTGATAAAGAGCAGTGGACTCAAAATTTCTCCCCGCAGGACCCACTTAGTCACCCTGACTCGGTCAGTAGAGCCACCCGCACATACAATAGATGATTTGGAGGAATCGTAAAAGGCCTTAAACACCCTAACCATTTTGGCGCTAATCCCTGTATTATACAACTTTTGCCAGAGTTTTGTGTAGGGGATCGTATCGAACGCTCTGCGAAAGTCAACAAAAAGGACATAACACTTTGAGACTTTTTTCCTAAGCTGTATCTGAACTGCTGCATTTAATGTAAAAATGTTGTCTTCCGCAGAGCGCCCTCTCCTAAATCCTGCTTGTTCTTCCAGAAGTATATTGCGCTGGGAGAGCCAGTTCTCCAGTTGCGCCGCAAGCACCTGCATAAATAACTTCGTGAACGCATTAGTTATGGCTATGGCACGGTCATTTTCGGGATCAGAACGGTCACCCTTTTTGAAGAGCATGAAGAGATCAGCCACCATGCACCCCGCGGCGGCAGCTCGTTGACTAGAATGAAATTAAAAAGGTCAAAAACATAGGAAAACCACTCTCCCGTGAGTAGTTTCCACGATTCTGCTGGGATACCGTCCGGACCTACAGCTTTACCCGACTTTAATCTCTTCACTGCTCTCCCGCAGCTGGGGTAGATTAGGGCCGTCAAGATCTTCACCAAGAACCCCATAGAATGTTAAATACGTCGTTGGCCTCGAAGGATAGAGGAGCCTCAAGTGACCGGCCCAAGCCTCCAGGGACACCGGCGAAGTACAACAACCGGCGTCAATAAAGATGTCCTTGCCTGCTAGGAGGTGTTGTTTCTGGGCCATGATGTGGAGCTTGGAGCGATACAATATAAGTTCCACTATTATTATGGGAGGTTCTGTACGTATGAAGTACGCTGTATCAACCCCGTTGGAGATGTCAAATACATCTTTAACAATTTCTACACAGAGGCAGTTGGATCACCCGTAATCTTCAAGCCACGAATTTTAATATTTTTCTTTATTAATAGCTTGTTTTGCTGCTCCAGTTCAGAGGTCAAGTGTGAAATTTGGGCATCCTTTTCCTCTATTTTGGCCTTCAATTTGGTGACCTCGCTAAGGACCCCGTTCCTAAGGTCCGAAATTGCATCAAAGTAAGTGTAATTTTATGTCCCCAGTTAATATTTTATCCAAATAATGGAATTTATTCTCCAAACATTTTTTTTTCTTGCGCCTTATACTTTTATGTAAACATTGCACAAGAGATAATTTGGTCAAATCGCATGGTAACATTTTCACATACCGCGAAAGGTCCGAAATGTAAACCTCCTGGCTGTCCCCAGATATAAATAACACGTTTTCGATCACTGTAATTCTCTTTGATGTGAATGATTAAATTTGTTTAAAAGTAGTTATGATCTGTTTTACTTATAACAAATAAATAGTGCTGTGAAAATTTCACTATAACGTTCCTGAAAATTGTTATGGCTTTGTAAAATGAGTCCCTATATTTTAAAAAATAAATATAAGTAAATACATGCAATTTCCGGTACAAAAAAAATTCAATGTAGATACAAACAATCGTTCTACAATTTCGATTACTTTTAGACTATGGATTGTGTGTATAATATTACTGATTTCAAAACTAATTTAAACCCAAATTTAGTAATATTGCTAGAACTAAGGCCAGTACGTTTATTCCTTGTAAGCCTCCTGTCATATTTGCAACGCTAATTTAGCATTTTAAGAAAGCGAGTAATATATTAAAATACAAAGAAAAGATTTAGTTAGAAAACTCTTACGCCTGAAGATCATTTCACCGAAATTTATTTTGTTCTTATGCTAACATGGTTAATATGTTGACATGTAAGCTCCCCTATCATGTAAGCCTCCTGGACTATCGTAGTGATTTACGAAAATTCCGTTCTTATTAGTGATAGAACGGATTTTTATTGAACATCAATTAATTTAATTAACATCAATTTTCTTAACTACTTTCAGTTTTAAACGTGTATCATCAGTAATATGCGATAATCAAAACTTTTTTTTTTACATCGCTAAAATAACTAAACATATCAATTTATAATCTTCCATAATAATTTTAACTGTTTTGAGTTTTATAAAATAAATATTATTAAGTTACTATTTTTATTCTTACTCTTTATGAGTCACTCATTCGTTAAGAGTGAACATTTCGCCATTTTTATATAAAATTTCCATTAAAAAATTAAATTACTTGCATATTTCACGCGTATCGATGGCTGCTGCATTATTACTTCGTATTTACGTAATTAGCAAGCCAATGAATATATTTAAACTTTAAATTTTAATTTTTATAATCTTTTATTTTGTGGAAAAAATACGTCGATTTTACACTTTTTCGAAGAATGACCCATACGCCACGTATAATCCTTCAAATTATCCAAATATTCGTTCTAAACCTGACAAAAAGTCAAGCTTTGCTGTATTGTGTACGCAATGGGCAAAATGGATGCGTATTAAAAAAAATATCCCCGTTAATACCGCGTTTTGTATGACAAAATAACGCCAAATCGAGGTAGAAACAAAAATTATTGCGTCGAAACAAGCCTTAGGGGCAGAACCAAAGTTTGGGGGTAGTTTTCTACTATGTTTGGGCGAAATTATCCCAAAGTTACAAAAGAATTCATATATTTAGAAATTGGTGACAATATGTCCAATTTCGCAATTTTCGAAAATTGACCTAACTTCAAAGTTATATATATTTAGTTATATATATATACCAGACACAGTGACAGGTAAACCGTTCATGCCGCGAAAATTAATGCGGAAAGCTCCTCAGCCAAACAAGCACAACGACCAGTTGTTAAGGTGAAAAGGTGTAGTGGTTCAGTAAGGACAAAATATACATGCGTTGAGTGTGATTCTACCTACCATCGTTCGTGCGCTATTTTAGAATTTCGAAAGCCAACCGAAATCAGCTGTTGCGCTCGCTCATTATCAGAGCTATATTTCGTTAGACGTGTCGACTCCCCCTCACTCACCCCTCCCGCTTCTCCCCTAACCGGTCCACCTATAGCGCCTATCTTCGTTGCTCCGTCCGATTCTCTGTCTTTAGTCGGGCCTCTTCGGACTAACGAAACGCTCGCCGTTCCCTCGCCCCCCCCCCCCCCCGTCGCTACCACCCGTTTTTCAATCGTCGCTCAGACTGCCGTAGCCTCTCATATCTTATCGAACTCTGCAACTGTCATAATGATTAGTTCATTGCAAAATAGTTTTTCGCCTGCTCCGTTGCCCGACAATTGGAAGTCTCTCACCTCCGACCAACGCATGACTATTCATGCAGCAATCGCTGAATCAAACTGCGCGCCTTGATATTTAGTTAACACAATGACAGAATGCTCTGCAGCTATCAAAAGCAACGCCGTGAAATTAAAGATTTAAAAGACCTGTGGGTCTACTCACAGTCAAATGAGTTCATAGTTACAGGAATCCCTATCACTTGTCAAGTGCCACTGAATGACATTGTAGGTCACGTTCTGAATAAATTGCAACTTAGCCAATACAATTCCAACATTTTTATCACTGAAATAAGAAAGGTTGCTTTCAAAGGTGCCATAACTCGCGATGGTGAGGCAGTCCATGCCCCCACTTCATTCTCTATCATAGATCGATGTTTGTCTGCCGATTTACGTAATCTCGTTATCGAGCAAAAAAAGAAAATTGGCAAAATCACGCGTAAGAACATCTTCCCGAACGCATTCCCAGCAGATGCAACCATACTATACGTTAATGAGTTTTTAAGTAAACCATCTCATCAACTTCTCATTAGAGCGAGGGAACATGCTAAATCCATAGTTGGCTCACGTATTTGGGTACGTAATGGGTCCATCTTCTTCAGACGTGATGGTAATTCAACGGAAGTTCCCATAGTAACAAAACAGGATCTAATGCTCATCAAGTGACAACCATCACCAACGTCAACCGTTTTTCCAGCTCGTTCAGATTGGACCAAGAATCTCAATTATTATTTAAATATAGCTCACGCGAATATAAATTCCCTAAAAGGACATTTCAACCAGATTGTCCACTGTCTTCAGTCTACCAATTTGCAAATCTTGGCACTCTCCGAACTTGGTTGACGGCAGATGTGTCAACCCATACAGTTGAGATTCCCTCGTACAATCTGATGCGGAATGATAGAGCGCTGTGGTCGGCAGACCGCAATAAATACATCTTAGGTGGAGGAGTAGCGTGCTACCTTCATGAATCAATCGCGTATAATGTATTGTACTCGTCAAATAATGTATCTATAGATGATCCGGAATATATGTTACTTAATGTTAAGCTACCGCAAAATATATGTTTACTGTTAGTAATTATGTATCGACGTCCTGATGGTCATATGTTGACCGACATTAAAGCAAAATTAAATCCTTATCTCCCAACGTATAAAAATATTATCATCACAGGTGATTTAAATTGCAATTTTCTTGATTCGGATTACAGTGCTAACTATATTAGGGATTATACACGCGATTACTCGCTTTACTCGGTTCCATTTGGCGCAACACACCACACGTTCCATACTAATACTCATACACATATTGATGTATACTTGGTCGATGAAGCCGAAAAAGTTGTAAACTTTTCGAAATCTGATACCCCTTTCGTAGCAGGGCACGACCTCATTAGAATATCGTATAGAATTGATACTTTTTCACAGACGTAAATTAATAACCTATCGCGACTTTACGGCATATAATACTTTGTCGTTAGAGCGAGACATTTCCCAATCGTTACGACATAACTGTCCGGAGTTCTACAACCCCTTTAGTAGCAGTTTATGTTGTAATACTGACTCTTTATTGGTCTTCTGTGCTACTGTCACTAAATCATTAGATAAATATGCACCGTTCGTTACTCGAGTTTTGAAAAAAAACGCAGCACCTTGGATAACACGTGAACTTAAACAATTGATAAAAAACCGTGAAAGAATTTATTCCAAAGCAAGACGCACTCGCAATACTACTATTATGTTGCAGTATAGGGAACTACGTAGGACCATTAAGGCATCCCTTAAGGCATCGAAAAACTCTTACCTCAGCAATCTTCTCCACAATCAGACAGATCCTACTAAGGTTTGGGCTCTTCTCCGTAAATTTGGTCTATCAACTTCACCCTCTCAGCCAGCACTACAGCACTTTTCTCCCGACAAATTAAACAGTTACTATGCTTCAATTTCCTCAGCCCACCCCGCTTGCACCAGGACACAACTTCTGCAGATTTTACAGATACATCCGAACCCGAATTTTCCACAATTTTCTTTTCTTCCTATACAGCCTGAAGAAGTTCTTAGTGTTCTTACGTCATCCTTCTCTAAATCGAAAGGTCTCAGTCCTGACGGGCTGCAACTCATTTATATGCAGGGAATCACATCTGCTATTATCAGCCCATTGACAGCTATCTACAATTCCTCACTTCGTACCGGGAAGTATCCAGCTTTATGGAAACTATCCTACATCATTCCCCTCAATAAAATAGCAAACCCAATCGCACCTAGTGACACCCGTCCCATAGCTAATCCACCGCATTTAGCTAAAATTCTAGATGTGTTGGTAACTAGGAGAATTGTGACATTCCTTGAGGCAAATGAGTTCTTACATCCTGGTCAGTTTGGTTTCAGACGGAATCACAGTATTCAGACTGCTATCTTAAAACTCACTGATGACATCCGTCGCGGAATTGAATAAGGTTTCATCACTATCCTAGTTCTTTTTGATATCACGAAAGCTTTTGACACACTCAATCACTCTCTTATACTAAATTGCCTGCGGTCAAGTGCATTCCTATCTTACCGCCAGGTCACAAATTATTAAAGGAATAGATGGCACTTTTTCGCAGCAGCTTTTGACCACCACTGGTGTCCCACAAGGAACAAATCTAGGACCGATAGATACTCTTTTCGATAGTGATGAATACCTTATTTTCTCGTCTACTACACTGTCGTGTGTGACCCCCCAAAAACCGAACCCCAGAATTTCGAAACAAAACTAAATCCGAACCGACCCAGAAAATGCCCAAACCGACGTCGCCGTTCGTAACCGCCCGCAACCGCAACGCCAACCAATAAAACGTCAACCAACCACATCCCGGGGGTCACAAGACCTTACGACGCGCAAGATGTTATTAAGGGCGCCAGGCATGCCGAAGCATGCCGAATTTATAGGCGCGCCGCAAGGCGATGGTGTGCCCGCTATGCTCAGCCCCGAGATCCCCTCGGCACGGGAGAGGGCGGTATTCGTGCGCAGTCAAAACCGAAACCAAAACTCGGCGATATAAGACGGCGGTCACGACCAACGAGGACGGGGTTCAAAATGACGACTACGTAAATCGAGGTCCCAGACGTTGTCCCTCGGCAGGGGTACGGCAGGGACTTCCTAATCGCGGTGCCTTGCGACGGACTCAACCAGGACTTTTCGGACGCGGCGCCTGGCGACGAACTCGACAAGGACTTTTCGCAAATACGGTGCCCGGGGACGACCTCCCCGGGACTTTCTAAGAAACCTTGCCCGTCGACGAACTCAGCGAGGACTTCCAAGATGCACTGCCTTGTGACGGACTCGAGCGGGACTTTATACGCGGTGCCCCGCGAAAACCCTGCCAAGAGACGACTGGTCCACCGTCCAGCTAAAACTCAATATTCAAACTCCACTGTTCCATGGCAATAAGGCGCAAAAATAAACCAGCCGGAACTGAACCACCCATAAACTCTACGAATATCTTGAATACTGCGGATCGATATTAATCCTAGAAAACGCGCCCTATTCTGACGAAGCATTAAGCAAAATGTGTGTTGCCCCTTAAGGGCCGAGAGCCTTCGAATTAAAAGAATGCAAAAAAAAAGCACGGGACGCACCTCCACAGCGGGTGCCCGTAGCACACGCCAAGTCCTGGCCGAGGATACCTTTATGAAACAGAAATAAGATTCACGAGTTTTACGCGTTTGCACCAAGGAGACGCCCGTAACCACAATTATCACATACGGATAAATGTGCGACGTAACCGAAACTGGCATCCGAAAAGAGACGATGCAAAGACAAAATTTTGGGTTGCCCCATAGGGGCCGAGAGCCGTCGAAATAAGAGATACAAAAAGCGCGCCACACCTCCACAATGGGTGTTCTTAGCCGCCATGGCCGATAACCCAAACATAAGAAAAATAATTTTCAATAGCTCGGTGCACCCTCACGGGTGTCAGTAACCCAGATTCCTACCCGATCCTATCATGCCGGAACAACTGCGAAAGAGACGTAACGCGTGCTCTCGGTACCGACTAGTCGACCCAACGCTCCCCGATTGTCCTTTTATGTACGTCTCGGGCCATCTCGATTAGTTTATCGAACGCGCTGCTTGGCCATGCCTCCACGGAAACCGCGCTCGTCCGCACATAAACTCTTAGCCGTGGGTGATCCTTTGTCTCACAAATTCAGCGCCACCTTCCGAATTGTTCTTATTTAGCTTAATCCTTTTAATTAAGTAACATTATTCCCTTTGAGCGAATCAAAGGCGATAGCAATATTACTTTTGTTTAAATTATTTATTAATCTCTTTGAAGAGGTTTCAAGGCCGCAAACCATTAAGTGTCTTTTTAATTAAGTAACATTATTCCCTCTGAGCGAATCAAAGGCGATAGCAATGTTACTTTTGTTTAAATTATTTATTATTCTCCTTGAAGAAGTTTCAAGGACGTGAACCGTTAAGTTTATATTTAGTTAAGTAACATTATTCCCTCTGAGCGAATCAAAGGCGATAGCAATATTACTTTTGTTTAAATTATTTATTATTCTCCTTGAAGAAGTTTCAAGGACGTGAACCGTTAGGTTTATATTTAGTTAAGTAACATTATTCCTTCTGAGCGAATCAAAGGCGATAGCAATATTACTTTTGTTTATATTGTTTATTAATCTCCTTGAAGAAGTTTCAAGGCCGTAAACCATTAAGTGTCTTTTTAATTAAGTAACATTATTCCCTCTGAGCGAATCAAAGGCGATAGCAATATTACTTTTGTTTAAATTATTTATTAATCTCTTTGAAGAAGTTTCACGGCCGCAAACCATTAAGTGTCCTTTTAATTAAGTAACATTATTTTCTCTGAGCGAATCAAAGGCGATAGCAATGTTACTTTTGTTTAAATTATTTATTAATCTCCTTGAAGAAGTTTCAAGGACGTGAACCCTTAAGTTTATATTTTATTACCCCCCCCCCCCCCCACCCCCCCCCCCCCCCACCCCCCCCCCCCCCCACCCCCCCCCCCCCCCACCCCCCCCCCCCCCCACCCCCCCCCCCCCCCACCCCCCCCCCCCCCCACCCCCCCCCCCCCCCACCCCCCCCCCCCCCCACCCCCCCCCCCCCCCACCCCCCCCCCCCCCCACCCCCCCCCCCCCCCACCCCCCCCCCCCCCCACCCCCCCCCCCCCCCACCCCCCCCCCCCCCCACCCCCCCCCCCCCCCACCCCCCCCCCCCCCCACCCCCCCCCCCCCCCACCCCCCCCCCCCCCCACCCCCCCCCCCCCCCACCCCCCCCCCCCCCCACCCCCCCCCCCCCCCACCCCCCCCCCCCCCCACCCCCCCCCCCCCCCACCCCCCCCCCCCCCCACCCCCCCCCCCCCCCACCCCCCCCCCCCCCCACCCCCCCCCCCCCCCACCCCCCCCCCCCCCCACCCCCCCCCCCCCCCACCCCCCCCCCCCCCCACCATTTTTCGAAATTTTTGGATTTTTGGAAAAAACAGACTGCCTGTAATTCTCCCATTTGTCATCAGATCAAAAACTTTCATAAGGCAAAGTTGTAGAAACTCTTTGGGGGCAAAAGGAACTCCAGAGAGAAAATCGATTTTTTGAAATTTTTTTATTTTTGGAAAAAACAGACTGCCTGCAGTTCTCCCATTTGTCATCAGATCAAAAACATTCTTAAGGCAAAGTTGTAGAACTCTTTGGGGGGCAAAAGAACTCCAGGGAGAAAATCGATTTTTTGAAATTTTTTATATTTTTGGAAGAAACAGACTGCCTGTAATTCTCCCATTTGTCATCAGATCAAAAACTTTCATAAGGCAAAGTTGTAGAACTCTTTGGGGGGCAAAAGGAACTCCAGAGAGAAAATCGATTTTTCGAAATTTTTGATATTTTTGGAAAAAACAGACTGCCTGCAATTCTCCCATTTGTCATCAGATCAAAAACTTTCATAATGAAAAGTCGTAGAACTCTTTGGGGGAAAAAAGGGACTCCAGAGAGAAAATCGATTTTTTGACATTTTTGGATTTTTGGAAAAAACGGACTACCTGTAATTCTCCCATTTGTCATCAGATCAAAAACTTTCATAAGGCAAAGTTGTAGAACTCTTTGGGGGCAATAGGAACTCCAGAGAAAAAATCGATTTTTTGAAATTTTTTATATTTTTGGAAGAAACAGACTGCCTGCAATTCTCCCATTTGTCATCAGATCAAAAACTTTCATAAGGCAAAGTTGTAGAACTCATTGGGAGGCAAAAGGAACTCCAGAGAAAAATTTGATTTTTTGAAATTTTTGAAATTTTTTGATTTTTGGAAAAAACAGACTGCCTGTAATTCTCCCATTTGTCATCAGATCAAAAACTTTCATAAGGCAAAGTTGTAGAACTCTTTGGGGGGCAAAAGGAACTCCAGAGAGAAAATCGATTTTTCGAAATTTTTGATATTTTTGGAAAAAACAGACTGCCTGTAATTCTCCCATTTGTCATCAGATCAAAAACTTTCATAAGGCAAAGTTGTAGAACTCTTTGGGGGGCAATAGGAACTCCAGAGAAAAAATCGATTTTTTGAAATTTTTTATATTTTTGGAAGAAACAGACTGCCTGTAATTCTCCCATTTGTCATCAGATCAAAAACTTTCATAAGGCAAAGTTGTAGAACTCTTCGGGGGGCAAAAGGAACTCCAGAGAAAAAATCGATTTTTTGAAATTCTTGGATTTTTGAAAAAAACAGACTGCCTGCAATTCTCCCATTTGTCATCAGATCAAAAACTTTCATAAGGCAAAGTTGTAGAACTCTTTGGGGGGCAAAAGGAACTCCAGAGAAAAATTCGATTTTTTGAAATTCTTGGATTTTTTGAAAAACAGACTACCAGTAATTCTCCCATTTGTCATCGGATCAAAAACTTTCATAATGAAAAGTCGTAGAACTCTTTGGGGGGCAAAAGCAACTCCAGTGTAAAATTTGTATTTTGATATTTTTGAAATTTTTTGATTTTTGGAAAAAACAGACTGCCTGTAATTCTCCCATTTGTCATCAGATCAAAAACTTTCATAAGGCAAAGTTGTAGAACTCTTTGGGGGGCAAAAGGAACTCCAGAGAGAAAATCGATTTTTCGAAATTTTTGATATTTTTGGAAAAAACAGACTGCCTGTAATTCTCCCATTTGTCATCAGATCAAAAACTTTCATAATGAAAAGTTGTAGAACTCATTGGGGGGCAAAAGGAACTCCAGATAAAAAATCGATTTTTTGAAATTTTTTTACTTTTGGAAAAAACAGACTGCCTGTAATTCTCCCACTTTTCATCAGATCAAAAACTTTCATAAGGCATAGTTGTAGAACTCTTTGTGGGGCGAAAGGAACTCCAGAGTAAAAATCGATTTTTTGACATTTTTTTTATTTTTGGAAAAAACCGACTGCCTGTAATTCTCCCAGTTGTCATCGGATCAAAAACTTTCATTAGGCAAAGTTGTAGAACTCTTTTGAGGACAAAAGGAACTCCAGAGTAAAAATCGATTTTTTGGCATTTTTGATATTTTTGGAAAAAACAGATTGCCTGCAATTCTACCATTTGTCATCGGATCAAAAACTTTCATAAGGCAAACTTGTAGAACTCCTTTGTTTGCAAAAGGAACGCCATAGAGAACACCGTTTTTTTAACATTTTTGTATTTTTGAAAAAAACAGACTGCCTGTAATTCTCCCATTTGTCATCAGATCAAAAACTTTCATAAGGCAAAGTTGTAGAACTCTTTGGGGGGCAAAAGGAACTCCAGAGAGAAAATCGATTTTTCGAAATTTTTTATATTTTTGGAAAAAACAGACTGCCTGTAATTCTCCCATTTGTCATCAGATCAAAAACTTTCATAAGGCAAAGTTGTAGAACTCTTTGGGGGGCAAAAGGAACTCCAGAGAAAAATTCGATTTTTTGAAATTCTTGGATTTTTTGAAAAACAGACTACCAGTAATTCTCCCATTTGTCATCGGATCAAAAACTTTCATAATGAAAAGTCGTAGAACTCTTTGGGGGAAAAAAGGGACTCCAGTGTAAAATTTGTATTTTGATATTTTTGAAATTTTTTGATTTTTGGAAAACACAGACTGCCTGTAATTCTCCCATTTGTCATCAGATCAAAAACTTTCATAATGAAAAGTCGTAGAACTCTTTGGGGGAAAAAAGGGACTCCAGAGAGAAAATCGATTTTTTGACATTTTTGGATTTTTGGAAAAAACGGACTACCTGTAATTCTCCCATTTGTCATCAGATCAAAAACTTTCATAATGAAAAGTTGTAGAACTCTTTGGGGGGCAAAAGAACTCCAGAGAAAATCGATTTTTTGAAATTTTTGATATTTTTGGAAAAAACAGACTGCCTGTAATTCTCCCATTTGTCATCAGATCAAAAACTTTCTTAAGGCAAAGTTGTAGAACTCTTTGGGGGGCAAAAGGAACTCCAGAGAAAAAATCGATTTTTTGAAATTTTTTATATTTTTGGAAGAAACAGACTGCCTGCAATTCTCCCATTTGTCATCAGATCAAAAACTTTCATAAGGCAAAGTTGTAGAACTCATTGGGAGGCAAAAGGAACTCCAGAGAAAAATTTGATTTTTTGAAATTTTTGAAATTTTTTGATTTTTGGAAAAAACAGACTGCCTGTAATTCTCCCATTTGTCATCAGATCAAAAACTTTCATAAGGCAAAGTTGTAGAACTCTTTGGGGGGCAAAAGGAACAGAGAGAAAATCGATTTTTCGAAATTTTTGATATTTTTGGAAAAAACAGACTGCCTGTAATTCTCCCATTTGTCATCAGATCAAAAACTTTCATAAGGCAAAGTTGTAGAACTCTTCGGGGGGCAAAAGGAACTCCAGAGAAAAATTTGATTTTTTGAAATTTTTTTATTTTTGGAAAAAACAGACTGCCTGCAATTCTCCCATTTGTCATCAGATCAAAAACATTCTTAAGGCAAAGTTGTAGAACTCTTTGGGGGGCAAAAGAACTCCAGAGAGAATATCGATTTTTTGAAATTTTTTATATTTTTGGAAGAAACAGACTGCCTGCAATTCTCCCATTTGTCATCAGATCAAAAACTTTCATAAGGCAAAGTTGTAGAACTCTTTGGGGGGCAAAAGGAACTCCAGAGAGAAAATCGATTTTTCGAAATTTTTGATATTTTTGGAAAAAACAGACTGCCTGTAATTCTCCCATTTGTCATCAGATCAAAAACTTTCTTAAGGCAAAGTTGTAGAACTCTTTGGGGGGCAAAAGGAACTCCAGAGAAAAAATCGATTTTTTGAAATTTTTTATATTTTTGGAAGAAACAGACTGCCTGCAATTCTCCCATTTGTCATCAGATCCAAAACTTTCATAAGGCAAAGTTGTAGAACTCATTGGGGGGCAAAAGGAACTCCAGAGAAAAATCGGTTTTTTTATATTTTTGAAATTTTTTTATTTTTGGAAAAAACAGACTGCCTGTAATTCTCCCATTTGTCATCAGATCTAAAACTTTCATAAGGCAAAGTTGTAGAACTCTTTGGGGGGCAAAAGGAACTCCAGAGAGAAAATCGATTTTTCGAAATTTTTGATATTTTTGGAAAAAACAGACTGCCTGTAATTCTCCCATTTGTCATCAGATCAAAAACTTTCTTAAGGCAAAGTTGTAGAACTCTTTGGGGGGCAAAAGGAACTCCAGAAAAAAATCGATTTTTTGAAATTTTTTATATTTTTGGAAGAAACAGACAGCCTGGAATTCTCCCATTTGTCATCAGATCAAAAACTTTCATAAGGCACATTTGTAGAACTCTTTGGGGGGCAAAAGGAACTCCAGAAAAAAATCGAATTTTTGAAATTTTTTTAAATTTTTAGATTTTTGGAAAAAACAGTCTGCCTGTAATTCTCCCATTTGTCATCAGATCAAAAACTTTCATAAGGTAAAGTTGTAGAACTCTTTGGGGGGCAAAAGGAACTCCAGAGAGAAAATCGATTTTTCGAAATTTTTGATATTTTTGGAAAAAACAGACTGCCTGTAATTCTCCCATTTGTCATCAGATCAAAAACTTTCATAAGGCAAAGTTGTAGAACTCTTCGGGGGGCAAAAGGAACTCCAGAGAAAAAATCGATTTTTTGAAATTTTTGGATTTTTGGATAAAAGAGACTACCTGTAATTCTCCCATTTGTCATCGGTTCGAAAACTTTCATAAGGCAAAGTTGTAGAACTCTTTGGGGGGCAAAAGAAACTGAAGAGAGAAAATCGATTTTTGGAAAAAACCGACTACCTGTAATTCTCCCATTTATCATCCGATCAAAAACTTTCATAATGAAAATTTGTAGAACTCTTTGATGGGTAAAATGAACTCCAGAGAGAAAATCGATTTTTTGAAATTTTTGGATTTTTGGAAAAACAGACTGCCTGTAATTCTACAATTTTTCATCAGATCAAAAACTTTCATAATGAAAAGTTGTAGAACTCTTTCGTGGGCAAAAGAAACTCCAGAGAAAAATCTGATTTTTTGAAATTTTTGAAATTTTTGGATTTTTGGAAAAAACAGACTACCTGTAATTCTCCCATTTGTCATCGGATCAAAAACTTTTATAATGTAAAGTTGTAGAACTCTTTGGGGGGCAAAAGGAACTCCAGCGAAAAAATCGATTTTTTGAAAATTTTGAAATTATTTTATTTTTGGAAAAAACAGACTGCCTGCAATTCTCCCATTTGTCATCAGATCAAAATCATTCATAAGGCAAAGTTGTAGAACTCTTTGGGGGGCAAAAGGAACCCCACACTAAAAATCGATTTTTTGAAATTTTTTGATTTTTGGAAAAAACAGACTACCTGTAATTCTCCCATTTGTCATCAGATCAAAAACGTTCATAAGGCAAAGTTGTAGAGCTCTTTGGGGGGCAAAAGGAACTCCAGAGAGAAAATCGATTTTTTCAAATTTTTTGATTTTTGGAAAAAACAGACTACCTGTAATTCTCCCATTTGTCATCGGATCAAAAACTTTCATAAGGCAAAGTTGTAGAACTCTTTGATGGGCAAAAGGAACTCCAGAGAGAAAATGGATTTTTTGAAATTTTTTGATTTTTTGAAAAAACTGACTACCTGTAATTCTCCCATTTATCATCAGATCAAAAACTTCCATAAGGCAAAGTTGTAGAACTCTTTGGGGGGGCAAAAGAAACTGAAGAGAGAAAATGGATTTTTTGAAATTTTTGGATTTTTTGAAAAAACAGGCTACCTGTAATTCTCCCATTTGTCATCGGATCAAAAACGTTCATAAGGCAAAGTTGTAGAACTCTTTGGGGTGCAAAAGGAACTCCAGAGAGAAAATCGATTTTTTGAAATTTTTGATATTTTTGGAAAAAACAGATTGCCTGTAATTCTCCCATTTTTCATCAGATCAAAAAATTCCATAATGATAAGTTGTAGAACTCATTGGGGGGCAAAAGGAACTCTAGAAAAAAATCGATTTTTTGAAATTTTTTTATTTTTGGAAAAACAGACTACCTGTAATTCTTCATTTCTCATCGGATCAAAAACTTTCATAAGGCAAAGTTGTAGAACTCTTTGATGGGCAAAAAGAACTCCAGAGAGAAAAACGATTTTTTGAAATTTTTGGATTTTTGGATTTTTGGAAAAACAGACTGCCTGTAATTCTACAATTTTTCATCAGATCAAAAACTTCCATAAGGCAAAGTTGTAGAACTCTTTAAGGGGCAAAAGAAACTGAAGAGAGAATATCGATTTTTTGAAATTTTTTGATTTTTGGAAAAAACAGACTACCTGTAATTCTCCCATTTGTCATCGGATCAAAAACTTTCACGACGAGGTTGTAGAACTCTTTGGGGGGCAAAAGGAACTCCAGAGAGAAAATCGATTTTTTGAAATTTTTGAACTTTTTTTATTTTTGGAAAAAACAGACTACCTGTAATTCTCCCATTTGTCATCAGATCAAAAACATTCATAAGGCAAAGTTGTAGAACTCTTTGGGGGGGAAAAGGAACTCCAGAGAAAAAATGGATTTTTTGAAATTTTTGGATTTTTTGAAAAAACAGACTACCTGTAATTCTCCCATTTGTCATCGGATCAAAAACTTTCATATGGCAAAGTTGTAGAACTCTTTGGGGGGCAAAAGGAACTACAGAGAAAAAATCGATTTTTTGAAATTTTTTTTATTTTTGGATAAAACAGACTGCCTGTAATTCTCCTATTTTTCATCAGATCAAAAACTTTCATATGGCAAAGTTGTAGAACTCTTTGGGGGACAAAAGGAACTCCAGAGTAAACATCGATTTTTTGAATTTTTTTTATTTTAGGATAAAACAGACTGCCTGTAATTCTCCCATTTCTCATCAGATCAAAAACTTTCATATGGCAAAGTTGTAGAACTCTTTGGGGGGCAAAAGGAACTCCAGAGAAAAAATCGATTTTTTGAAATTTTTGAAATTTTTGGAAAAAACAGACTGCCTGTAATTCTCCCATTTTCATCGGATCAAAAACTTTCATAATGAAAAGTTGTAGAACTCTTTGGGGCGCAAAAGGAACTCCAGAGAGAAAATCGATTTTTTGAAATTTTTGATATTTTTGGAAAAACCGGACTGCCTGTAATTCTCCCATTTGTCATCAGATCAAAAACTTTCATAAGGCAAAGTTGTAGAACTCTTTGGGGGCAATAGGAACTCCAGAGAAAAAATCGATTTTTTGAAATTTTTTATATTTTTGGAAAAAACAGACTGCCTGCAATTCTCCCATTTGTCATCAGATCAAAAACTTTCATAAGGCAAAGTTGTAGAACTCTTTGGGGGGCAAAAGGAACTCCAGAGAAAAATTTGATTTTTTGAAATTTTTGAAATTTTTTGATTTTTGGAAAAAACAGACTGCCTGTAATTCTCCCATTTGTCATCAGATCAAAAACATTCATAAGGCAAAGTTGTAGAACTCTTCGGGGGGCAAAAGGAACTCCAGAGAAAAATTTGATTTTTTGAAATTTTTTTATTTTTGGAAAAAACAGACTGCCTGCAATTCTCCCATTTGTCATCAGATCAAAAACTTTCATAAGGCAAAGTTGTAGAACTCTTTGGGGGGCAATAGAAACTCCAGAGAAAAATTTGATTTTTAAAATTTTTGAAATTTTTGGATTTTTGGAAAAAACAGACTACCTGTAATTCTCCCATTTGTCATCAGATCAAAAACTTTCATAATGAAAAGTTGTAGAACTCTTTGGGGGGCAAAAGGAGCTCTAGAGAAAAATTTGATTTTTTGCAATTTTTAAAATTTTGTTATTTTTGGAAAAAAAAGACTGCCTGTAATTCTCCCATTTTTCATCAGATCAAAAACTTTCATAAGGCAAAGTTGTAGAACTCTTTTGAGGCAAAAGGAGCTTCAGAGAAAATCTATTTTTTGAAATTTTTGTATTTTTGGAAAAAACAGACTGCCTGTAATTCTCCCATTTGTCATCAGATCAAAAACTATCATAAGGCAAAGTTGTAGAACTCTTTTAGGGGGCAAAATAAACTCCAGAGAAAAATTTGATTTTTTTAAGTTTTTTTACTTTTGGAAAAAAACAGACTGCTTGTAATTCTCCCATTTGTCATCAGATCAAAAACTTTCATAAGGCAAAGTTGTAGAACTCTTTGGGGGGCAAAAGGAACTACAGCGAAAAAATCGATTTTTTGAAATTTTTTTACTTTTGGAAAAAACAGACAGCCTGTAATTCTCCCATTTGTCATCAGATCAAAAACATTCATAAGGCAAAGTTGTTGAACTCTTTGGGGGGCAAAAGGAACTCCAGAGAGAAAATCGATTTTTTGACATTTTTTTATTTTTGGAAAAAACAGAATGCCTGTAATTCTCCCTTTTGTCATCAGATCAAAATCATTCATAAGGCAAAGTTGTAGAACTCTTTGGGGGCAAAAGGAACTACAGAGAATAATCGATTTTTTTAAATTATTTTACTTTTGGAAAAAACAGACAGCCTGTAATTCTCCCATTTGTCATCAGATCAAAAACATTCATAAGGCAAAGTTGTTGAACTCTTTGGGGGGGCAAAAAGAACTACAGAGAGAAAATCGATTTTTAAAAATTTTTTTACTTTTGGAAAAAACAGACTGCCTGTAATTCTCCCACTTTTCATCAGATCAAAAACTTTCATAAGGCATAGTTGTAGAACTCTTTGGGGGGCAAAAGGAACTCCAGAGAGAAAATCGATTTTTCGAAATTTTTGATATTTTTGGAAAAAACAGACTGCCTGTAATTCTCCCATTTGTCATCAGATCAAAAACTTTCTTAAGGCAAAGTTGTAGAACTCTTTGGGGGGCAAAAGGAACTCCAGAGAAAAAATCGATTTTTTGAAATTTTTGATATTTTTGGAAAAAACAGACTGCCTGTAATTCTCCCATTTGTCATCAGATCAAAAACTTTCTTAAGGCAAAGTTGTAGAACTCTTTGGGGGGCAAAAGGAACTCCAGAGAAAAAATCGATTTTTTGAAATTTTTTATATTTTTGGAAGAAACAGACTGCCTGCAATTCTCCCATTTGTCATCAGATCAAAAACTTTCATAAGGCAAAGTTGTAGAACTCATTGGGGGGCAAAAGGAACTCCAGAGAAAAATTTGATTTTTTGAAATTTTTGAAATTTTTTGATTTTTGGAAAAAACAGACTGCCTGTAATTCTCCCATTTGTCATCAGATCAAAAACTTTCATAAGGCAAAGTTGTAGAACTCTTTGGGGGGCAAAAGGAACTCCAGAGAGAAAATCGATTTTTCGAAATTTTTGATATTTTTGGAAAAAACAGACTGCCTGTAGTTCTCCCATTTGTCATCAGATCAAAAACTTTCTTAAGGCAAAGTTGTAGAACTCTTTGGGTGGCAAAAGGAACTCCAGAGAGAAAATCGATTTTTTGACATTTTTGGATTTTTGAAAAAAACAGACTGCCTGCAATTCTCCCATTTGTCATCAGATCAAAAACTTTCATAAGGCAAAGTTGTAGAACTCTTTGGGGGGCAAAAGGAACTCCAGAGAAAAAATCGATTTTTTGAAATTTTTGATTTTTGGAAAAAACAGACTGCCTGTAATTCTCCCATTTGTCATCGGATCAAAAACTTCCACAATGAAAAGTTGTAGAACTCTTTGGGGTGCAAAAGGAACTCCAGAGAGAAAATCGATTTTTTGAAATTTTGGAAAAAACAGACTGCCTGTAATTCTCCCATTTGTCAGCAGATCAAAAACTTTCATAAGGCAAAGTTGTAGAACTCTTTGGGGTGCAAAAGGAACTCCAGAGAGAAAATCGATTTTTTGAAATTTTTGATATTTTTGGAAAAAACAGACTTCCAGTAATTCTCCCATTTTTCATCAGATCAAAAACATTCATAAGGCAAAGTTGTAGAACTCTTTGGGTGGGAAAAGGAACTCCAGAGAAAAAATGGATTTTTTGAAATTTTTGGATTTTTTGAAAAAACAGACCACCTGTAATTCTCCCATTTTTCATCAGATCAAAAACTTTCATAAGGCAAAGTTGTAGAACTCTTTGGGGGGCAAAAGAAACTGAAGAGAGAATATCGATTTTTTGAAATTTTTTGATTTTTGGAAAAAACAGACTACCTGTAATTCTCCCATTTTCATCAGATAAATAACTTTCATATGGCAAAGTTGTAGAACTCTTAGGGGGACAAAAGGAACTCCAGAGTGAAAATCGATTTTTTGAAATTATTTTATTTTTGGAAAAAACAGACTGCCTGTAATTCTCCCATTTGTCATCAGATCAAAAACTTTCATAAGGCAAAGTTGTAGAACTCTTTGGGCGGTAAAAGGAACTACAGAGAAAAAATCGATTTTTTGAAATTTTTGGATTTCTGGAAAAAACAGACTGCCTCTAAATCAGCCAGTTTTCATCGGATCAAAAACTTTCATAAGGCAAAGTTGTAGAACACTTTGGGGGGCAAAAGGAACTCTAGAGTAAAAATCGATTTTTTGAAATTATTTTATTTTTGGAAAAACAGACTGCCTGTAATTCTCCCATTTGTCATCAGATCAAAAACTTTCATAAGGCAAAGTTGTAGAACTCTTTGGGCAGTAAAAGGAACTACAGAGAAAAAATCGATTTTTTGAAATTTTTTATATTTTTGGAAAAAACAGACTGCCTGCAATTCTCCCATTTGTCATCAGATCAAAAACTTTCATAAGGCAGACTTGTAGAACGCTTCAGGGGCTAAACGGAACCCCAGAGAAAAAATTGATTTTTTAAATTTTTTAGATTTTTGAAAAAAACAGACTGCCTGTAATTCTCCCATTTGTCATCAGATCAAAAACTTTTATAAGGCAAAGTTGTAGTACTCTATGGTGGGCAAAAGGAACTCCAGAGAGAAAATCGATTTTTTGAAATTATTTTATTTTTGGAAAAAACAGACTGCCTGTAATTCTCCCATTTGTCATCAGATCAAAAACTTTCATAAGGCAAAGTTGTAGAACTCTTTGGGGGGCAAAAGGAACTACAGAGAATAATCGATTTTTTAAAATTATTTTATTTTTGGAAAAAACAGACTGCCTGTAATTCTCCCATTTTTCATCAGTTCAAAAACTTTCATAAGGCAAAGTTGTAGAACTCATTAGGGGGCAAGAGGAACTCCAGAGAGAAAATCGATTTTTTGAAATTTTTTTACTTTTGGAAAAAACAGACAGCCTGTAATTCTCCCATTTGTCATCAGATCAAGAACATTCATAAGGCAAAGTTGTTGAACTCTTTGGGGGGCAAAAGGAACTCCAGAGAGAAAATCGATTTTTTTAAGTTTTTTTACTTTTGGAAAAAACAGACTGCTTGTAATTCTCCCATTTTTCATCAGATCAAAATCATTCATAAGGCAAAGTTGTAGAACTCTTTGGGGGCAAAAGGAACTGCAGAGTAAAAATCGATTTTTTGACATTTTTGGATTTCTGGAAAAAACAGACTGCCTGAAATTCTCCCATTTGTCATCAGATCAAAAACTTTCATAAGGCAAAGTTGTAGAACTCTTTGGGGGGCAAAAGGAACTACAGAGAAAAATCGATTTTTTTAAATTATTTTATTTTTGGAAAAAACCGACTGCCTGTAATTCTCCCATTTGTCATCAGATCAAAAACTTTCATAAGGCAAAGTTGTAGAACTCTTTGGGGGGCAAAAGGAACTACAGAGAAAAATCGATTTTTTTAAATTATTTTATTTTTGGAAAAAACAGACTGCCTGTAATTCTCCCATTTGTCATCAGATCAAAAACTTTCATAAGGCAAAGTTGTAGAACTCTTTGGGGGGCAAAAGGAACTACAGAGAATAATCGATTTTTTGACATTTTTTTATTTTTGGAAAAAACAGACTGCCTGTAATTCTCCCATTTTTCATCAGATCAAAATCATTCATAAGGCAAAGTTGTAGAACTCTTTGGGGGACAAAAGGAACTCCAGAGAGAAAATCGATTTTATTAAATTTTTGAAATTTTTGGAAAAAACAGACTTCCCGTATTTCTCCCATTTTTCATCAGATCAAAAAATTCCATAATGATAAGTTGTAGAACTCATTGGGGGGCAAAAGGAACTCTAGAAAAAATCGATTTTTTGAAATTTTGGAAGAAAACAGACTGCCTGTAATTCTCCCATTTGTCAGCAGATCAAAAACATTTATAAGGCAAAGTTGTAGAACTCTTTGGGGGGCAAAAGGAACTCCAGAGAAAAATCGATTTTTTGAAATTTTTGAAATTTTTTGAAATTTTGGAAAAAACAGACTGCCTGTAATTCTCCCATTTGTCAGCAGATCAAAAACTTTCATAAGGCAAAGTTGTAGAACTCTTTGGGGTGCAAAAGGAACTCCAGAGAGAAAATCGATTTTTTGAAATTTTTGATATTTTTGGAAAAAACAGATTGCCTGTAATTCTCCCATTTTTCATCAGATCAAAAAATTCCATAATGATAAGTTGTAGAACTCATTGGGGGGCAAAAGGAACTCTAGAAAAAAATCGATTTTTTGAAATTTTTTTATTTTTGGAAAAACAGACTACCTGTAATTCTCCCATTTGTCATCGGATCAAAAACTTTCATAATGAAAAGTTGTAGAACTCTTTGGGGGGCAAAAGGAACTCCAGAGAGAAAATCGATTTTTTGAAATTTTTGAAATTTTTGAAATTTTTGATAAAAACAGACTACCTGTAATTCTCCCATTTGTCATCAGATCAAAAACTTTCATAAGGCAAAGTTGTAGAACTCTTTGGGGGGCAAAAGGAACTCCAGAGAAAATCGATTTTTTGAAATTTTTGATATTTTTGGAAAAAACAGACTGCCTGTAATTCTCCCATTTGTCATCAGATCAAAAACTTTCATAAGGCAAAGTTGTAGAACTCTTTGGGGGCAAAAGGAACTCCAGAGAAAATCGATTTTTTGAAATTTTTATATTTTTGGAAAAAACAGACTGCCTGTAATTCTCCCATTTGTCATCAGATCAAAAACTTTAATAAGGCAAAGTTGTAGAACTCTTTGGGGGCAATAGGAACAACAGAGAAAAAATCGATTTTTTGATATTTTTGAAATTTTTTGATTTTTGGAAAACACAGACTGCCTGTAATTCTCCCATTTGTCATCAGATCAAAAACTTTCATAATGAAAAGTCGTAGAACTCTTTGGGGGAAAAAAGGGACTCCAGAGAGAAAATCGATTTTTTGAAATTTTTATATTTTTGGAAAAAACAGACTGCCTGCAATTCTCCCATTTGTCATCAGATCCAAAACTTTCATAAGGCAAAGATGTAGAACTCTTTGGGGGGCAAAACGAACTCCACAGAGAAAATCGATTTTTTAACATTTTTGTATTTTTGGAAAAAACAGACTGCCTGCAATTCTCCCATTTGTCATCAGATCAAAAACTTTCATAAGGCAAAGTTGTAGAACTCTTTGGGGGGCAAAAGGAACTCCAGAGAAAATCGATTTTTTGAAATTTTTGATATTTTTGGAAAAAACCGACTGCCTGTAATTCTCCCATTTTTTATCAGATCAAAAACTTTCATAATGAAAAGTTGTAGAACTCTTTGGGGGGCAAAGGGAACTCCAGAGAAAAATTTGATTTTTGAAATTTTATTATTTTTGGAAAAAACAGAATGCCTGTAATTCTCCCATATTTCATCAGATCAAAAACTTTCATAACGAAAAGTTGTAGAACTGTTTGGGGCGCAAAAGGATCTCCAGAGAGAATATCGATTTTTTGACCTTTTTTTTATTTTTAGAAAAAACTGACTGCCTGCAATTCTCCCATTTGTCATCGGATCAAAAACTTTCATACGGCAAAGTTGTAGAACTCTTTGGGGGGCAATAGGATCTCCAGAGAATAATCGATTTTTTTAAATTTTTTTATTTTTGGAAAAAACAGATTGCCTGTAATTCTCCCATTTGTCATCGGATCAAAAACTTTCATAATGAAAAGTTGTAGAACTCTTTGGGGGGCAAAAGGAACTCCAGAGAGAAAATCGATTTTTTGAAATTTTTGAAATTTTTGGAAAAAACAGACTTCCTGTAATTCTCCCATTTTTCATTAGATCAAAAAATTCCATAATGATAAGTTGTAGAACTCATTGGGGGGCAAAAGGAACTCTAGAAAAAAATCGATTTTTTGATATTTTTTATATTTTTGGAAAAAACAGACTGCTTGTAATTCTCCCATTTGTCATCAGGTCGAAAAATTTCATAAGGCAAAGTTGTAGAACTCTTTGGGGGGCAAAAGGAACTCCAGAGAAAAATTAGATTTTTTTAAATTTTTGAAATTTTTGGATTTTTGGAAAAAACAGACTGCTTGTAATTCTCCCATTTGTAATCAGATCAAAAACTTTCATGAGGCAAAGTTGTAGAACTCTTTGGGGGGCAAAAGGAACTCCAGAGAAAAAATCGATTTTTTGAAATTTTTTTGATTTTTGGAAAAAACAGACTGCCTGTAATTCTCCCATTTGTCATCGGATTAAAAACTTTCATAAGGCAAAGTTATAGAACTCATTGGAGGGCAAAAGGAACTCCAGAGAAAATATCGATTTTTGAAATTTTTGAAATTTTTTTATTTTTGAATAAAACAGACTGCCTGTAATTCTCCCATTTGTCATCGGATCAAAAACTTTCATAACGCAAAGTTGTAGAACTCTTTTGGAGGCAAAAGGAACTCCAGAGAGAAAATCAATTTTTTGAAATTTTTGATATTTTTGGAAAAAACAGACTGCCTGTAATTCTCCCATTTGTCATCAGATCAAAAACTTTCATAAGGCAAAGTTGTAGAACTCTTTGGGGGGCAAAAGGAACTCCAGAGAGAAAATCGATTTTTCGAAATTTTTGATATTTTTGGAAAAAACAGACTGCCTGTAATTCTCCCATTTGTCATCAGATCAAAAACTTTCATAAGGCAAAGTTGTAGAACTCTTTGGGGGGCAAAAGGAACTCCAGAGAAAAAATCGATTTTTTGAAATTTTTTATATTTTTGGAAGAAACAGACTGCCTGCAATTCTCCCATTTGTCATCAGATCAAAAACTTTCATAAGGCAAAGTTGTAGAACTCATTGGGGGGCAAAAGGAACTCCAGAGAAAAATGTGATTTTTTGAAATTTTTGAAATTTTTTGATTTTTGGAAAAACAGACTGCCTGTAATTCTACAATTTTTCATCAGATCAAATACTTCCATAAGGCAAAGTTGTAGAACTCATTAAGGGGCAAAAGGAACTCCAGAGAGAAAATGGATTTTTTGAAATTTTTTGATTTTTGGAAAAAACAGATTGCCTGTAATTCTCCCATTTTTCATCAGATCAAAAAATTCCATAATGATAAGTTGTAGAACTCATTGGGGGGCAAAAGGAACTCTAGAAAAAAATCGATTTTTTGAAATTTTTTTATTTTTGGAAAAACAGACTACCTGTAATTCTTCATTTCTCATCGGATCAAAAACTTTCATAAGGCAAAGTTATAGAACTCTTTGGGGAGCAAACGGAACTACAGAGAAGAAATCGATTTTTTTAAATTTTTGGATTTTTGGAAAAAACAGACTACCTGTAATTCTTCTATTTGTCATCGGATCAAAAACTTCCATAAGGCAAAGTTGTAGAACTCTTTGGGGGGCAAAAGGAACTCCAGAGAGAAAATCGATTTTTCGAAAATTTTGGAAAAAACAGACTGCCTGTAATTCTCCCATTTTTCATCGGATCAAAAACATTCATAAGGCAAAGTTGTAGAACTCTTTAGGGGGGGGGCAAAAGGTACTCCATAGAAAAATTTGATTTTTTGAAATTTTTGATATTTTTAAAAAAACAGAATTGCCTGAAATTCACCCATTTGTCATCAGATAAAAAACTTTCATAAGGCAAAGTTGTAGAACTCTTTGGGGGGCAAAAGGAACTCCAGAGAAAAATCGATTTTTTGAAATTTTTTTATTTTTTGGAAAAAACAGACTGCCTGTAATTCTCCCATTTGTCATCGGATCAAAAACTTTCATAATGAAAATTTTTGGGGGGCAAAGGGTTCTCCAGAGAAAAATTTGATTTTTTGAAATTTTTGGATTTTTGGAAAAAACAGACTACCTGTAATTCTCCCATTTTTCATCAGATCAAAAACTTTCATAAGGCAAAGTTGTACAACTCTTTGGGGGGCAAAAGGAACTCCAGAGAGAAAATGGATTTTTTGAAATTTTTTGATTTTTGGAAAAAACAGACTACCTGTAATTCTCCCATTTATCATCAGATCAAAAACTTCCATAAGGCAAAGTTGTAGAACTCTTTGGGGGGCAAAAGAAACTGAAGAGAGAATATCGATTTTTTGAAATTTTTTGATTTTTGGAAAAAACAGACTACCTGTAATTCTCCCATTTGTCATCAGATCAAAAACATTCATAAGGCAAAGTTGTAGAACTCTTTGGGGGGGAAAAGGAACTCCAGAGAAAAAATGGATTTTTTGAAATTTTTGGATTTTTTGAAAAAACAGACCACCTGTAATTCTCCCATTTTTCATCAGATCAAAAACTTTCATAAGGCAAAGTTGTAGAACTCTTTGGGGGGCAAAAGGAACTCCAGAGAGAAAATCGATTTTTTGAAATTTTTGGATTTTTGGAAAAATTGACTGCCTGTAATTCTACAATTTTTCATCAGATCAAAAACTTCCATAAGGCAAAGTTGTAGAACTCTTTAAGGGGCAAAAGGAACTCAATAGAGAATATCGATTTTTTGAAATTTTTGAAATTTTTTGATTTTTGGAAAAAACAGACTGCCTGTAATTCTCCCATTTGTCATCAGATCAAAAACTTTCATAAGGCAAAGTTGTAGAACTCTTTGGGGGGCAAAAGGAACTCCAGAGAAAAAATCGATTTTTTGAAATTTTTTATATTTTTGTAAAAAACAGACTGCCTGTAATTCTCCCATTTGTCATCAGATCAAAAACTTTCATAAGGCAAAGTTGTAGAACTCATTGGGGGGCAAAAGGAACTCCAGAGAAAAAATCGATTTTTTGAAATTTTTTATATTTTTGGAAAAAACAGACTGCCTGCAATTCTCCCATTTGTCATCAGATCAAAAACTTTCATAAGGCAAAGTTGTAGAACTCATTGGGGGGCAAAAGGAACTCCAGAGAAAAAATTGATTTTTTGAAATTTTTTGATTTTTGAAAAAAAACAGACTGCCTGGAATTCTCCCATTTGTCATCAGATCAAAAACTTTCTTAAGGCAAAGTTGTAGAACTCTTTGGGGGGCAATAGGAACTCCAGAGAAAAAATCGATTTTTTGAAATTTTTTATATTTTTGGAAGAAACAGACTGCCTGCAATTCTCCCATTTGTCATCAGATCAAAAACTTTCATAAGGCAAAGTTGTAGAACTCATTGGGGGGCAAAAGGAACTCCAGAGAAAAATTTGATTTTTTGAAATTTTTGAAATTTTTTGATTTTTGAAAAAAACAGACTGCCTGCAATTCTCCCATTTGTCATCAGATCAAAAACTTTCATAAGGCAAAGTTGTAGAACTCATTGGGGGGCAAAAGGAACTCCAGAGAAAAATTTGATTTTTTGAAATTTTCGAAATGTTTGATATTTTTTGAAAAAACAGACTGCCTGTAATTCTCCCATTTGTCATCAGATCAAAAACTTTCTTAAGGCAAAGTTGTAGAACTCTTTGGGGGGCAAAAGGAACTCCAGAGAGAAAATCGATTTTTCGAAATTTTTGATATTTTTGGAAAAAACAGACTGCCTGTAATTCTCCCATGTGTCATCAGATCAAAAACTTTCATAAGGCAAAGTTGTAGAACTCATTGGGGGGCAAAAGGAACTCCAGAGAAAAATTTGATTTTTTGAAATTTTTGAAATTTTTTGATTTTTGAAAAAAAACAGACTGCCTGGAATTCTCCCATTTGTCATCAGATCAAAAACTTTCTTAAGGCAAAGTTGTAGAACTCTTTGGGGGGCAAAAGGAACTCCAGAGAGAAAATCGAATTTTCGAAATTTTTGATATTTTTTGAAAAAACAGACTGCCTGTAATTCTCCCATTTGTCATCAGATCAAAAACTTTCTTAAGGCAAAGTTGTAGAACTCTTTGGGGGGCAAAAGGAACTCCAGAGAGAAAATCGATTTTTCGAAATTTTTGATATTTTTGGAAAAAACAGACTGCCTGTAATTCTCCCATTTGTCATCAGATCAAAAACTTTCATAAGGCAAAGTTGTAGAACTCTTTGGGGGGGCAAAAACAACTCCAGAGTAAAATTTGTATTTTGAAATTTTTGAAATTTTTTGATTTTTGGAAAAAACAGACTGCCTGTAATTCTCCCATTTGTCATCAGATCAAAAACTTTCATGATGAAAAGTTGTAGAACTCTTTAAGGGGCAAAAGGAACTCCAGAGAGAAAATCGATTTTTTGAAATTTTTTTATTTTTGGAAAAAACAGACTGCCTGCAATTCTCCCATTTGTCATCAGATCAAAAACTTTTATAAGGCAAAGTTGTAGTACTCTATGGTGGGCAAAAGGAACTCCAGAGAGAAAATCAATTTTTCGAAATTTTTTATATTTTTGGAAAAAACAGACTGCCTGTAATTCTCCCATTTGTCATCAGATCAAAAACTTTCATAAGGCAAAGTTGTAGAACTCTTTGGGGGGCAAAAGGAACTCCAGAGAAAAATTCGATTTTTTGAAATTCTTGGATTTTTGGAATAAACGGACTACCTGTAATTCTCCCATTTGTCATCAGATCAAAAACTTTCATAATGAAAAGTTGTAGAACTCTTTGGGGGGCAAAAGAACTCCAGAGAGAAAATCGATTTTTTGACATTTTTTATATTTTTGGAAGAAACAGACTGCCTGCAATTCTCCCATTTGTCATCAGATCAAAAACTTTCATAAGGCAAAGTTGTAGAACTCTTTGGGTGGCAAAAGGAACTCCAGAGAGAAAATCGATTTTTTGACATTTTTGGATTTTTGAAAAAAACAGACTGCCTGCAATTCTCCCATTTGTCATCAGATCAAAAACTTTCATAATGAAAAGTTGTAGAACTCTTTGGGGGGCAAAAGAACTCCAGAGAAAATCGATTTTTTGAAATTTTTGATATTTTTGGAAAAAACAGACTGCCTGTAATTCTCCCATTTGTCATCAGATCAAAAACTTTCTTAAGGCAAAGTTGTAGAACTCTTTGGGGGGCAAAAGGAACTCCAGAGAAAAAATCGATTTTTTGAAATTTTTTATATTTTTGGAAGAAACAGACTGCCTGCAATTCTCCCATTTGTCATCAGATCAAAAACTTTCATAAGGCAAAGTTGTAGAACTCATTGGGGGGCAAAAGGAACTCCAGAGAAAAATTTGATTTTTTGAAATTTGTGAAGTGTATGGAATTATGGAAAAACCAGACTGCCTGTAATTCTCCCATTTGTCATCAGATCAAAAACTTTCATAAGGCAAAGTTGTAGAACTCTTTGGGGGGCAAAAGGAACTCCAGAGAGAAAATCGATTTTTCGAAATTTTTGATATTTTTGGAAAAAACAGACTGCCTGTAATTCTCCCATTTGTCATCAGATCAAAAACTTTCATAAGGCAAAGTTGTAGAACTCTTCGGGGGGCAAAAGGAACTCCAGAGAAAAAATCGATTTTTTGAAATTCTTGGATTTTTGAAAAAAACAGACTGCCTGCAATTCTCCCATTTGTCATCAGATCAAAAACTTTCATAATGAAAAGTCGTAGAACTCTTTGGGGGAAAAAAGGGACTCCAGAGAGAAAATCGATTTTTTGACATTTTTGGATTTTTGGAAAAAACGGACTACCTGTAATTCTCCCATTTGTCATCAGATCAAAAACTTTCGTAATGAAAAGTTGTAGAACTCTTTGGGGGGCAAAAGAACTCCAGAGAAAATCGATTTTTTGAAATTTTTGATATTTTTGGAAAAAACAGACTGCCTGTAATTCTCCCATTTGTCATCAGATCAAAAACTTTCTTAAGGCAAAGTTGTAGAACTCTTTGGGGGGCAAAAGGAACTCCAGAGAAAAAATCGATTTTTTGAAATTTTTTATATTTTTGGAAGAAACAGACTGCCTGCAATTCTCCCATTTGTCATCAGATCAAAAACTTTCATGAGGCAAAGTTGTAGAACTCATTGGGGGGCAAAAGGAACTCCAGAGAAAAATTTGATTTTTTGAAATTTTTGAAATTTTGAGTTTTTTGAATAAAACAGACTACCTGTAATTCTCCCATTTGTCATCGGATCAAAAACTTTCATAATGAAAAGTTGTAGAACTCTTTGGCTGGCAAAAGTAACTCGAAAGCAAAAATCGATTTTTTTGAAATTTTTTTATTTTTGGAAAAAACAGACTGCCAATAAGTTCTCCCATTTGTCATCAGATCAAAAACTTTCATAAGGCAAAGTTGTAGAACTCATTGGGGGGCAAAAGGAACTCCAGAGAAAAATTTGATTTTTTGAAATTTTTTTATTTTTGGAAAAAACAGACTGCCAATAAGTTCTCCCATTTGTCATCAGATCAAAAACTTTCATAAGGCAAAGTTGTAGAACTCATTGGGGGGCAAAAGGAACTCCAGAGAAAAATTTGATTTTTTGAAATTTTTTGATTTTTGAAAAAAACAGACTGCCTGCAATTCTCCCATTTGTCATCAGATCAAAAACTTTCATAAGGCAAAGTTGTAGAACTCTTTGGGGGGCAAAAGGAACTCCAGAGAAAAATTTGTATTTTGAAATTTTTGAAATTGTTTGATTTTTGGAAAAAACAGACTGCCTGTAATTCTCCCATTTGTCATCAGATCAAAAACTTTCATAAGGCAAAGTTGTAGAACTCATTGGGAGGCAAAAGAACTCCAGGGAGAAAATCGATTTTTTGAAATTTTTTATATTTTTGGAAGAAACAGAATGCCTGCAATTCTCCCATTTGTCATCAGATCAAAAACTTTCATGAGGCAAAGTTGTAGAACTCATTGGGGGGCAAAAGGAACTTGAGAGAAAAAATCGATTTTTTGAAATTTTTGGATTTTTGGATTTTTGGAAAAAACGGACTACCTGTAATTCTCCCATTTGTCATCAGATCAAAAACTTTCATAATGAAAAGTTGTAGAACTCTTTGGGGGGCAAAATAACTCCAGAGAGAAAATCGATTTTTTGAAATTTTTGATATTTTTGGAAAAAACAGACTGCCTGCAATTCTCCCATTTGTCATCAGATCAAAAACTTTCATAATGAAAAGTTGTGGAACACTTTGGGGGGCAAAAGGAACTCCAGAGAAAAAATCGATTTTTTGAAATTTTTATATTTTTGGAAGAAACAGACTGCCTGCAATTCTCCCATTTGTCATCAGATCAAAAAGTTTCTTAAGGAAAAGTTGTAGAACTCTTTGGGGGCAAAAGGAACTCCAGAGAAAAAATCGATTTTTTGAAATTTTTTATATTTTTGGAAGAAACAGACTGCCTGCAATTCTCCCATTTGTCATCAGATCAAAAACTTTCATAAGGCAAAGTTGTAGAACTCTTTGGGGGGCAAAAGGAACTCCAGAGAGAAAATCGATTTTTCGAAATTTTTGATATTTTTGGAAAAAACAGACTGCCTGTAATTCTCCCATTTGTCATCAGATCAAAAACTTTCATAAGGCAAAGTTGTAGAACTCTTTGGGGGGCAAAAGGAACTCCAGAGAAAAAATCGATTTTTTGAAATTTTTTATATTTTTGGAAGAAACAGACTGCCTGCAATTCTCCCATTTGTCATCAGATCAAAAACTTTCATAAGGCAAAGTTGTAGAACTCATTGGGGGGCAAAAGGAACTCCAGAGAAAAATTTGATTTTTTGAAATTTTTGAAATTTTTTGATTTTTGGAAAAAACAGACTGCCTGCAATTCTCCCATTTGTTATCAGATCAAAAACTTTCTTGAGGCAAAGTTGTAGAACTCTTTGGGGGGCAAAAGGAACTCCAGAGAAAAAATCGATTTTTTGAAATTTTTTATATTTTTGGAAGAAACAGAATGCCTGCAATTCTCCCATTTGTCATCAGATCAAAAACTTTCATGAGGCAAAGTTGTAGAACTCATTGGGGGGCAAAAGGAACTCCAGAGAAAAATTTGATTTTTTGAAATTTTTTGATTTTTGAAAAAAACAGACTGCCTGCAATTCTCCCATTTGTCATCAGATCAAAAACTTTCATAAGGCAAAGTTGTAGAACTTATTGGGGGGCAAAAGGAACTCCTGAGAAAAATTTGATTTTTTGAAATTTTCGAAATTTTTGATATTTTTGGAAAAAACAGACTGCCTGTAATTCTCCCATTTGTCATCAGATCAAAAACTTTCATAATGAAAAGTTGTAGAACTCTTTGGGGGGCAAAAGAACTCCAGAGAAAATCGATTTTTTGAAATTTTTGATATTTTTGGAAAAAACAGACTGCCTGTAATTCTCCCATTTGTCATCAGATCAAAAACTTTCATAAGGCAAAGTTGTAGAACTCTTCGGGGGGCAAAAGGAACTCCAGAGAAAAAATCGATTTTTTGAAATTCTTGGATTTTTGAAAAAAACAGACTGCCTGCAATTCTCCCATTTGTCATCAGATCAAAAACTTTTATAAGGCAAAGTTGTAGTACTCTATGGTGGGCAAAAGGAACTCCAGAGAGAAAATCAATTTTTCGAAATTTTTTATATTTTTGGAAAAAACAGACTGCCTGTAATTCTCCCATTTGTCATCAGATCAAAAACTTTCATAAGGCAAAGTTGTAGAACTCTTTGGGGGGCAAAAGGAACTCCAGAGAAAAATTTGATTTTTTGAAATTTTTTTATTTTTGGAAAAAACAGACTGCCTGTAATTCTCCCATTTGTCATCAGATCAAAAACTTTCATAAGGCAAAGTTGTAGAACTCTTTGGGGGGCAAAAGGAACTCCAGAGAGAAAATCGATTTTTCGAAATTTTTGATATTTTTGGAAAAAACAGACTGCCTGTAATTCTCCCATTTGTCATCAGATCAAAAACTTTCATAAGGCAAAGTTGTAGAACTCTTCGGGGGGCAAAAGGAACTCCAGAGAAAAATTTGATTTTTTGAAATTTTTTTATTTTTGGAAAAAACAGACTGCCTGCAATTCTCCCATTTGTCATCAGATCAAAAACATTCTTAAGGCAAAGTTGTAGAACTCTTTGGGGGGCAAAAGAACTCCAGGGAGAAAATCGATTTTTTGAAATTTTTTATATTTTTGGAAGAAACAGACTGCCTGCAATTCTCCCATTTGTCATCAGATCAAAAACTTTCATAAGGCAAAGTTGTAGAACTCATTGGGGGGCAAAAGGAACTCCAGAGAAAAATTTGATTTTTTGAAATTTTTTGATTTTTGGAAAAAACAGACTGCCTGTAATTCTCCCATTTGTCATCAGATCAAAAACTTTCATAAGGCAAAGTTGTAGAACTCTTTGGGGGGCAAAAGGAACTCCAGAGAGAAAATCGATTTTTCGAAATTTTTGATATTTTTGGAAAAAACAGACTGCCTGTAATTCTCCCATTTGTCATCAGATCAAAAACTTTCTTAAGGCAAAGTTGTAGAACTCTTTGGGGGGCAATAGGAACTCCAGAGAAAAAATCGATTTTTTGAAATTTTTTATATTTTTGGAAGAAACAGACTGCCTGCAATTCTCCCATTTGTCATCAGATCAAAAACTTTCATAAGGCAAAGTTGTAGAACTCATTGGGGGGCAAAAGGAACTCCAGAGAAAAATGTGATTTTTTGAAATTTTTTGATTTTTGGAAAAAACAGACTGCCTGTAATTCTCCCATTTGTCATCAGATCAAAAACTTTCATAAGGCAAAGTTGTAGAACTCTTTGGGGGGCAAAAGGAACTCCAGAGAAAAATGTGATTTTTTGAAATTTTTGAAATTTTTTATATTTTTGGAAGAAACAGACTGCCTGCAATTCTCCCATTTGTCATCAGATCAAAAACTTTCATAAGGCAAAGTTGTAGAACTCTTTGGGGGGCAAAAGGAACTCCAGAGAGAAAATCGATTTTTCGAAATTTTTGATATTTTTGGAAAAAACAGACTGCCTGTAATTCTCCCATTTGTCATCAGATCAAAAACTTTCATAAGGCAAAGTTGTAGAACTCTTTGGGGGGCAAAAGGAACTCCAGAAAAAAATTTGATTTTTTGAAATTTTTGAAATTTTTTGATTTTTGAAAAAAAACAGACTGCCTGGAATTCTCCCATTTGTCATCAGATCAAAAACTTTCTTAAGGCAAAGTTGTAGAACTCTTTGGGGGGCAAAAGGAACTCCAGAGAGAAAATCGATTTTTCGAAATTTTTGATATTTTTGGAAAAAACAGACTGCCTGCAATTCTCCCATTTGTCATCAGATCAAAAACTTTCATAAGGCAAAGTTGTAGAACTCTTTGGGGGCAAAAGGAACTCCAGAGAGAAAATCGATTTTTCGAAATTTTTGATATTTTTTGAAAAAACAGACTGCCTGTAATTCTCCCATTTGTCATCAGATCAAAAACTTTCTTAAGGCAAAGTTGTAGAACTCTTTGGGGGGCAAAAGGAACTCCAGAGAGAAAATCGATTTTTCGAAATTTTTGATATTTTTGGAAAAAACAGACTGCCTGTAATTCTCCCATTTGTCATCAGATCAAAAACTTTCATAAGGCAAAGTTGTAGAACTCTTTGGGGGGCAATAGGAACTCCAGAGAAAAAATCGATTTTTTGAAATTTTTTATATTTTTGGAAGAAACAGACTGCCTGCAATTCTCCCATTTGTCATCAGATCAAAAACTTTCATAAGGCAAAGTTGTAGAACTCATTGGGGGGCAAAAGGAACTCCAGAAAAAAATTTGATTTTTTGAAATTTTTGAAATTTTTTGATTTTTGAAAAAAAACAGACTGCCTGGAATTCTCCCATTTGTCATCAGATCAAAAACTTTCTTAAGGCAAAGTTGTAGAACTCTTTGGGGGGCAAAAGGAACTCCAGAGAAAAAATCGATTTTTTGAAATTTTTGATATTTTTGGAAAAAACAGACTGCCTGTAATTCTCCCATTTGTCATCAGATCAAAAACTTTCATAAGGCAAAGTTGTAGAACTCTTTGGGGGGCAATAGGAACTCCAGAGAAAAAATCGATTTTTTGAAATTTTTTATATTTTTGGAAGAAACAGACTGCCTGCAATTCTCCCATTTGTCATCAGATCAAAAACTTTCATAAGGCAAAGTTGTAGAACTCATTGGGGGGCAAAAGGAACTCCAGAGAAAAATTTGATTTTTTGAAATTTTTGAAATTTTTTGATTTTTGGAAAAAACAGACTGCCTGTAATTCTCCCATTTGTCATCAGATCAAAAACTTTCATAAGGCAAAGTTGTAGAACTCTTTGGGGGGCAAAAGGAACTCCAGAGAGAAAATCGATTTTTCGAAATTTTTGATATTTTTGGAAAAAACAGACTGCCTGTAATTCTCCCATTTGTCATCAGATCAAAAACTTTCATAAGGCAAAGTTGTAGAACTCTTTGGGGGCAATAGGAACTCCAGAGAAAAAATCGATTTTTTGAAATTTTTTATATTTTTGGAAGAAACAGACTGCCTGCAATTCTCCCATTTGTCATCAGATCAAAAACTTTCATAAGGCAAAGTTGTAGAACTCATTGGGGGGCAAAAGGAACTCCAGAGAAAAAATCGATTTTTTGAAATTTTTGGATTTTTGGATTTTTGGAAAAAACGGACTACCTGTAATTCTCCCATTTGTCATCAGATCAAAAACTTTCATAATGAAAAGTTGTAGAACTCTTTGGGGGGCAAAATAACTCCAGAGAGAAAATTCGATTTTTTGAAATTTTTGATATTTTTGGAAAAAACAGACTGCCTGCAATTCTCCCATTTGCCATCAGATCAAAAACTTTCATAAGGCAAAGTTGTAGAACTCATTGGGGGGCAAAAGGAACTTGAGAGAAAAAATCGATTTCTTGAAATTTTTGGATTTTTGGAAAAAACGGACTACCTGTAATTCTCATATTTTTCATCAGATCAAAAACTTTCATAATGAAAAGTTGTAGAACTCTTTGGGGGGCAAAAGGAACTCCAGAGAGAAAATCGATTTTTTGACATTTTTGGATTTTTCAAAAAACAGACTACCTGTAATTCTCCGATTTGTCATCAGATCAAAAACTTTCATAATGAAAAGTTGTAGAACTCTTTGGGGGGCAAAAGAACTCCAGAGAGAAAATCGATTTTTTGAAATTTTTTATATTTTTGGAAGAAACAGACTGCCTGCAATTCTCCCATTTTTCATCAGATCAAAAACGTTCATAAGGCAAAGTTGTAGAACTCATTGGGGGGCAATAGGAACTCCAGAGAAAAAATCGATTTTTTGAAATTTTTTATATTTTTGGAAGAAACAGACTGCCTGCAATTCTCCCATTTGTCATCAGATCAAAAACTTTCATAAGGCAAAGTTGTAGAACTCATTGGGGGGCAAAAGGAACTCCAGAGAAAAAATCGATTTTTTGAAATTTTTTATATTTTTGGAAGAAACAGACTGCCTGCAATTCTCCCATTTGTCATCAGATCAAAAACTTTCATAAGGCAAAGTTGTAGAACTCTTTGGGGGGCAAAAGGATCTCCAGAGAACAAATCGATTTTTTGAAATTTTTTATATTTTTGGAAGAAACGGACTGCCTGCAATTCTCCCATTTGTCATCAGATCAAAAACTTTCATAAGGCAAAGTTGTAGAACTCATTGGGGGGCAAAAGGAACTCCAGAGAAAAATTTGATTCTTTGAAATTTTTGAAATTTTTTGTTTTTTGAAAAAAACAGACTGCCTGGAATTCTCCCATTTGTCATCAGATCAAAAACTTTCTTAAGGAAAAGTTGTAGAACTCTTTGGGGGGCAATAGGAACTCCAGAGAAAAAATCGATTTTTTGAAATTTTTTATATTTTTGGAAGAAACAGACTGCCTGCAATTCTCCCATTTGTCATCAGATCAAAAACTTTCATAAGGCAAAGTTGTAGAACTCATTGGGGGGCAAAAGGAACTCCAGAGAAAAATTTGATTTTTTGAAATTTTTGAAATTTTTTGATTTTTGGAAAAAACAGACTGCCTGTAATTCTCCCATTTGTCATCAGATCAAAAACTTTCATAAGGCAAAGTTGTAGAACTCATTGGGGTGCAAAAGGGACTCCAGAGAAAAATTTGATTTTTTGAAATTTTTGATATTTTTGGAAGAAACAGACTGCCTGCAATTCTCCCATTTGTCATCAGATCAAAAACTTTCATAAGGCAAAGTTGTAGAACTCTTTGGGGGGCAAAAGCAACTCCAGAGTAAAATTTGTATTTTGAAATTTTTGAAATTGTTTGATTTTTGGAAAACACAGACTGCCTGTAATTCTCCCATTTGTCATCAGATCAAAAACTTTCATAATGAAAAGTTGTAGAACTCTTTGGGGGGCAAAAGAACTCCAGAGAGAAAATCGATTTTTTGGAATTTTTTATATTTTTGGAAGAAACAGACTGCCTGCAATTCTCCCATTTTTCATCAGATCAAAAACGTTTATAAGGCAAAGTTGTAGAACTCATTGGGGGGCAAAAGGAACTCCAGAGAAAAAATCGATTTTTTGAAATTTTTTATATTTTTGGAAGAAACAGACTGCCTGCAATTCTCCCATTTGTCATCAGATCAAAAACTTTCTTAAGGAAAAGTTGTAGAACTCTTTGGGGGGCAAAAGGAACTCCAGAGAAAAATTTATATTTTGAAATTCATCCTCTTCGTACATACGGGCTAATGCGTCAGGCACATGATGTATGGATCCTCTTCGATGTTCGACCTTGTAGTCATAACCCTGTAACTCCAAAACCCATCGAGCTAGGCGACCATTGGGGTTTCTTAAATTACAAAGCCACTGGAGACTACTGTTGTCTGTAACTACCTTAAAATGGTAACCCTCGACATATTCACGAAATTTGCCAATGGCATAGGACTTCCAAACTTTCACGTTCAGTGACAGAATAGTTTCGTTCGGCTAGGGTTAATCTTCGACTGGCGAACGCTAGGACACGATCATCTTCGTCGAACGACTGGCTCAGAACGGCACCAATCCCTGTGTCACTGTCATCTGTTTCCAAAGTATATTCTCTAGTGAAATCAGGTCGATGCAAAATAGGCGCAGTACTTAATAAATATTTGATTCGATCAAACGATGTTTGCTGCGCTTCTGCCCATATATAAGGTTGATCCTTCCGGGTTAATTGAGTGAGTGGCTCCGTTATAGTGGCAAAGTCACCTAAAAATGTACGGTACCACGAAGATTTACCCATGAATCTTCTTAACTGTTTTAGATTCTTTAGCGCCGGGTATTCTACTATCGGTCGGATTTTCTCGGGGTCAGGCCGAAAGCCATTTTTATTAACTAAGACCCATAAATAACGGACTTCTTCCTTACCAAAGACGCTCTTCTTTAAATTAATGCTGAGACCGGCGTCTTTGATTTTATTTAGGACGTGTTCAACCCATTTTACATGTTCCTCGAACTACTTTGTTACTATAATAATGTCGTCCAAATAACAGAACGCATATGGATCCAATTCGGGACCAATCAACGAATCAAGCAACCTTTGAAAAGTAGCGGGTGCTCCACTTAAACCGAAAGGCATTCGACAGAATTGAAACAACCTTTTGCCTGGAACCGTAAATGCTGTGATCGGCTTCGATTGTTCATCCATTTTAATTTGATGGTAAGCGCTTCCTAAATCTAACGTAGTAATATACTGGGCTTGCTGCAATTTCCGTAAAATGGAATCCATATATGGTAAAGGGACAGGCGTCTGGCCTCGAAGCAGCATTAACTTTACGATAATCGACGCAAAATCGCCATGTACCGTCTGACTTCTTCACCATGACGACAGGACTCGACCATGGACTTGAAGACGGCTCGATGATTCCTTCGTCTAACATCTGCTCAACATATTGGTGCATTTCTTCTTCTAATTTCTTAGAGACCGGATAATATCTTTGTTTAATAGGCCGAGCGTTTCCTACATTTATGACGTGCTCGACCAAATTAGTGCATCCGATATGAGGATTGTCTACGGGTATTATTGACCGGACGGTTGAAAGTAGACGTCTTTGTTGCTCATCCGTCAATTTTCGTAGACCTGACGTTGTTTGGTTCTCTTCAGGTGGAACAGAAACCATTGCAACCTCTACTGGAATCCTCTGGACACTGCCATTCAATATAATATAATTTTCACGAGGGTGAAGCACTGCGTTAAACGCATATATAAAGTCTGCTCCTAGTAAACATTCCGGCTCTAAATCAGGCATGATTAAGGCCGTCAGCCATTTCGTTGTGCCCGCCATTCTAAATGGTAATCTAATATGACCGCTAATTGACACAGTTCGTCCGTCGGCCACTCGTGCACCAACTCCTGCATAAGGTTCGATCTGATGACCGTAGGAGTCAGCAATTTGATGAGCGACTCGACCAATCACAGTGCGTGCCGCGCCAGGGTCGAGAAGTGCACTTAGGCGGTGACCGTCAATCATCACTGTCACCCATCACCGAGTAAAACCCTCTTCAGTCGTATTGTAAACTTCTGACCGGTTGAGTTGAGCTGCTCGCTGCGTTTTTGAGGTCTGTGCCCGAGTATCAGGGATGGGTGCGACCTCTCTTACGCATCCCTAATCTCGTTTTCCCGGCATCTAGGACAATTATATTTTGTGTATCCTTGAAGTTGACAATTAAAACACTGGAGGCTACTAGATGTCCTCGACTGGTTCTGTCCTTTAGAAGTCGTCGGTGTCACCTCTCTTCTTTGGCTGGCTGGCCCATTTCGATTGGGTATATTACACCGTCTTTGTGGTCCTGACCACGTTTTCTTATTTCCTCCTTGTTCTGGTCGACCCGATGGAGGCGTCCATTGTCTTTGCGGATTAAATTTATTATCAAATGAGCGTCTATCTTTCCGTACTGGCGTTGCCGGTGTCTCCTTCCTCAAAGAACTTATGGCTTCCTTTATTTTGGAATCAAAGGTGGACACCAGGCGCTTTTCCATGGCCTCCAATATCTTCTGGACATCGTTTTCCGTTACGGCGGCTATTTGAGGCATGGCTTGCTTTGCTGGCTTCTTTGGCATCTCGACTGCCGCAAAATCCACATTCTTCTTCATCCCTTTCGCTTTTCCCCGATAAGCGACTTCTGGGCAGAACGATTGTTCCGGGGGTGGAGGTGGTTGATAGACCTGACTACACTTTAATATTCTTTCGGCCTCCCTGGCCTGATGCAATAAGTCATCGAATGATTGAACCCTATCTCGTTGGACAGCCATTTGTAAATCTGGACGAAGATTTTGATGTAGCCAGTCAAGCTGTGTCTCAATAGACGGTACCGGTACCCATCTATTTAAAATAGATTGGAGACATATCATATAGTCTCGTACCGTCTCGTCTTGACCTTGAGTCCGCAAATGGACTTCTCTTTCTAAGTGCCATTTTTGATAGGAGAAGCGATACCATTGGAGCGCAATTCCTGTTAACAAATAGGGTAACGCATGTAGTAGCTCTTCGTCCGAAATTCCTGGCATGAGGCTACATTCCTGTATACGCGTTAAATAATCCTCGATGCTGTGTTGTTCGTCCCCGGCATATGTGACGTTCCAAAGTCGGACCACTTCTCCTAGGTCTCTTGTCCGAAGGGCTCGATCCAGCCGCCCATGACTACTATCTTGACAATTAAGTCGGCTGTTATTTCCGTTCACTTGATTTGAACGACCGCCCCCTCCGCAGGGTTGAACTGCCTGGGTGAAGTTGCAGCCTGACTTTCTGGCTGTCGACGAACTTGTTGTGGAGATTCTTGTCCATTGTTTTCATGTCTTTCATCTGACACTGATGGATAATTGATGTCGAATGTATCACGGAACGTCACTCGTTCATTCCTGGCCGGTTGGCCCAATGCAGTGCTATGCGCTCTTTCCGGCCATCCATTAGTCAATTGTTGGATGACTATTTGACTCACCTGATGTGCGAGTTCATTTATTATAGCTGTATCTTGATTTAGATTCTCCTCTTGAATTTGCTCTTGACTTGACCAAGTTGTATTTGATACATTATTTGCTGTTGACGACGTTTGCTCTTGATGCACTTGAGCCTGAACTCTAATTCTATGTCCATTGCGAGTCTCTTCTATAAAATCGCCGAATGATTCTAATAAACTATCACGTCGCGATTTACAAGCTGAATCATTCTGGTTAAACCTAGTTTGTATAAAATCTGTGGCTGTGTAATTACCTTCTAGCCGATCTAACAAACGATTAACGCGAATTCTTGGTCGACCTGACTCATTCAACTCAAGACGTTCTAATGCGTCGTCTAATTCTGTGGTCGACAAGCCACTCATCTAATTCGCAATATGTTTGATCCATTTTTCCTTTAAAGATTTTCTTTTCAATTTTTGTAATAATCGTATGTACTATACAAATACTAATGCTTACGATTATCACAAACCAGATAAATGCATCCATTCATTAATTTTAAACAAACTAAATTTAATTTATAGACGTCCAATTAATTTTATCGTTGTATAATGATAATTCTGTTGACTATTAAATATAGTTCTTACTTTGACGTCTTAGTTTTATGACTTTTGCATCTTAACATAAACTCATCAATAAATAAATAAATAAATTAATTAATTAACGATAATTGCAGATTAAGACGAAACATCAATAAATAAATGCACTTAATTTTGTCTATTAGCTAAAAATTCTCAAAAAAGTTGACGTCAGTTTCAGTGATACTTACACAATTACACAAATAAATAACTAAAGTACATTCACTTCAACATTCATCTTTATTATAAAAAAAAATACGTCACTTCGTTCAAATATTTATAAATTTTGACGTCTTCTATATAAAAATGATATTTCAATCTACAGTCAATCAAAAATAAGATAAATAAATTTAAACTTTTACAAGCGTCAAAATTTTAAAAGTTATTCAAACGTATTAAGTTTCTTTAATTATGACGTCTTATTCTAAGTGTGATCGGAAATTTGTATCACCATACGAAATCGAAAATTTCAATCTTGACCAAGTCATACATTTTAAAATTGACTAAAACTCATAGACAATTGAAATTGACGAATAAAATATACTAAGTTTTAAATATTTATTAAATTGACTATCTCGTTACGACAACGCATCTATATTTTTCGCTCGATTTTTAATACTAAGTGCCAACCACTCTAATCAAGTCAATATCGTAGATCTTTATTCATATAAATTATCCCGTATACATTCGTTATTTTTTTCCAAGTTCGTATTAAACTAATTTTGATTCGTACGAGATTCGTAATCTCCAACACTCCCCCTCGTTACGTGGGTGGGTAAGCCATACCCAATAACCCCAAACACTTCACATGTTTACTTGTAGTGAGTCCCTTAGTCAGCACGTCCGCTGCCATTTCTTCCGTGGAGATATGTTCTATTTCTAAGAGGCCAGATTCCAAAACGTCCCTCACGAAGTGATGTCGCACGTCAATGTGCTTCGTTCGGGAATGAAACACTGGATTTGACGCTAATTTATTTGCGCCCATGTTGTCGCAAAAGATCTTGGTCTTCGATCCGAATCCGAGTTCCTCCAGGAACCGTCGCAAGTAAATCGCCTCCTTGACAGCCTCGCCGACGCCCATTTATTCGGCTTCCGTCGATGAAAGCGCAACTGTGCGCTGTTTTCGCGACTCCCATGTGACAACGCCGTCGGCGACTTTAAAAGCGAATCCAGTATACGACCTGCGATCGTCGGGGCAATTTCCCCAATCAGAATCGACGTATCCAAGGAGCGGCTCCCCCTCGGCAGATCCATATGAAATTCCAAGATTCATTGTGCCCTTTAAATATCTGAGCACTCGCTTTGCGGCAACCCAATGAACTCGTTGATGACAGTCGTTGAAGGAACTCAATCGACTGATGGCGTGGGCAATGTCCGGCCTTGTGCCCATTGCGATGTACATCAGGGAGCCAATGAGCTCTCGGTAAGGAACATCTTCAGTGGGAGTGGCCTCAGACTCTCCAGATCGCGACAGTTTCACATTGGCATCCATCGGCGTCGATACCGGCTTGCAGTCGGCCATTCCAAAACGGCTTAGGACGTCGCGAATGAGACCACGTTGGTGAATAAAAAATCGGCCGTCCTTGCCGCGCACAAACTCGATACCCAAGCAGCACTTTACGTCGCCAATGTCTTTGATGCTGAAACTTTTCGCGAGGTTTTCCTTGACCGTATCGATGAATTTAACTTTATTAGAAATCAATAATATGTCGTCGACGTATATAACTGCCATTGCGAAGATTCCGCCTTTATCGTATTTGTATACACAGGAATCAGAGTTTAATTGCGTGAATTTCTGGCGACGCAACTCTTGATCCAATCTTCGGTGCCATTGGCGTCCGGACTGACGGAGACCGTACAAGGCCTTCTTGAGTCGACACACTTTATTTCCGGACTCTAAGTCCTCGAGCATCTTCTGGGCCTTTTGTCGAACAGCACTTGTCCTCGGTTCTGTGTGAATAATTTTCTCCAAGGCGTCATGAATAAACTCCGGTGGCTCCATAAAAATCTCTTCGTCCAATGTGCCATTTAGGTAAGCAGCTGTCACGTCGAACTGACGTACGACGAGGTTTCGCTGAGGGGCGATCGCTGCAGCCAAACGGACCGAACTTAGCCGAGCGACAGGCGCGAACATTTCGCCGAAGTCGATTCCGGGACGTTGCGCGAAACCACGGGCTACAACGGGCAACTCTTGCCTTTCTTCGCTCGAGGGAGCCGTCTTGACTGTATTTATTTCGCAACACTATCCTGCTTCCAATGATCTTTTTGTTTTCTGGACGTTCCACAATATTCCATGTGTCATTTTCGATGATGCACTTTAATTCAGTCGCCATTGCGTCGAGCCACTCCGCTGAATCGGGACTTGCCATGGCCTGTTTGATTGGTATTTCCGCTGAAAATGCGGTCTCAGTCAGATTTGCCTCAACAACATTATATTGTTTACGGGGGCGACCTCTCTTCCCAGTCATGACCTTTCGCGGACTACCGCGTCCTCTTCTAGTGACCGTTTCCCAATTTTCATTGGAATCTCCATCATCGTCTTCGGAGCTTTCCACAATATCGCCTAAGGGCGTAATAATAGGAGTCAGCGGTATATTGATACTGGGTGGCTCAGATTCAGGCTCCGATAATTCGGCCGGGATCGTCGACGGCATGACCGAATTTTCTAAAAATTTGACGTCTCTGGTCACTTCGACTCTTCTGTCTTCGGGCACCCACACTCTATATGCTTTCGACTGATCGGAATAGCCCAGGAAAATTCCACTCTTCGCTTTGACATCGAACTTGCCTCTGTTCGGAGTTCGATCGAGCACAAAGACTTTACACCCGAACTCACGAAAGACACTAACGTCCGGCTTCGTACCATATCGAATTTCGTATGGCGTCTTTCCACCGAGTGATTTAGAGGGGCACTTATTCATAATATGATTTGCGGTCGCGAGTGCCTCGGTCCAAAAATTGTGTGACAATCCGGCCTGATCCAATAAACATCGTGCCATTTCGACTAACGTTCGGTTTCGGCGTTCCGCAACTCCATTTTGTTCGGGGTTGTAGGGGGCAGTCAACTGTCTCTGAATCCCATTCGAGTCCATGAATGAATTGAAAGATGCGTTAAGATACTCCTTTCCGTTGTCGGATCGTAAGCATTTCAATTTCTTGTCGGTCTGCGTTCCCAGCAAACTCTTGACTTTCACGAATTCACTGAACGTTTCGCTTTTTCGTTTCAAAAATCGCACTTCACACCATCCTGAGGAGTCGTCGATAAAGGTGACGAAATATTTTGCTTTTCCGTGTGATTCGGTACGCATAGGGCCGCATACGTCGGAATGTACTAAGTCCAATATACCGGAACGCCGTTTGTAGTGTTTCGGGAATGACGCCCGCACCATCTTTCCCCGAGCACAAACATCACACGCGAGATTGTCCACTTTCGCGAAGCCTCAAACAGATCCTTGAAGTTTAAATGACCCATGCGCCTATGCCATAGGTGCAACTTGTTTTCGCTCGACGAAGAAGGGCCGCTTGAAATTGACACGTTAGCGACACGTTCACCTTCGGTTTTTGTTTCGATGTAGTATAATCCGTCCACCCGATTAGCACTTAGAATCACTTTTCCCTTACTATCGATGACTTTTGCCGAAGTATTGTTGAAAATTACGCGATAACCCTTGTCGGTAATTTTGCCCACTGACATTAAATTAGTGCGCAGGTCAGGGACATGCAACGCGTCGGCTAACTCAAAGGTTTTCGCTTCAGAATCGTCACTAACGCGAATGCGCACCTTTCCTCGAGCACTTATGTCCGTCGATGTGTCGTTTGCCAAATGCAGCTGTTCCTTTTTGCCTTCGTGAATGTCGATAAAGCTGTCGCGATCCTTACTCATATGAGACGAGCATCCACTGTCTAGGCACCAAACACTTTGTTTGTCGCGACCCGATGAGAAAACACCAGACGCGCACTCCACAGTTTTTCGCGAATTTGCTTTTCGCGTTTCGGTTTCTGCGAGGAACAGAAACTCCGCAGCAGTGTTCGCGTTCTGTCCGTGAGTTACTCTCGCGCGCGGGCACTCCAATGCCTTATGCCCGAATTTCTTACAGCGGAAACATTTAATTTTTCCGGAGTCCGAATGACCGGTATTCGAAGGAGCGGTTTCCTTCCACTTTTTCGGCTTCCAATTGTATCGTTTCATTGCCTTGAGCGTATTCGCCTTGAGCGTCTTGTCTTCGAGCGTCCCACTCCTCGATAATTTTCACACGTAAAGCCTCGGGCTGAGGTAAGTCGTCGCGCGACTCGATCGCACAACGGAAATTGTCGAAGGATGACGAAAGACTGTACAGTAACAGTATTGCCAAAAGATCGCTGTTAATGTCGACTTCCATTTCCGCGAGTTTGTCGACCGCGTCGAAAAATCGACGCATGTGTTCGCGGACGTCTTCACCGTTATGCATTCGTTGCAAAATGAGTTGCTTTAACAAGGTGGCTTTTCTTGCTGGTCCCTTGGACTGGTAAATGTTCTCGAGACGCAGCCAGACGCTTCGCGATGTTTCACAGCCTTTTATTTGCTTCAGCTCAGACGAGCTGATCGAAAGCACGATATCGGACTTTGCTTTAGCATCGGCATTAATCCACGCCTCGGACGCGCGCTGCGATGCCGCGTCACCTTCTGTAATTTCGGACTTTATTTTTGTGCCAGACACATAGCCCCATGCGTCGTTTTTTATTAACAAAGCTTCCATATGGAGCTTCCAGGTATCATAGTTCTCGCGGTTGAGAGACTCGATACGCGCGATACCCGCCATGGCCATTCTTACACACGAGGCTCCGAATTATCGACCACGTTTTCAAACTCCGAATTCTCTATACGACACAACCGACTTATCACTCTGGGCCCATAACCTGTTAGAGTGATAGGTGTAACAGAGCGTGACGCAGGTTACTTGAAAAAGCGGTTTTAATAACGTGCCAAGAATTACATGTCGAAAAGATACATAGTAGGTATCCCACTGGTATGCGACGCGAACTGATTGACAAGAAGGTGGTACGCGACCGCGGGAATCGTATGAACAAGAAGAAACACTAACGACGCGATGCGGCGCTGATGCCAACTTATACCGGGCGATCAAACTACACGCGTAACGTATAAGTGCGAGATTCGTAATCTCCAACAGATTTTAATAATATTAGAACTATCGAAAGTAAAATGTTCAAAATATGTTATTCCGAATTCTGCGAACTATTTTTGTTGACAATCTGGTCGACAATTATTTTATTGAAATCGACATACCAGTAGATTTAATTCGATAATTTAGGTGTCGAATTTCGAAGTCTTCAATTTTAAAACCGGCTGGAATATTATTTTTATTTTCAGTTTTATCATTTATTTAACTAAGTCTTAACATTTGGTTATAATTTTAAACATTTAATTAATAATTATAATTCTAAAATAAAATTGATATGTATTATAATCGAAATATAGCACTTTCTATTGTGTGCCTTATTATTGTTTATATTTTAGTCGATCACAATTTCTCGAAGTCGCCTATTAACGAAAAATAATTCAAAATTATAATTATTTATGATCTTCAAAATCGCTTTAAGTTTAACTTCTATTTAAATATACTCAACAACAATGAAAAATATTTCTCAACTTTAATTTCAGGTAATAGATATAAAATTTGTATAACTCTTAGTTCTGAATTCAACTTTTTGTAAAAATCAATCCTTTCAATTTTCGTTTATTGATGATTATTTTCTTAAAATTCTAAATATTTAACTAAACCTTTGTTTAATTTTCTGAATTTATACCAACATACGATTATTTTATAAATAGTTGACATCAATAATTTTGTCGACTATATTTCTGAAAAGGTCGTCTACTAACCAACGAAAACAAATATACATATAATAATATGAAATATAAAATATAAAATATGACATTTAAATTGTTTGATTTACTATAAATTATTTTCAATTTTAAATTAATCATTTTAGTATTTAATACACAATTGGACTTTTTACACTGGATGCCAACAATACAAATTTTCCTTGTTATTTCTGCAATTAATAAAGTAAAATATATTTAAATTAATTTTAAGTGTTTAAATATTAATTGCTCACGTATTTTTCAAACCGAAATTGGTGAATTTTATCATGACATTGTTGTTGTTGACATTTAATCTAACTCGACGACAATACACATAGAGGTGGACTATTATGAATTATAGTTTCAATATTTGTATCTTCAATTTATTTTCAACTGATTCTTCTTTTGCAAATAATGGTATTACGCCAATTCAAAAAAAGTATTTCAAAATTTAAAAAATGTTTATTTAATTCAGCCAATTATCTTCGGGTGCCAATTTGTATTTATGGTGCAATCATAAAATATGGCGACTGTCGAACTTTCGAACATTTAAAAATAACACGGTTGAACTTTTACCATTCAATGTTATTCGGGCGCCATTTTGTAACAATCTTTTGTATATAGTAATTCAAAATTAGACAGACGACTAGGGTCTCGTAAATTCAAACTAAATCATCTCGCGCCGATTGTTACAAACGTCGTGCAAATCCAACCTGAATGCATGACGTGCAAATTTTTAATTAGGAGTTACGTTAGCTCCCCTCTTTCCAGGGTAACGCTCGGTCGTCCCAAGTCAAACCTGCATATATCCGGAAAACGCGAGACGACCAATTTCGTACGAAACGCATTCGACACCAAAGACAAAGTTCTTAGGACAGAACGTATGACGTGAAATGTCGTGCATTAAAAAGGGAGAGAAGTAAATATAAAATGATTTATTAAAGTAATATTAAAATCGAGATTGACCCGAGAATTACATACACTAGTCCAAAGCTAGTACTTACATTTGTTGGCACGTCTAGGTACGCACAAATTCGGTCGATCTCTCTCTCTCGCTCGCACGATGGACGCCGCTCGTCCCACGATATTTGCCACTGCAGCTGGCCGCACTTAATTTAATTTTTAAGATGGAGTTTGACCAACTCGATGGTCGTCGATACTCGCACCGAATCTAATGTTCCGCGAGGAAAATCAAAAATATTTCGTGAGGCTCGTTCGCCTTCGCCGTCTAAGCGCTCACAGAGATCTGGCTACCGCAGGGTTTCGCGGGCACGTGTTTTCGTCGGTTCGCGACCTACCTTAACTTACAGTTTTCGGTGGTCGCCTTCCCTATAGACCCTAAGATAACATAGAGATAATAATAATAATGAAATAATAACGATAAACAAATATGGAAATAATAACAATAATCTTCGAGCCGTTAAGAACGTAATGTAAATTTATGAAAAATATTTATGCATTAATGCAAATTCAAAATGAACAAAAACATTTTAATTCTTATACAAAATGAAAATTGTGTTCTTCGAATACATTGCAGGAAGATCGGATGATCTGGTTCCAACAGGACGGAGCTCCTGCTCATGGTATCAGACCAGTGACATACTATCTTAATGGTAATTTTCCAGGACGTTGGATTGGTCGGTTCGGTCCAGTAAAATGGCCTGCTCGTTCTCCTGACCTCAATCCACTGGATTTTTTTTTCTGGGGGTACATTAAGAATGAATTGTACAGCAGACCATTTGCGAAGACAGCTGTCGAACTGAGGGACGCAATCATAGACATAATTCAAAACATTGGAGTCGAAATGTTGCAGAATGCGACAAATGAATTTTACAACAGATTAGGATATTGTACAGCTACCGGTGGCTTACACTTTGAGCATCTAATCGAATAAAAAAAATAAAATTTTACAGATTTTGTTCAGTTCATTTGCCTTGTCATTATTACATACATTAGAAATACAGAGCAATGCATTTTACAGAGGCGATGGTAGTAGACCTTCTCACTCTGCCATGGCAGTCGGTCACTTTCTGCTCGGAGAGTTGGAAAGTTAGTGTCATCTCTTTATATTTGCAGACCTTCCGTCACCATTCCATGATTATACGCCATGAATAAAATCAGTATTATGCAACAAATATTTGTATGTCCTAATTTGCAGAGCCTTTATGTACTTTTGGTGGACACTGTTTATTTATGCTAGAAGAGAATTCATGAAAAGGAGGACACGATACTAAAGTTTTGAAAATTTCTGAGAGCAAAAGAAAAGAATTGGAAATAGCGAGAAGAGAATTAATGAAAAGGAGGACTCAATACTAAAGTTTTGAATATTTCTGAGAGCGAAAGGGAACAATTGAGCATAGAAGTGAATTACTTCTTTTCTTTAGTTAATAGAAATCCTGAAAATTTCCAGATCGTACCCTAGTTTAAATTAATTTCCTCCCCTAAAGCCGATTCTGCCACTTCGCTTGTAGAAAGCCTCAAAATTTCAATGTGGTGCGCTCCATTTCACTACTTCCCTTCTCGCAACCCAATTTTTTCCTTTCGCTCATAGAAATCCTGAAAATTTCCAGATCGTACCCTAATTTACATTAATTTCCTTCCCTAAAGTCAATTCTGCCACTTTGCTCTTACAAAGCCTCAAAATTTCAATCCAATCCTGTCCAATTTTTTCCTTTGGATCTTAGGTAACCTCCAAATTTTAATGTCGTAGCCAACTATTCAATAATTCTCTTCTCGGAGACTAATATTTTCCTGTCGCTCTGAGAAATCTTCAAAACTTTAATATCGTGTCCCCCTTTTCATGAACACTTGAGTGTAGGTTATTTAAGGTGTCTTCCCTCCCTTTCGGGTTTAAGGCACCCCCCCCCCCCCCCCCCCCGGGGAATGGGGCCAAATTTTAGTGATGCGCCAGCATCGCTGGTTGTGCACACTTAAAAAAGATATACAACAAGCCAGCTACCACATTTATTAGCAACAAGCTGCCTGCCTTGATGCTTCTGTTGGTTCAGAGAACCTTTCTAACGTTGCCACGGCCCGCTAGAGGCCAACCCTTTCTGCGGTTACTGCCTGCACGGACACGGCACGCCGTAGCGCTCCCCCGTGTGGAACCCGCCGGCAGGGGCTTGACACCGCACCCTAGCTCCCCAGTACGGTGGGTCTCTCGAGTCGTTTCACGATCAGGCATTCGTCGGCACAGACCAGCCGAACGATCGGGTCCGTGAGGTCGTCAATTCTCAAAACCTGCTAAGAGAAGCGGATCTTTCAAAAGCATTGCTCCTCTTCGAGCTCGGGCACTTCGACCCCTCACTCTTCCACAAAAATTGTGGACGGAGATAACCCGCTCCGTTCTCTTCCACAAGTCCCCTGCGGGGCCTTTTCATGAACAGTAGAATTTCCACGTAAATGTTCGTAACGATCCCAGCATCTATCTGTAATAATAAATAAAAGAACACAACACAAAAGACCGGATTCTGTATGTAAATAAAGTTGAATAACCAGATTAACACTAAAAACTTATCTGGTAATATTATCGCAGTAGAATATCCCTGCGTCATTGACGAATGCCATATCATTTTGATATCGTTATTTGTCCTAAGCCCTTCAACTGATCAACTGCATCTGTACGTAACAACAGTAGGTACGTACGAAGTAAGTCTTGAGTTTCAGTTTCATACCTGGAGCGTTTGACTTGAGCCCAAAAACGTGATTAAGTGACACATCATAACTGAGTCATTCGAGCGATGAATATCAAATTTTCCGTTATTCTTTCTAACGATCCCAGCGGCTTTATCTGTAATAATAAATAAAAGAATACAACACAAAGGACCGGATTCTGTATGTAAATAAAGTTGAATAACCAGATTAACACTAAAAACTTATCTGATAGTATCATTGCAGTAGAATATCCTAAACCCTTCAGTACGAAGTAAGTCCACTGTCACACTTGAGCCCAAGAACGTGGTTATGTCATGCAAGAGATTTATTACCATTTTCGTGCATGAACGAACTAACCGAAGGAATTAATGTTCCATTTCGATTGCAAATTAGTTCAAAGCACGCCAATTTCCAAAAAGTTCTTGCACTTTCACCCGCCAGAATTATTGTATTAACATATTTTGTTTGTTTACTTTCTTAAATGAATTTCAATTGCATATGACGCGTCCAATCATTGACGTCCAATGGCAAGCGGCATTTCACCGGAATCGACCAATCACGAGACGCGTAGATTTAACATGGGTTTCCCTATGGGCACTTCTACCAGACTCACCCGGTATATACTAACACTACACAATGTAATAAACACACACAAACTCGACGAGAATTCAATACCAAGTCACTTGGTATTGATTGTCAGTTAACAACATAGCGTTAAGAGCAAATGAGTTCTTATGCTCGTTTAAAAATGTAGTTTTTTTTATACACCGTCAACATAACTGCCTGTAAGTTGCACCGATAATTAATTTTATTTTTATTATTTTTATTGTTTATATTATTTTTATTATTGTATTTTCTTATATTATTTCGTGATTGTAAAAAACATATGTTTTAAAGGTTCAAATCCCCTGAGGAGGACATCAAACCAGATGTCGAAACGTAGGGTTAATAAAAATTAATTAATGGAACCGCAATGGCCAATTATTTTCACCTACTATTATTTATTATTTAAACAACTGCGGGCCAATTGCATTAAACTCTCGCGTAAATGTTACAAGGAATATATCTCTAAGGTTGAATTGTACTCTAAAAGAAATATGAAGGTATTTTGGTGCTATGTTAATAACACCCGAAAAACTAATGAGTTCCCAAGTTCCATGTTTTTGGGTAAATCATCGTCAAATGATGCAGGCGTAATTGCAAATTATTTCGCAAAATACTTTATGTCAACTTACTGCAACTCTGTGGTAGCACTACCAGATGTAATTTCATGTGACAGTGTTATTGATAATCTAAAGATTAGTAACGAGGATATTTTGCAAGCATTTGGTAGACTTGATGATGGATATCACAGTAGACCTGACATGCTTGCACCAATATTATTAAAAAGTTGTTTAAATTCTTTTTTAACTCCAATTTGACAATTGTTCAATAAATCTTGAAGCTCTGGGATTTTTCCACGTTTGTGCAAAACATCTTTCATAACTCCGATTTTAAAAAACGGAAATTCCCAAGACTTTGTGAATTACCATCCAATTTCAATAGCTAGTACCATTCCAAAAATTTTCGACGTTAGAATTAGTAACAAATTAAGTTCTTTTATATTCCAAATTGTTTCTTCATTGCAACATGGGTTTGTAAAAGGTCGATCTACAGTATCGAATTTGTTGGTTTGTATTTCATTTGTCAATGATGCATTCATTGGAAGTATGGTGTCAGGTTGACTCCGTTTATCTCGATTTTTCTAAGTTTTCGACTCAGTCAACCACATGCTGCTGATTCGGAAGCTTCAAAATTACGGTATTTCCGGGAATTTATTAAAGTGGATCGAGTCTTTTCTTACTGGCCGAACACAGATTATTGCGATGAAAGGTCATAGATTTGACCCTTGTGGGGTTCCCTCTGGAGTTCCACAGGGTTCACATCTGGGCCCATTGTTATTCATATTATATATAAACGATATTTGTTCTATTTTCCATTATTCTAAATGCTTACTTTATGCTGATGATCTAAACACTTTTTCAACCATCAAATCTGCCATCGACGCCTTCAAGTTACAGAAGGATCTGGAATCCCTTCAAAGATGGTGTATATCAAACAGTCTATCGTTAAACATTAATAAGTGTCAGATCTTAAGATTTTGTAAATCTAGCTCAGTGATGCATTTTGATTACTATATTGATAACCTGTACCTTGAAACAATGCATTCAATAAAAGATGTCGGTGTAATAGTAGACGACGCATTATCTTACATTATATCTAAAGCGTATAGACAGTATGGTTTTATTATTCGTACCACAAAATGTTTTAAGGATCTTCATGCCATTTTAGCCATTTATAATTCATTGGTTCAACCTATTTTAATTTACGTCACCAATATGGTCTCCGTATACTGCCTGCGCTATAAATGACCTTGAGTCTGTTCAGAGAAGGTTTATGCGTTTTTTATCTTATAAAATTGGGAAACCTATGACCTTCGACTGTCATAATTATCGTGATATTTCAAAGAAATTTGGCATCTATACAATAAAATCAGTACATTGTCTAAAGGATGTAATACTTGTCAGAACAATTTTGTCGGACCTTATATCTGGGTCTGAAATTTCTAGTCTCTTGCGCTTCCGACAAGTATTATATTCTAGTAACAACTTGTATTATATGAAAGGCCATGTAAATCCAACAGATGTTTCTATTCGTCGGTATTTCGCTTAACGCATGCTTGGAACTCACTGCCACGTAATCTATCATCTCTGAATATGAACCAAGGTTTCGTATCGGAGTGCAAAACTTTTAATAAGTTTTTATAATTAAGAGTTTTCTTTGTTTATACTTTTCACCTACATATTATTATATTTCTTGTCAGTGGTATATATCCATTTGTCTTATTGTTATCACTTTGTAATTTGGGCGTTTCACCCGTATATAATAAAAAATAAAAATAAAAAAAATCAATTAGATCATATATTGTAAATAACATTTCTTTTCTCCACGCTCCCTACAACAACCCCTTATTAAAGTTATAAAGAATAATGCCTTCCAAATGCATCAGTTGGTCCTGTGATGCACGTGGGTGTTGTTGCAATTGAGATATTTTACCAGAAAGACCATTTATCTAAATATGTATAACGGTAAAAGAGATAATTTTCTACAAAATACGGTTCTTTTTTAAATTGAATTTGAAAACATTTATTTATGTGAGCGAATCGCGTTTCGATTCCACGGTTTGTTTGCCAAAATCATGTTAGTTCCGTTCAGGCGTGGATCAAGTACGGTCGCTTCTTGTCGCTCTCGATCAACAATCGGCATTGTGCATTACAAAATAACAAATAGTCAGTTTGTAATATAGGAAAATCAGTTACCGTTGTACACTAATGTTGATTACACAGATTTTAGAAGTGAACGGAGTGTATTTTTTTCTCCCACCTCAATCGCCATGTGGCTGGCTACAAGGACCTAATCCTCATCCGATCCTTGGATATTATCTGATTGCAACGGACAACAATTTTTGGCGATCCTGCCAGGATCCTTGTGGCATTGGCATAGTGAACTTTGAGCATCCTTTCTAGTGACTTCAATTTCGTATCTCAGTAGTGCAGTGGTATCATTTCGATAAGTGCGCGACACGGGAACGCCGACACTCAAATTCAACGTCGAGTTCCATTTTGTTTCAATTTTCGACACGTGCGAAATTTTGAACTGACGTCCTCGCCAGGCGTCGGTTACGGTTATCTCCTCTTCCTTCCCCTTCTTCAAGGGGACGCGGAACTTTGATTCTCCCGTCTAGAGTACGCCTCCCTTTCTTGCCGCCTTCCCCAGCTCCCAGCTCCAAAGAGGATCATTAGTCCCTTCCACAGTGCGCATCTCGGCGCCAAGATTTCTCCGTTCGGGTAACGCAGTGCCGTGCTCCTCTTCACACGTCACAGCCCTCACCTCGGGAAATCTATTCCCACCGCGCTATCACTCTATCTGTCTCTCTCTTGGAATTCACGTGCCGATTCTTCAAAATGTCAAGTTGAACGATCGAAGGCAATATCGAAAAATTGTTCGATGTCTAAGCCGTTAATTTTAGTTGTTTGGAGCGAGCTCGCTCAGATCAGAAATGAGAAATCCTACGCCCGCAAAATTGCGCGTACGTCGTGCGTATGCTGAAACTACGTGGGACCAAAGCCGTAGTGTGCACGCACGGATCATCCATTTAGCAACGGATACCGAACGTCGACATTCTTATTTCAAAGAATTGCTCTATGAAAACGCTGAAAGACTGTATATTGACTTGATTTCTGATTATGAGGAAGCCATTCCTGCCGTTACGCCATCGACGTCAACTTCACCAGAACCGGCAGCTGCCCTTTATCCACCACCTCAAGGAGGGACGACCACGTATCTGCCACGCATCGAATTGCCGAAGTTTTCGGGTAATTTTAATAACTGGGTTCCTTTAGCGATTTGTTCAAATCAATTATTGTTGACGATCCGGGAATTGACAAAGTAAGAAAATTTCATTACCTGAAATCGTGTCTCGAGGGAGAACCATGTTCAATGATCGACCATTTAACGTCAACTAACGAAAATGTTGACATCGCGTGGGATACTCTTGTGTATTATTTTTCCAATAAACGTTGCATCATCGACTCGCATCTTACTGATCTGTCCGCATTACCGGTTGTGCGATCCGAACCTGTTACTTCCTTACGCGAATTGTATCACACCGGTGTTTCAATTCTAGGCGCTTTAACGTCGCTCGGTGAACCGATTGACTCGTGGAACTCCATATTAGTTCATTTCTTTGTTGGTCGATTAGATCCCGAAACCCGTAAAACTTGGGCTACGATCCTTGGATCCTGAATTATGTACCCATCTTTTGACGAATTTAAAACTTTTTTAAAAAATCGGATTCACGGTCTACAGTCCGCTGCATCGACCGTTACACGGCACACGTCATTCAGCGCAAGAGTAAATCAGGCGTCAAAATCACCGATGAAAAATAAGAGACAAGTGCAATCGTATGCTGTCAATGCGGCTAAAAAGAGGTATCCGAGTTGTATAGGCGATCACTTCTTGTATTTATGTAAACGCTTTCGAAATTTAGATGTAGTCAAACGTTTAAGTCTTGGATCACATGCACTAAGCAATTGCACAAGTAACTATACCTGTTCCGCGTGTCATCAACGGCATCAGACGCTGCTGCATCGTGACCGAGCGTCCGGAGCTGGAAATACGTTCGCGAGTGGAAATAATCGTGCGACACCTTCTTTGGCTGATGTTGACCAAGGCGAAGGTCAACCTGAGGTCGTCCTAACTCATTTTTCGGCAAACCAACCGATTCTTTCAACAAACATTCTACTTGCGACTGCTACTGTCCGGGTCCATTCCACGTGTAGTCGCGTGATCAGGGTACGCGCCCTGCTTGACTAAGGTTCTACCTGGACTTTCGTGTCAGAGAGCCTGTCAAATGCACTTAACTCCCATGTCAGTCGAGTTACTACGTCGGTTAGTGGAATTCGTGGAGCTTCGGCCAGTTCTGTCACGCGAGCTGCAGATCTACGGATTTCTCCTGCTCACTCAGATACTCCGAGTTATCATACGCACGCGCTTATCTTAAAAAGCTCACGTCTTACGTTTCTTCAGTTAACGCGAGCATTTCTCGTTGGCCGCATCTAAAAGGTCTACCTTTGGCTGACTTTGACCCCAACGGAACCGAATCGATTCAGTTGATTATTGGGGCTGACTTATACGGTTCAATATTATTAGAAGGTATAGCTAAAGGTGATACAGGTCAACCAACTGCTCAAAACACAACTTTTGGTTGGGTCCTTTCTGGATGGACAGCGAGTTCATCCATTCCTATTCCATCTTCAGTTAAAAGTCACCTCTGTATCAGTGACTCATCGCTTAACGATGCTTTATCCAGATTTTTGGAAACAGAGGAGGTCCCAGCAAAAGGTCACTGTCTCCTGAAGACAGTCAGTGCAAACAACATTTCTGTAACACTTACAATCACACATCCGATGGCCGCGACACGGTGCATCTTCCGTTTCGTAGCCCTCCACCACTGCCCATTGGTAACTCACATCGAGCAGCATTGAACTCATTTCGGTCGTTGGAATCGCGCCTTGCGCGAAACTCGGAGATCTCTGTACCATATATCGAGTTCATGCGCGATTACGCTGACTGGTCTCATATGTCGCTGATACCGAGAGCCGAACGTGATGCACCTGCATTGTATCTCCCGCATCAGGGCGTCATCAAATGCACCAGCTCCACGACAAAGCTCCGAGTGGTATTCAACGCTTCCTTTAAGACGTCCAATGCTACGTCATTAAATGACCACTTACTGATGGGTCCAGTTCTTCAATCCGATCTGATCCACGTTGTTTTGCGTTGCAGGTCGTTCCAATTTGTGTACTGTGCGGACATTGAACAAACGTACCGACAAATTCTGATCGATCCTAGAGATCGAGACTACCAGAAAATTATCTGGCGCGAATCTTCAGATGAACCAGTGGAGGAATTCCGCCTCAATACTGTACCATTTGGCGTGTCCTCCGCTCCGTTTCTTGCCCTTCGTGTGTTGCGACAGCTAGTCCAAGATCATGGCTGCAATTATTCACTAGCCGCCGATGTCCTGTTAACCGGCTCCTATGTTGATGATTGCCTGTTTGGGGCTGATACACCAACTTAAGCTCGGCAAATTCGGAATCAGTTAATAAAACTGTTGGATTATGGTGGCTTCAGACTCAGAAAATGGGCTAACAATGCAACAGATCATATTATTGATATCGATCCCTCCGACCACGGGTTAGCGTGGGAGAAACGTCTGCTGGAAGAAGGCAGCATTCGTATTCTTGGAGTCAGTTGGAACCTAACTCGCGACGCATATCAATTCGCCATCAACCTGATGCCGCCCAAACTACTTACCAAGCGGACATGAAGTTAAATTGGGATAGTCCCTTAGCTGCATCGATCACCTCACTGTGGAGTGAGTTCTACACATCTTTACCTGCACTCAGTTCATTTTCGATTCTGGACAGAAAAAACAGCCGACATCAGTGCTTGTGGACTGCATGGCTTCGCGGATGCGTCCAGAACCGCCTATGCTGCGGTTGTTTACCTGCGTCCTCGAACACCCAACTCATCTTTCTCCTCTACGCTACTTCATAGTCGCACGAAGGTCGCTCCGCGTCGTCAACTATCTATTCCTCGCCTTGAGCTGAGCGCGGCCGTTCTCTTGTCCCGGACCTTAGACACGTCGCCTCTTACGCTTTGCTGCCGATATACTGCCGGTCTAACTCGGCAAACCGGGTGTCGGAAATACAGACCACGTTACCTGCAGCAAGTTGGCGCCATGTTCCTGGTACGCAAAATCCCGCCGACTTAGCTTCCCGTGGGATTTCCGCCCCGAACTGGTCGACAACTTATTATGGAAACACGGCCCATGTTGGTTAGTCCAGGATCAACCAAACTGGCCGTACACTGTTCCAATCTTAAGTGCCGATGCCCCCCTTGAAGAGCGAGCAAAGGTATATGCGAACGTTAGCTCGGTGAACGACACGCTTTCCTCATTAATAGACCGTGTGTCTTCTTGGACCCGATGCGTCCGTGTTATGACATACCGGACGGAGAAATTCTCGGTGAACTGACTGCCTCAGATCTCCAAGGGGCCAACGTCATTATATTCAAATGGCTCAAAGCCTCTCCTTTTCCAGAAGAACTACGTCTGCTTCAGTTGGGACGTAACGTCAGACCAAAGAGCACCATGGTAACCTTGTATCCTTTCATTGATACTGATGGTCTAATTCGTGTCGGTGTCGGTGGTCGTTTGAGACACTCAAACTTGCCTCCGAGCACGAAACACCCTATTATTTTGAAGGCTCATCCAGCGGTGCGACTTTTAGTCGAATGGATTCACTCTCGGTGTCTACATGGTGGCGTCCGTTTTATGTTACGAACCTTGCGCCAAATCATTTGGCTTATTCAAGCCACCAAAATAATACGATCCGTTCATATTTAAATGCGTAAGTTGCGCACGAATTAAAGCTACCCTCGGTTCTCAGTTTCTTGGAGATCTGCCGTCGACACGCGTGACTCAATCAGAATGTCCCTTCACACATTGCGGCGTCGATTATGCTGGACCCTTTAAGGTCCGGATGTCCAGTGGTCGAGGTCACAAATCACAAATGGCTTCCTTAGCAGTGTTTGTGTGCTTCGCAGTGAAAGCAGTTCACCTTGAGCTGATGTCCGATTATTCCTCTCCTACGTTTATCGCTGCCTTCAAATGCTTCATTGCTCGACGAGGGATTCTAAAAATCATGTACAGTGACCAAGGTACCACTTTTACGGGTGCTGACACCGAACTGAGTAAAGCCTTTAAGCTACCTCGTAAGGATCTAAAGTTCCGTGCGCTGTTGGCTCATGATGGAGTCAGCTGGCAATTCATACTACCAGCGTCGCCCCATTTCGGTGGATAGTGGGAAGCGGGGTCAAGAGCGTAAAATTTCACCTCCGACGCACTCTTAAGGACCATTACCCCACCCTTGAAAAAATGACCACGCTCCTCTGCGAAATTGAAGCGATGCTGAACTCTCGTCCTTTAGGTCCATTAACATCTGATTCCGATGATTTGGATTCGCTCACCCCTGGGCACTTTTTAATAGGTGGGCCGGTTAAATCGCTTCCAGATCAATCGTTGATCGATACCCCCTGCAACGACCCCTTAGATGGCAACTTGTCCGTCAGTTTTCCGATCGTTTCTGGCACCTGTGGTGCTCGGATTACCTCGTCTCGTTGCAGCAGCTGTCAAAATGACGGATGGCATCTGGGATTAATCTGGACCAGAAACTAGTTTTGGTTAAGTGCAAAAAGCTTCCGCCCACGAAATGGCCTCTTTGGCGAGTCACCGTGTGTCATCCAGGCCATGATGGCTTCGTTCGAGTCGTAACGGTCCGCGCTGCATCTTCGGAATTTCAGCGACCTGTTACGTAGCTCGCGTTGTTACCTATTGATCTCGAAGGCACAGATGCCAACTGATTAATCGTAATATTGTCACGGGTTAGTTTTAAGTTAATTATTAATTTGCGAACCACGTCGTGTGGCTCACGGAGGCGGTATGTCGCAATATGCGTATTTTCGTTAGCTGGTAATTCATCAATTACCTCTCGATCGACGATAGGCATCGCTGCTAACGAATCGCATTTTGATTCCACGGATTGTTCGCCAAAATCATGTTGGTTCCGTTCAGGTGAGCATCAAGTTCGGTCGCTTCTTGTCGCTCTCGATCAACAATCGGCGGTTTGCATTACAAAATAACAAATAGTCAGTTTGTAATATAGGAAAATCAGTTACCGCTGTACACTAGTGTTGATTACACAGATTTGAGAAGTGAACGGAGTGTATTTTTTTCTCCCACCTCAATCACCACGTGGCTGGCTTCAAGGACCTAATCCTCATCCGATCCTTGGATATTATCTGATTGCAATGAACAACAGGCGGAAATAGATAACACCCCAAAAATAATGATAAATCCTCTCACATTTTCAGGGAAAAAGGCAGAAAAACCTTTAAAAATTCTGCAAGCGCCACGCAATTATTGTGTAGTATTAAAAATTGTTATAAATCTGTTTTATCGACCGGATATACATAATGTAATTGTTGTCTTTTGATTACACATTTTATATAACTGAATGAGATTATCAATGTATATATATATATATATTTTGTTTTTGGTTAAATATGTTATATATTCCGGATTCCGAACCTCAGTTACTTCCTTCCGTTCGGGTGTATGGAATAAAAGTTTTTGTACATGCGGATAATTAAATGGTTGAGTTTTCTTTATCGTGAGGCATCCTTATAACATTAACAGGTTACTCATGGCCCAGAATACTCGCTGTGTGCTTGGAAGTGTTTTAGGCAATTGTAAAGACAAATATTTTTTTTTATATTATAGTGCAGGAACTCAATTGTGTATTGAATTCGAAAGTGAGGTTATGCTCACGTGTTGGTAAAATCGAGGTAAGATTTTATCGAGTGTTGTATCCAAATTAAAATGAGTCTCCAAAGGAATAACTTTTCTATTGAAAAATTGAAAGGTAGCTCAAATTACCATGATTGGTCTTTTGCTATGGAGAACTACATGGTAATAAGAAAACTAAAAAATGTATAACTGCAAATGAAGATGATTCATCTATTGCTATTGAAAAAAATCAATATAAGTTGGATGAAGCCAAAGGTATATTATCATTAAGTGTAGAACGAAGACTCTTTGTGCACATTCGGTCATGTACAGCTGCTTTGGAAATCTGGACTAAACTGCAAGCAATCTATCAAGATAGAGGTCTATTACGAAGAACTGGTTTGTTACAACAGTTAGTAACAATACAATTGGAAAATGTAACAATATGCAAGATTACGTCGATAAGATAACCTCTATTGCGAGTAAGTTAGCCAGCATTAATTTTGAAATAAGCGATGAGTGGCTCCGAGCCATATATTTGATTGATTTACCAAGCGAATATAAACCACTGATTTTGAGTTTGAAAGGTGTTGATCGTATTTTGTCCGTAGATGAAATAAAACTAAAATTATTAGATGTTAAGATGGAAGAAATTGAAGAATCGAGTGGAGGATTCTTCAGTAAATAGGTTGCGAATCGAACTTTTAACTTCAAGAAGATAATGCCAAGAGTATTTAAGTGTTATACGTGTGGTGGCAAGAATTACAAAAGTTCAGAGTGCCCCATGAAGCCGGCGGAATCAAGGCAACATCCAAATGACGAAAATAAGGATCGACGTGCTAATTATGCCTTTACGGTGAAGAGTCAACTGCAGAATAGTACTTTAAATGAATTGGACAGTGCTGCATCGAACCACATGACTCCAAGACGTGATTTAATAATAAATTACAAAGAATTGATAATCAACGACATAATTACCGCGAATAGTGATATGTTGAAAGTTGATAAACAAGGTGACACTGAGTTATCAATCGATGGAAAAATAATAGAAGTTACCAATGTTTTATGTGTACCGAATTTATCGACCAACTTGTTATCGGTGAAACAAATCACAGAGAAAGGCAACAAGGTCGTATTTGATAAAAAACTTTGTACTATTTATGATGTCAATAATGAAGTAATTTTAGAATCTGACGCTGAAAATGGTGTCTAAAAATTAAATTCAAGAAATGATCGATGTATGTTCGTCAAGAAAAAAGACAAATTGTTGGCATCGTCAACTTGGTCGTATGTGCTACAGTAATTTGAAGAAAATGCGTGATGGTGTCGTTCATGGTGTTCAATTCGGTCATGATTCAATTGGAAGTAATAACTGTAAAGTCTGCACAGAAGGAAAGCATTCAAGAAAGCCTTTTGGACACAGTTTATCAAAATCTAGTCAAGTTTTATAATTGGTACACTCCGATTTGGTTGGTCCAAAGAAGACAAAATGGATCGGTGGCGCCCGCTTTCTATTAACTTTTATTGATGATTTCTCAAGAAATTGGTGTTCACGACGCAGCTCGACACGTTTATTTTTTACGAGAAAAATTATTTAGTGCATTTATAGACTTTAAGGTTATGGTAGAAAATCAATCGGATAGAAAAGTTAAGAATTTAAGAACTGATAATGGAACAGAATATTTTTCAAATAAATGTGCCGATGTCTGTAGAATCAATGGAATTCATCATGAGTCAACCAATGTGTACACGTCACAGCAAAATTGAGTTACCGAGAGGATGAATCGCACAATAATAGAAAAGTCAAAATGCATATTGTTCGATGCTGATTTGGATAACACGTATTGGGCTGAAGCCTGTCACATGACAGTGTACATAATCAACAGATCAATGTGCTCATCACTGATTGATACAACGCCAGAGGAAATTTGGACAGGCGAAAAGGTGGATTTATCACACCTTCGAATCTTTGGAACGTCTGTGAAGGTTCGCATCCCTAAAGAAAAAAAGCGTAAATTGGACAAAAAATCAAGAGAGATGATTTTTGTTGAAAGTGATCAAGACTTACGTGAAATTGGTGTTCACGAAACGCGAAATGAGTCCAGAATCAGTGAGGGATGAACTCGAAGATGACCAGGAACTTTAACAAGAAGAAAATTCTGAAGAAAGTAGCACCGAAGAATTAGCAAGTAATCCATCAATCCAGGAAGTCGAAGATGAGATAGGCTCAGCCCCTCGCACTTTTAACTTACCTATCCGCATCGATTATCTCCCTCTCTCGCTCCCGAAAAATTCGACACAGCTCGATACGAACATTTTTGACGACGTTGCCAATTTTAAATGGCCACACGCACAGCCACACATTGCCACAAACACACTCGCCCACATTCAATAAATAAACACGGGAAATAAATAAGGGAAGAACACGGGAAAAGGACATTTTATTTTTTATATTTATTTGTAAAGGGGGATTGAAACTTTATTTTTATATTTTATTTGAAAGGGAGGATTGGAACTTTTTTTTATTAAAATGTTTTTTAACAAAAATAAATTATTGTCTTATAAGTACATATTATTTACATTTTTATTACTTTCTTTTTTTTTTAAGAGTCTTCTCCCCCGGAGAACTTGTCAGCTCCTACCAACACGTATCCGCGGGTCCATCGGGTGCTTCTCAGGATCCTGAACCAGCAATATAGACAAATAAATAAAATGAATATTTCTAAAAAATTATTTACTGACAATAAAACCAAAACTGCTACGCAATCTACATGTGCACTTCAGTAAATGGCACCGATTGATTGTAGACATGTACAATTGTTTTCGTAGTTGAAATCTGAATAGAAGTTTAGAAGCTACCTTTGCCAGAGTCGATAACAGATTTTGGGAAAACCTTGCGATATTCTCAAATCATTACACACACACTCCGTCCTAAGAAACTATAAAACTTGCCAGTCGATTTCAAATTCTACAAAAAATCCATCGACATAATGTTTTGGAATTTTACACAATTTTTTTAAAGACTGTTATCGACTACGAAAAGGAAGCATCTAATCTTCTATTCAAGATTTAACTATAAAAACAATTGTACGTGTCTACAATTAATTTCTGTCATATACTGAATCGTACACGAGTAACAATTAATACAATTATCTCGAATATACATTGAAAAACTTCCGTGAGTGAATCGACAGCTACGTGTACGGTTCATTGAATTACACAATTTGATTGTGAACAGGATTACGTACTTTCATTTCGAATGGAAGGTTACAAGCACCCCCTTGCACGAGTCAATAATAAACTTTGAAAAAACTTTGCGACCTACTCAAATCATTACACATACTCCGTCGAATGAAACTCTACAACTTGTCGTTCGATTCCAAATTCAACTACAAAATCCATCTATGTATTATTTTGAAATGTTTACAAGATTTTCTAAAAGACTGGTATCAAGTGCAGAAAATGGAAACATTTAATCTACTATTCAAAATTCTACTATAAAAACAATTGTCCGTGTCTACAATCAATTTCTGTAATTTACTGAATCGTACACATGTAACAATACTATTACAATTATCTCGACTATACATTAAAAAACTTCTGTGAATGGATTGACAGCTACATGTATGATTCAGTAAAATTGTTTTTATAGTTAATTTTTGAATAGAAGGTCAGATGTTTCCCTTTGCTGCAGTCGATAACAGTCGTTTAAAAAATCTCGTAATAATTTGAATTGAAAACAATACGTCGATAGATTTTGTTGATGAATTTGGAATCGAGCGACTAGTCGCAGAGTTTCATACGACGGAGTGTGTGTAATGATTTGAGAATGTCGCAAAGATTTTCAAAGTCTATTATCGACTCCGGCATAGGGACACTTCTAACCTTTCATTCGAAATGACAGTACGTAATAATGTTTACAATCAATTTGTGCAACTTACTGAATATAATAGCATGCAGCTGTCAATCCTTTTACAGTAATTTAAAATGTAGCAATTTACCTGGTGTTTTCCCTGTCTACTTGCTGCCGGTGGCCTCGTCGCATGATCCTCTCGCGAAGATTTGATCGCTGAAGGTTCTCAATTTTTCGGCTTTGCCGTCTGTTGCGTCCGTCTGCTGGGCGTTTTCATTGTTGCTGTAAAAAAGAAAACATATTTTAGTTCTAGTATAATTACAAAAATTTATGTTGACGATAATTCGAAAATTTACAAAATTCTTACCGGTTGTACTTGTTGACGCCTGTTACGGATAACAGATGTGTAAGCGGCTTGCTGCTCTTCCGTACATATGGCGCGCCGTCGAATTTACCGCACGAACCGAGTGTTGCCAAGTCGTTGGCCCTGCGGACTCCGCGCCGCGCAGTAACCAGGAAGAAACTACATATGTATAAGATGATGATGATACGTATTGTATAGTTTCTTCCTGGTTCCTGCGCGGCGCGGAATCCGGAGAGCCAACGACTTCGCAACACCGCTAGGCGTTCGGCAATACTCGGTTCGTGCGGTAAATTCGAAAAAAGTCAGAAAAAAAAGTAAGTTGGACAAACGAAAATTATTTGTTGACATACGCCATAATATAAAGTAGAAAAAAACAAAAACAGCTTGATCCTCAATTTTTGCAAACAATTTTTTTTTTGCCATCTGTCGTAAAATGCCATATTTTTAAAAATTTGTCGAAAATTTTCTGAATTATGCAGACCGAGTGTCTGGTGTCGGAAACAAAGTTAGGAAAACTGAATAAAAGAAATATTGCACAAATTACATCTAATTTGTTCGCATAGGCCACAACATCAAGTTTAATTTAATGAAAAAAAAGAACAGTTTTCGACGCTTGTGCACTTTACTTTGGCAATTATTTTACTTTGGGCACTGAAAAGTCGTGCACAAAAGTTATTCGATCTGCGATGAATTGACTATAAGTTTTCTCGCTTTTTATCCTCCGAAAATCAAAAAGTAGTAACCCTTCAAAATGATATTGTATGACTTACCGTATCTCACCATCTGCAGTTCTCGATGTGTTGCTTTCTAAAAAGCATCCATATGTTTTAAATATCGTGCAATTTGCGCGGCCGGGAAACAAAGTTCCGAAAACGAAAACTAAAATTTCGATATTGCGTGAGTCTAACGTTTTTTACCCCCCCCCCACCCCCCCCCCCCCCCACCCCCCCCCCCCCCCACCCCCCCCCCCCCCCACCCCCCCCCCCCCCCACCCCCCCCCCCCCCCACCCCCCCCCCCCCCCACCCCCCCCCCCCCCCACCCCCCCCCCCCCCCACCCCCCCCCCCCCCCACCCCCCCCCCCCCCCACCCCCCCCCCCCCCCACCCCCCCCCCCCCCCACCCCCCCCCCCCCCCACCCCCCCCCCCCCCCACCCCCCCCCCCCCCCACCCCCCCCCCCCCCCACCCCCCCCCCCCCCCACCCCCCCCCCCCCCCACCCCCCCCCCCCCCCACCCCCCCCCCCCCCCACCCCCCCCCCCCCCCACCCCCCCCCCCCCCCACCCCCCCCCCCCCCCACCCCCCCCCCCCCCCACCCCCCCCCCCCCCCACCCCCCCCCCCCCCCACCCCCCCCCCCCCCCACCCCCCCCCCCCCCCACCCCCCCCCCCCCCCACCCCCCCCCCCCCCCACCCCCCCCCACAGTCTGTTTTTTCCAAAAATAAAAAAATTTCGAAAAATCGATTTTCTCTCTGGAGTTCCTTTTGCCCCCCAAAGAGTTCTACAACTTTGCCTTATGGAAGTTTTTGATCCGATGACAAATAGAAGAATTACAGGTAGTCTGTTTTTTCCAAAAATCCAAAAATTTAAAAAAATCGATTTCTTCTCTGGAGTTCCTTTTGCCCCCCAAAGAGTTCTACAACTTTGCCTTATGAAAGTTTTTGATCTGATGACAAATGGGAGAATTACTGGCAGTCTGTTTTTTCCAAAAATATCAAAAATTTCGAAAAATCGATTTTCTCTCTGGTTCCTTTTGCCCCCCAAAGAGTTCTACAACTTTGCCTTATGAAAGTTTATGATCTGATGACAAATGGGAGAATTAGAGGTAGTCTGTTTTTTCCAAAAATCCAAAAATTTCAAAAAATCAAATTTTTCTCTGGAGTTCCTTTTGCCTCCCAATGAGTTCTACAACTTTGCCTTATGAAAGTTTTTGATCTGATGACAAATGGGAAAATTGCAGGCAGTCTGTTTCTTCCAAAAATATAAAAAATTTCAAAAAATCGATTTTTTCTCTGGAGTTCCTATTGCCCCCAAAGAGTTCTACAACTTTGCCTTATGAAAGTTTTTGATCTGATGACAAATGGGAGAATTACAGGCAGTCTGTTTTTTCCAAAAATATCAAAAATTTCGAAAAATCGATTTTCTCTCTGGAGTTCCTTTTGCCCCCAAAGAGTTCTACAACTTTGCCTTATGAAAGTTTTTGATCTGATGACAAATGGGAGAATTGCAGGCAGTCTGTTTTTTCCAAAAATAAAAAAATTTAAAAAAATGAAATTTTCTCTCTGGAGTTCCTTTTGCCCCCCAAAGAGTTCTACAACTTTGCCTTATGAAAGTTTTTGATCTGATGACAAATGGGAGAATTGCAGGCAGTCTGTTTCTTCCAAAAATAAAAAAAATTTAAAAAAATCAATTTCCTCCTTGGAGTTCTTTTGCCCCCCAAAGAGTTCTACAACTTTGCCTAATGAAAGTTTTTGATCTGATGACAAATGGGAGAATTACAGGTAGTCTGTTTTTTCCAAAAATCCAAAAATTTCAAAAAATCGATTTTCTCTCTGGAGTTCCTTTTGCCCCCCAAAGAGTTCTACAACTTTTCATTATGAAAGTTTTTGATCCGATGACAAATGGGAGAATTACAGGTAGTCTGTTTTTTCCAAAAATCAAAAAATTTCAAAAAATCGATATTCTCTCTTCAGTTTCTTTTCCCCCCCAAAGAGTTCTACAACTTTGCCTTATGGAAGTTTTTGATCTGATGATAAATGGGAGAATTACAGGTAGTCAGTTTTTTCAAAAAATCAAAAAATTTCAAAAATCCATTTTCTCTCTGGAGTTCCTTTTGCCCATCAAAGAGTTCTACAACTTTGCCTTATGAAAGTTTTTGATCCGATGACAAATGGGAGAATTACAGGTAGTCTGTTTTTTCCAAAAATAAAAAAATTTCAAAAAATCAAATTTTTCTCTGGAGATCCCTTTGCCCCCCAAAGAGTTCTACAACTTTTCATTATGAAAGTTTTTGATCCGATGACAAATGGGAGAATTACAGGTAGTCTGTTTTTCAAAAAATCCAAGAATTTCAAAAAATCGAATTTTTCTCTGGAGTTCCTTTTGCCCCCCAAAGAGTTCTACAACTTTGCCTTATGAAAGTTTTTGATCTGATGACAAATGGGAGAATTACAGGCAGTCTGTTTTTTTCCAAAAATATAAAAAATTTCGAAAAATCGATTTTCTCTCTGGAGTTCCTTTTGCCCACCATAGAGTACTACAACTTTGCCTTATGAAAGTTTTTGATCTGATGACAAATGGGAGAATTACAGGTAGTCCGTTTTTTCCAAAAATCCAAAAATGTCAAAAAATCGATTTTCTCTCTGGAGTCCCTTTTTTCCCCCAAAGAGTTCTACGACTTTTCATTATGAAAGTTTTTGATCCGATGACAAATGGGAGAATTACTGGTAGTCTGTTTTTCAAAAAATCCAAGAATTTCAAAAAATCGATTTTTTCTCTGGAGTTCCTTTTGCCCCCCAAAGAGTTCTACAACTTTGCCTGAAGAAAGTTTTTGATCTGATAACAAATGGGAGAATTGCAGGCAGTCTGTTTTTTCCAAAAATAAAAAAATTTCAAAAAATCGATTTTTTCTCTCAAGTTCCTTTTGCCCCCCAATGAGTTCTACAACTTTGCCTTATGAAAGTTTTTGATCCGTAGAAAATGGGAGAATTGCAGGTAGTCTGTATTTTTCAAATAATCCAAAAATTTCAAAAATTTGAAAAAATCGATTTTTTCTCTTGAGTTCCTTTTGCCCCCAATGAGTTCTACAACTTATCATTATGGAATTTTTTGATCTGATGAAAAATGGGAGAATTACAGGCAATCTGTTTTTTCCAAAAATATCAAAAATTTCAAAAAATCGATTTTCTCTCTGGAGTTCCTTTTGCACCCCAAAGAGTTCTACAACTTTGCCTTATGAAAGTTTTTGATCTGATGACAAATGGGAGAATTACAGGCAGTCTGTTTTTTCCAAAAATTTCAAAAAATCGATTTTCTCTCTGGAGTTCCTTTTAACACCCAAAGAGTTCTACAACTTTGCCTCATGAAAGTTTTTGATCCGATGACAAATGGAAGAATTACAGGCAGTCTGTTTTTTCCAAAAATACAAAAAATTTCAATAAATCGATCTTCTCTCTGGAGTTCTTTTGCCCCTCAAAGAGTTCTACAACTTTTCATTATGAAAGTTTTTGATCTGATGATAAATGGGAGAATTACAGGCAGTCTGTTTTTTCCAAAAATCCAAAAATTTCAATAAATCGATTTTTTTCTGAAGCTCCCTTTGCCTCCAAAGAGTTCTACAACTTTGCCTTATGAAAGTTTTTGATCTGATGAAAAATGGGAGAATTACAGGCAGTCTGTTTTTTCCAAAAATAACAAAATTTCAAAAATTGCAAAAAATCAAATTTTTCTCTGGAGTTCCTTTTGCCCCCCCAAACAGTTCTACAACTTTGCCTTATGAAAGTTTTTGATCTGATGACAAATGGGAGAATTACAGTCAGTCTGTCTTTTCCAAAAATTAAAAAGTTTCAAAAAGCTATTTTCTCCCTGGAGTTCTTTTTTCCCCCCAAAAAAGTTCTACAACTTTGCCTTATGAAAGTTTTTGATCTGATGACAAATGGGAGAATTACAGGCAGTCTGTTTTTTCCAAAAATATCAAAAATTTCGAAAAATCGATTTTCTCTCTGGAGTTCCTTTTGCCCCCCAAAGAGTTCTACAACTTTGCCTTATGAAAGTTTTTGATCTGATGACAAATGGGAGAATTGCAGGCAGTCTGTTTTTTTCAAAAATCCAAAAATGTCAAAAAATCGATTTTCTCTCTGGAGTTCCTTTTGCCCCCCAAAGAGTTCTACAACTTTGCCTTATGAAAGTTTTTGATCTGATGACAAATGGGAGAATTGCAGGCAGTCTGTTTTTTTCAAAAATCCAAAAATGTCAAAAAATCGATTTTCTCTCTGGAGTTCCTTTTGCCCCCCAAAGAGTTCTACAACTTTGCCTTATGAAAGTTTTTGATCTGATGACAAATGGGAGAATTGCAGGCAGTCTGTTTTTTTCAAAAATCTAAAAATTTCAAAAAATCGAATTTTTTCTTTGAGTTTCTTTTGCCCCCCAAAGAGTTCTACAACTTTTCATTATGAAAGTTTTTGATCTGATGACAAATGGGAGAATTGCAGGCAGTCTGTTTCTTCCAAAAATATAAAAAATTTCAAACAATCGATTTTCTCTCTGGAGTTCCTATTGCCCCCAAAGAGTTCTACAACTTTGCCTTATGAAAGTTTTTGATCTGATGACAAATGGGAGAATTACAGGCAGTCTGTTTTTTCCAAAAATATCAAAAATTTCGAAAAATCGATTTTCTCTCTGGAGTTCCTTTTGCCCCCCAAAGAGTTCTACAACTTTGCCTTATGAAAGTTTTTGATCTGATGACAAATGGGAGAATTACAGGCAGTCTGTTTTTTCCAAAAATATAAAAAATTTCAAAAAATCGATTTTCTCTCTGGAGTTCCTTTTGCCCCCCAAAGAGTTCTACAACTTTGCCTTATGAAAGTTTTTGATCTGATGACAAATGGGAGAATTACAGGCAGTCTGTTTTTTCCAAAAATCAAAAAAATTTAAAAAATCGGATTTTTCTCTGGAGTTCCTGTTGCCCCCAAAAAGGTCTACAACTTTGCCTTATGAAAGTTTTTGATCTGATGACAAATGGGAGAATTACAGGCAGTCTGTTTTTTTCCAAAAATAAAAATATCAAAAATTTAAAAAAATCGATTTTTTCTCTGGAGTTCCTTTTGCCCCCCAAAGAGTTCTACAACTTTGCCTTATGAAAGTTTTTGATCTGATGAAAAATGGGAGAATTACAGGCAATCTGTTTTTTCCAAAAATATCAAAAATTTCAAAAAATCGATTTTCTCTCTGGAGTTCCTTTTGCACCCCAAAGAGTTCTACAACTTTGCCTTATGAAAGTTTTTGATCTGATGACAAATGGGAGAATTACAGGCAGTCTGTTTTTTCCAAAAATATCAAAAATTTCAAAAATCGATTTTCTCTCTGGAGTTCCTTTTGCCCCCCAAAGAGTTCTACAACTTTGCCTTATGAAAGTTTTTGATCTGATGACAAATGGGAGAATTACAGGCAGTCTGTTTTTTCCAAAAATATAAAAAAAAAAAATCGATTTTCTCTGGAGTTCCTTTTGCCCCCCAAAGAGTTCTACAACTTTGCCTTATGAAAGTTTTTGATCTGATGACAAATGGGAGAATTGCAGGTAGTCTGTTTTTTTCCAAAAATCCAAAAATTTCAAAAATATCAAAAAATCGATTTTCTCTCTGGAGTTCCTTTTGCCCCCCAAAGAGTTGTACAACTTTGCCTTATGAATGTTTTTGATCTGATGACAAATGGAAGAATTACAGGCAGTCTGTTTTTTCCAAAATTCCAAAAATTTTAATAAATCGATTATCGCTCTTGAGTTCCTTTGCCCTCCCCCCTCCTCCCCAAACAGTTCTACAACTTTTCATTATAAAAGTTTTTGATCTGATGAAAAATGGGAGAATTACAGGCATTCTGTTTTTTCCAAAAATAATAAAAAATTTCGAAAAATCGATTTTCTATATGGAGTTCCTTTTGCCCCTTAAAGAGTTCTACAACTTTGCCTTATAGAAGTTTTTGATCTGATGAAAAATTGTAGAATTACAGGCAGTCAATTTTTCCAAAAATCCAAAAATTTCAAAAAATCCATTTTCTCTCTTCAGTTTCTATTGCCCCCCAAAGAGTTCTACAGCTTTGCCTTATGGAAGTTTTTGATCCGATGACAAATGGGAGAATTACAGGTAGTCTGTTTTTTCAAAAAATCAAAAAATCTCGAAAAAATCATATAATCGATTTTTTGCTCTGGAGTTCCTTTTGCCCCCCAAAGAGTTCTACAACTTTGCCTTATGAAAGTTTTTGATCTGATGACAAATGGGAGAATTACAGGCAGTCTGTTTTTTCCAAAAATCAAAAAATTTCAAAAATTTCAAAAAATCGATTTTTTCTCTCAAGTTCCTTTTGCCCCCCAATGAGTTCTACAACTTTGCCTTATGAAAGTTTTTGATCTGATGACAAATGGGAGAATTACAGGCAGTCTGTTTTTTCCAAAAATATCAAAAATTTCGAAAAATCGATTTTCTCTCTGGAGTTCCTTTTGCCCCCCAAAGAGTTCTACAACTTTGCCTTATGAAAGTTTTTGATCTGATGACAAATGGGAGAATTACAGGCAGACTGTTTTTTCCAAAAATAAAAAAATTTCAAAAAATCGATTTTCTCTCTGGAGTTCCTTTTGCCCCCCAATGAGTTCTACAACTTTTCATTATGAAAGTTTTTGATCTGATGACAAAAGGGAGAATTATAGGCAGACTGTTTTTTCCAAAAATAAAAAAATTTCAAAAAATCGATTTTCTATCTGGAGTTCCTTTTGCCCCCCAATGAGTTCTACAACTTTTCATTATGAAAGTTTTTGATCTGATGACAAATGGGAGAATTACAGGCAGTCTGTTTTTTCCAAAAATAAAATAATTTAAAAAAATCGATTTTTTCTCTATAGTTCCTTTTGCCCCCCAAAGAGTTCTACAACTTTTTATTATGAAACTTTTTGATCTGATAAAAAAAGGGAGAATTACAGGAAGACTGTTTTTTCCAAAAATAAAATAATTTCAAAAAATCGATTTTTACTCTGGAGTTCCTTTTGCCCCACAAAGAGTTCTACAACTTTGCCTTATGAAAGTTTTTGATCTGATGACAAATAGGAGAATTACAGGCAGTCTGTTTTATCCTAAAATGTCAAAAATTTAAAAAATCGATTTTTTCTCTGTAGTTCCTTTTGCCGCCCCCCCCCCCAAGCGTTCTACAACTTTGCCTTATAAAAGTTTTTGATCTGATGACAAATGGGGGAATTACAGGCAGTCTGTTTTATCCAAAAATAAAAAAAATTAAAAAAATCGATTTTCTCTCTGAAGGTTCTTTTGCCAACCAAAGAGTTCTACAACTTTTCATTATGAAAGTTTTTGATCCGATGACAAATGGGAGAATTACAGGCCGTCTGTTTTTTCAAAAAATTCAAAAATTTCAAAAAATCGATATTTTCTCTGGAGTTCCTTTTGCCCCACAAAGAGTTCTACAACTTTGCCTTATGAAAGTTTTTGATCTGATGACAAATAGGAGAATTACAGGCATTCTGTTTTTTCCAAAAATATCAAAAATTTCAAAAAATCGATTTTCTCTCTGGAGTTCCTTTTGCACCCCAATGAGTTCTACAACTTTGCCTTATGAAAGTTTTTGATCTGATGACAAATGGGAGAATTACAGGCAGTCTGTTTTTTCCAAAAATATAAAAAATTTCAAAAAATCGAATTTTTCTCTGGAGTTCCTTTTGCCCCCCAAAGAGTTCTACAACTTTGCCTTATGAAAGTTTTTGATCTGATGACAAATGGGAGAATTACAGGCAGTCTGTTTTTTCCAAAAATATAAAAAATTTCGAAAAATCGATTTTCTCTCTGGAGTTCCTTTTGCCCACCATAGAGTACTACAACTTTGCCTTATGAAAGTTTTTGATCTGATGACAAATGGGAGAATTGCAGGCAGTCTGTTTTTTTCAAAAATCCAAGAATTTCAAAAAATCGATTTTTTCTCTGGAGTTCCTTTTGCCCCCCGAAGAGTTGTACAACTTTGCCTTATGAAAGTTTTTGATCTGATGACAAATGGGAGAATTACAGGCAGTCTGTTTTTTCAAAAATATCAAAAATTTCAAAAAATCGATATTCTCTCTTCAGTTTCTTTTGCCCCCCAAAGAGTTCTACAACTTTGCCTTATGGAAGTTTTTGATCTGATGATAAATGGGAGAATTACAGGTAGTCTGTTTTTTCCAAAAATCAAAAAATTTCAAAAAATCCATTTTCTCTCTGGAGTTCCTTTTGCCCCCCAAAGAGTTGTACAACTTTGCCTTATGAAAGTTTTTGATCTGATGAAAAATGGGAGAATTACAGGCAATCTGTTTTTTCCAAAAATATCAAAAATTTCAAAAAATCGATTTTCTCTCTGGAGTTCCTTTTGCACCCCAAAGAGTTCTACAACTTTGCCTTATGAAAGTTTTTGATCTGCTGACAAATGGGAGAATTACAGGCAGTCTGTTTTTTCCAAAATTTCAAAAAATCGATTTTTTCTCTGGAGTTCCTTATGCCCCCCAAAGAGTTCTACAACTTTGCCTTATGAAAGTTTTGGATCTGATGACAAATGGGAGAATTGCAGGCAGTCTGTTTCTTCCAAAAATATAAAAAATTTCAAAAAATCGATTTTTTCTCTGGAGTTCCTTTTGCCCCCCAAAGAGTTCTACAACTTTGCCTTATGAAAGTTTTTGATCTGATGACAAATGGGAGAATTGCAGGCAGTCTGTTTCTTCCAAAAATATAAAAAATTTCAAAAAATCGATTTTCTCTCTGGAGTTCCTTTTGCCCCCCAAAGAGTTCTACAACTTTGCCTTATGAAAGTTTTTGATCTGATGACAAATGGGAGAATTGCAGGCAGTCTGTTTTTTCCAAAAATATCAAAAATTTCGAAAAATCGATTTTCTCTCTGGAGTTCCTTTTGCCCCCCAAAGAGTTCTACAACTTTGCCTTAAGAAAGTTTTTGATCTGATGACAAATGGGAGAATTACAGGCAGTCTGTTTTTTCCAAAAATATAAAAAATTTCAAAAAATCGATTTTTTCTCTGGAGTTCCTATTGCCCCCCAAAGAGTTCTACGACTTTTCATTATGAAAGTTTTTGATCTGATGACAAATGGGAGAATTACTGGTAGTCTGTTTTTCAAAAAATCCAAGAATTTCAAAAAATCGATTTTTTCTCTGGAGTTCCTTTTGCCCCCCAAAGAGTTCTACAACTTTGCCTCAAGAAAGTTTTTGATCTGATAACAAATGTGAGAATTGCAGTCAGTCTGTTTTTTCCAAAAATAAAAAAATTTCAAAAAATCAAATTTCTCTCTGGAGTTCCTTTTCCCCCCCCCCCCAAAGAGTTCTACAACTTTGCCTTATGAAAGTTTTTGATCTGATGACAAATGGGAGAATTACAGGCAGTCTGTTTTTTCCAAAAATCAAAAAATTTCAAAAAATCGATTTTTTCTCAAGTTCCTTTTGCCCCCCAATGAGTTCTACAACTTTGCCTTATGAAAGTTTTTGATCTGATGACAAATGGGAGAATTGCAGGCAGTCTGTTTCTTCCAAAAATATAAAAAATTTCAAAAAATCGATTTTCTCTCTGGAGTTCCTTTTGCCCCCCAAAGAGTTCTACAACTTTTCATTATGAAAGTTTTTGATCTGATGACAAATGGGAGAATTACAGGTAGTCCGTTTTTTCCAAAAATCCAAAAATGTCAAAAAATCGATTTTCCCTCTGGAGTTCCTTTTGCCCCCCAATGAGTTCTACAACTTTGCCTTATGAAAGTTTTTGATCTGATGACAAATGGGAGAATTGCAGGCAGTCTGTTTCTTCCAAAAATATAAAAAATTTCAAAAAATCGATTTTTTCTCTGGAGTTCCTATTGCCCCCCAAAGAGTTCTACAACTTTGCCTTATGAAAGTTTTTGATCTGATGACAAATGGGAGAATTACAGGCAGTCTGTTTTTTCCAAAAATATCAAAAATTTCGAAAAATCGATTTTCTCTCTGGAGTTCCTTTTGCCCCCCAAAGAGTTCTACAACTTTGCCTTATGAAAGTTTTTGATCTGATGACAAATGGGAGAATTACAGGCAGTCTGTTTTTTCCAAAAATAACAAAAATTTCGAAAAATCGATTTTCTCTTTGGAGTTCCTTTTGCCCCCCAAAGAGTTCTACAACTTTGCCTTATGAAAGTTTTTGATCTGATGACAAATGGGAGAATTACAGGCAGTCTGTTTCTTCCAAAAATATAAAAAATTACAAAAAATCGATTTTTTCTCTGGAGTTCCTATTGCCCCCCAATGAGTTCTACAACTTTGCCTTATGAAAGTTTTTGATCTGATGACAAATGGGAGAATTACAGGCAGTCTGTTTTTTTCCAAAAATATCAAAAATTTCGAAAAATCGATTTTTTCTCTGGAGTTCCTATTGCCCCCCAAAGAGTTCTACAACTTTGCCTTTTGAAAGTTTTTGATCTGATGACAAATGGGAGAATTACAGGCAGTCCGTTTTTTCCAAAAATCCAAAAATGTCAAAAAATCGATTTTCTCTCTGGAGTCCCTTTTTTCCCCCAAAGAGTTCTACGACTTTTCATTATGAAAGTTTTTGATCTGATGACAAATGGGAGAATTACAGGCAGTCTGTTTTTTCCAAAAATATCAAAAATTTCGAAAAATCGATTTTCTCTCTGGAGTTCCTTTTGCCCCCCAAAGAGTTCTACAACTTTGCCTTAAGAATGTTTTTGATCTGATGACAAATGGGAGAATTGCAGGCAGTCTGTTTTTTCCAAAAATAAAAAAATTTCAAAAAATCAAATTTTTCTCTGGAGTTCCTTTTGCCCCCCGAAGAGTTCTACAACTTTGCCTTATGAAAGTTTTTGATCTGATGACAAATGGGAGAATTACAGGCAGTCTGTTTTTTCCAAAAATATCAAAAATTTCGAAAAATCGATTTTCTCTCTGGAGTTCCTTTTGCCCCCCAAAGAGTTCTACAACTTTGCCTTAAGAAAGTTTTTGATCTGATGACAAATGGGAGAATTACAGGCAGTCTGTTTTTTCCAAAAATATCAAAAATGTCAAAAAATCGATTTTCTCTCTGGAGTTCCTTTTGCCCCCCAATGAGTTCTACAACTTTGCCTTATGAAAGTTTTTGATCTGATGACAAATGGAAGAATTGCAGGCAGTCTGTTTCTTCCAAAAATATAAAAAATTTCAAAAAATCGATTTTTTCTCTGGAGTTCCTATTGCCCCCCAAAGAGTTCTACGACTTTTCATTATGAAAGTTTTTGATCTGATGACAAATGGGAGAATTACAGGCAGTCTGTGTTTTCCAAAAATCAAAAAATTTCAAAAATATCAAAATACAAATTTTACACTGGAGTCCCTTTTTTCCCCCAAAGAGTTCTACGACTTTTCATTATGAAAGTTTTTGATCCGATGACAAATGGGAGAATTACTGGTAGTCTGTTTTTCAAAAAATCCAAGAATTTCAAAAAATCGATTTTTTCTCTGGAGTTCCTTTTGCCCCCCAAAGAGTTCTACAACTTTGCCTCAAGAAAGTTTTTGATCTGATAACAAATGGGAGAATTGCAGGCAGTCTGTTTTTTCCAAAAATAAAAAAATTTCAAAAAATCAAATTTCTCTCTGGAGTTCCTTTTGCCCCCCCCCCCCAAAGAGTTCTACAACTTTGCCTTATGAAAGTTTTTGATCTGATGACAAATGGGAGAATTACAGGCAGTCTGTTTTTTCCAAAAATCAAAAAATTTCAAAAATTTCAAAAAATCGATTTTTTCTCTCAAGTTCCTTTTGCCCCCCAATGAGTTCTACAACTTTGCCTTATGAAAGTTTTTGATCTGATGACAAATGGGAGAATTGCAGGCAGTCTGTTTCTTCCAAAAATATAAAAAATTTCAAAAAATCGATTTTCTCTCTGGAGTTCTTTTGCCCCCCAAAGAGTTCTACAACTTTTCATTATGAAAGTTTTTGATCTGATGACAAATGGGAGAATTACAGGTAGTCCGTTTTTTCCAAAAATCCAAAAATGTCAAAAAATCGATTTTCCCTCTGGAGTTCCTTTTGCCCCCCAATGAGTTCTACAACTTTGCCTTATGAAAGTTTTTGATCTGATGACAAATGGGAGAATTGCAGGCAGTCTGTTTCTTCCAAAAATATAAAAAATTTCAAAAAATCGATTTTTTCTCTGGAGTTCCTATTGCCCCCCAAAGAGTTCTACAACTTTGCCTTATGAAAGTTTTTGATCTGATGACAAATGGGAGAATTACAGGCAGTCTGTTTTTTCCAAAAATATCAAAAATTTCGAAAAATCGATTTTCTCTCTGGAGTTCCTTTTGCCCCCCAAAGAGTTCTACAACTTTGCCTTAAGAAAGTTTTTGATCTGATGACAAATGGGAGAATTACAGGCAGTCTGTTTTTTCCAAAAATAACAAAAATTTCGAAAAATCGATTTTCTCTTTGGAGTTCCTTTTGCCCCCCAAAGAGTTCTACAACTTTGCCTTATGAAAGTTTTTGATCTGATGACAAATGGGAGAATTACAGGCAGTCTGTTTCTTCCAAAAATATAAAAAATTACAAAAAATCGATTTTTTCTCTGGAGTTCCTATTGCCCCCCAATGAGTTCTACAACTTTGCCATTTGAAAGGTTTTGATCTGATGACAAATGGGAGAATTACAGGCAGTCTGTTTTTTCCAAAAATATCAAAAATTTCGAAAAATCGATTTTCTCTCTGGAGTTCCTTTTGCCCCCCAAAGAGTTCTACAACTTTGCCTTAAGAAAGTTTTTGATCTGATGACAAATGGGAGAATTACAGGTAGTCCGTTTTTTCCAAAAATCCAAAAATGTCAAAAAATCGATTTTCTCTCTGGAGTTCCTTTTGCCCCCCAATGAGTTCTACAACTTTGCCTTATGAAAGTTTTTGATCTGATGACAAATGGGAGAATTACAGGCAGTCTGTTTTTTCCAAAAATATCAAAAATTTCGAAAAATCGATTTTCTCTCTGGAGTTCCTTTTGCCCCCCAAAGAGTTCTACAACTTTGCCTTAAGAATGTTTTTGATCTGATGACAAATGGGAGAATTACAGGCAGTCTGTTTTTTCCAAAAATAACAAAAATTCAGAAAATCAAATTTTTCTCTGTAGTTCATTATTGTAGCCCAAGAGTTCTACAACTTTGCCATAAGAAAGTTTTTGATCTGATGACAAATGGGAGAATTACAGGCAGGCTGGTTTTTTCAAAAATATAAAAAATTTCGAAAAATCTATTTTCTCTCTGGAGTTCCTTTTGCCCCCCAAAGAGTTCTACAACTTTGCCTTAAGAAAGTTTTTGATCTGATGACAAATGGGAGAATTACAGGCAGTCTGTTTTTTCCAAAAATATCAAAAATGTCAAAAAATCGATTTTCTCTCTGGAGTTCCTTTTGCCCCCCAATGAGTTCTACAACTTTGCCTTATGAAAGTTTTTGATCTGATGACAAATGGAAGAATTGCAGGCAGTCTGTTTCTTCCAAAAATATAAAAAATTTCAAAAAATCGATTTTTTCTCTGGAGTTCCTATTGCCCCCCAAAGAGTTCTACAACTTTGCCTTATGAAAGTTTTTGATCTGATGACAAATGGGAGAATTACAGGCAGTCTGTTTTTTCCAAAAATATCAAAAATTTCGAAAAATCGATTTTCTCTCTGGAGTTCCTTTTGCCCCCCAAAGAGTTCTACAACTTTGCCTTAAGAAAGTTTTTGATCTGATGACAAATGGGAGAATTACAGGCAGTCTGTTTTTTCCAAAAATAACAAAAATTTCGAAAAATCGATTTTCTCTCTGGAGTTCCTTTTGCCCCCCAAAGAGTTCTACAACTTTGCCTTATGAAAGTTTTTGATCTGATGACAAATGGGAGAATTACAGGCAGTCTGTTTCTTCCAAAAATATAAAAAATTTCAAAAAATCGATTTTTTCTCTGGAGTTCCTATTGCCCCCAAAGAGTTCTACAACTTTGCCTTATGAAAGTTTTTGATCTGATGACAAATGGGAGAATTACAGGCAGTCTGTTTTTTCCAAAAATCAAAAAATTTCAAAAATTTCAAAAAATCAAATTTTTCTCTGGAGTTCCTTTTGCCCCCCAATGAGTTCTACAACTTTGCCTTATGAAAGTTTTTGATCTGATGACAAATGGGAGAATTGCAGGCAGTCTGTTTCTTCCAAAAATATAAAAAATTTCAAAAAATCGATTTATTCTCTGGAGTTCCTTTTGCCCCCCAAAGAGTTCTACAACTTTTCATTATGAAAGTTTTTGATCTGATGACAAATGGGAGAATTACAGGCAGTCTGTGTTTTCCAAAAATCAAAAAATTTCAAAAATTTCAAAATACAAATTTTACTCTGGAGTTGCTTTTGCCCCCCAAAGAGTTCTACAACTTTTCATTATGAAAGTTTTTGATCCGATGGCAAATGGGAGAATTGCAGGTAGTCTGTTTTTTCCAAAAATTTCCAAAAATTGATTTTCTCTCTGGAGTTCCTTTTTCCCCCAAAGAATTCTACGACTTTTCATTATGAAAGTTTTTGATCCGATGACAAATGGGAGAATTACTAGTAGTCTGTTTTTAAAAAAATCCAAGAATTTCAAAAAATCGATTTTTTCTCTGGAGTTCCTTTTGCCCCCCAAAGAGTTCTACAACTTTGCCTTAAGAAAGTTTTTGATCTGATGACAAATGGGAGAATTGCAGGCAGTCTGTTTCTTCCAAAAATATAAAAAATTTCAAAAAATCGATTTTCTCTCTGGAGTTCTTTTGCCCCCCAAAGAGTTCTACAACTTTTCATTATGAAAGTTTTTGATCTGATGACAAATGGGAGAATTACAGGTAGTCCGTTTTTTCCAAAAATCCAAAAATGTCAAAAAATCGATTTTCTCTCTGGAGTTCCTTTTGCCCCCCAATGAGTTCTACAACTTTGCCTTAAGAAAATTTTTGATCTGATGACAAATGGAAGAATTGCAGGCAGTCTGTTTTTTCCCAAAATAAAAAAATTTCAAAAAAATCAAATTTTTCTCTGGAGTTCCTTTTGCCCCCCAATGAGTTCTACAACTTTGCCTTATGAAAGTTTTTGATCTGATGACAAATGGGAGAATTGCAGGCAGTCTGTTTCTTCCAAAAATATAAAAAATTTCAAAAAATCAAATTTTTCTCTGGAGTTCCTTTTGCCCCCCGAAGAGTTCTACAACTTTGCCTTATGAAAGTTTTTGATCTGATGACAAATGGGAGAATTACAGGCAGTCTGTTTTTTCCAAAAATATCAAAAATTTCGAAAAATCGATTTTCTCTCTGGAGTTCCTTTTGCCCCCCAAAGAGTTCTACAACTTTGCCTTAAGAAAGTTTTTGATCTGATGACAAATGGGAGAATTACAGGCAGTCTGTTTTTTCCAAAAATATCAAAAATTTCGAAAAATCGATTTTCTCTCTGGAGTTCCTTTTGCCCCCCAAAGAGTTCTACAACTTTGCCTTATGAAAGTTTTTGATCTGATGACAAATGGGAGAATTACAGGCAGTCTGTTTTTTCCAAAAATCAAAAAATTTCAAAAATTTCAAAAAATCAAATTTTTCTCTGGAGTTCCTTTTGCCCCCCAATGAGTTCTACAACTTTGCCTTATGAAAGTTTTTGATCTGATGACAAATGGGAGAATTGCAGGCAGTCTGTTTCTTCCAAAAATTTCCAAAAATTGATTTTCTCTCTGGAGTTCCTTTTTCCCCCAAAGAGTTCTACGACTTTTCATTATGAAAGTTTTTGATCCGATGACAAATGGGAGAATTACTGGTAGTCTGTTTTTCAAAAAATCCAAGAATTTCAAAAAATCGATTTTTTCTCTGGAGTTCCTTTTGCCCCCCAAAGAGTTCTACAACTTTTCATTATGAAAGTTTTTGATCTGATGACAAATGGGAGAATTACAGGCAGTCTGTGTTTTCCAAAAATCAAAAAATTTCAAAAATTTCAAAATACAAATTTTACTCTGGAGTTGCTTTTGCCCCCCAAAGAGTTCTACAACTTTTCATTATGAAAGTTTTTGATTTGATGGCAAATGGGAGAATTGCAGGTAGTCTGTTTTTTCCAAAAATTTCCAAAAATTGACAAATGGGAGAATTACTGGTAGTCTGTTTTTCAAAAAATCCAAGAATTTCAAAAAATCGATTTTTTCTCTGGAGTTCCTTTTGCCCCCCAAAGAGTTCTACAACTTTTCATTATGAAAGTTTTTGATCCGATGGCAAATGGGAGAATTACAGGCAGTCTGTTTTTTCCAAAAATTTCCAAAAATTGATTTTCTCTCTGGAGTTCCTTTTTCCCCCAAAGAGTTCTACGACTTTTCATTATGAAAGTTTTTGATCCGATGACAAATGGGAGAATTACTGGTAGTCTGTTTTTCAAAAAATCCAAGAATTTCAAAAAATCGATTTTTTCTCTGGAGTTCCTTTTGCCTCCCAAAGAGTTCTACAACTTTGCCTTAAGAAAGTTTTTGATCTGATGACAAATGGGAGAATTGCAGGCAGTCTGTTTCTTCTAAAAATATAAAAAATTTCAAAAAATCGATTTTCTCTCTGGAGTTCTTTTGCCCCCCAAAGAGTTCTACAACTTTTCATTATGAAAGTTTTTGATCTGATGACAAATGGGAGAATTACAGGTAGTCCGTTTTTTCCAAAAATCCAAAAATTTCAAAAAATCGATTTTTTCTCTCAAGTTCCTTTTGCCCCCCAATGAGTTCTACAACTTTGCCTTATGAAAGTTTTTGATCTGATGACAAATGGGAGAATTGCAGGCAGTCTGTTGCTTCCAAAAATAGAAAAAATTTCAAAAAATCGATTTTTTCTCTGGAGTTCCTTTTGCCCCCCAAAGAGTTCTACAACTTTTCATTATGAAAGTTTTTGATCTGATGACAAATGGGAGAATTACAGGCAGTCTGTGTTTTCCAAAAATCAAAAAATTTCAAAAATTTCAAAATACAAATTTTACTCTGGAGTTGCTTTTGCCCCCCAAAGAGTTCTACAACTTTTCATTATGAAAGTTTTTGATCCGATGAAAAATGGGAGAATTGCAGGTAGTCTGTTTTTTCCAAAAATTTCCAAAAATTGATTTTCTCTCTGGAGTTCCTTTTTTCCCCCAAAGAGTTCTACGACTTTGCCTTATGAAAGTTTTTGATCTGATGACAAATGGGAGAATTACAGGCAGTCTGTTTTTTCCAAAAATAAAAAAATTTCAAAAATTTCAAAAAATCAAATTTTTTTCTGGAGTTCCTTTTGCCCCCCAAAGAGTTCTACAACTTTTCATTATGAAAGTTTTTGATCTGATGACAAATGGGAGAATTACAGGTAGTCCGTTTTTTCCAAAAATCCAAAAATTTCAAAAAATCGATTTTTTCTCTCAAGTTCCTTTTGCCCCCCAATGAGTTCTACAACTTTGCCTTATGAAAGTTTTTGATCTGATGACAAATGGGAGAATTGCAGGCAGTCTGTTTCTTCCAAAAATATAAAAAATTTCAAAAAATCGATTTTTTCTCTGGAGTTCCTTTTGTCCCCCAAAGAGTTCTACAACTTTGCCTTAAGAATGTTTTTGATCTGATGACAAATGGGAGAATTGCAGGCAGTCTGTTTTTTCCAAAAATAAAAAAATTTCAAAATACAAATTTTTCTCTGGAGTTCCTGTTGTCCCCCAAAGAGTTCTACAACTATTCATTATGAAAGTTTTTGATCTGATGAAAAATGGGAGAATTACAGGTAGTCTGTTTTTTCCAAAAATAAAAAAATTTCAAAAAATCAAATTTTTCTCTGGAGTTCCTTTTGCCCCCCAAAGAGTTCTACAACTCTGCCTTATGAATGTTTTTGATCTGATGACAAATGAGAGAATTACAGGCAGTCTGTTTTTTCCAAGAATAAAGAAATTTCAAAAATTTCAAAATACAAATTTTTCTCTGGAGTTCCTGTTGTCCCCCAAAGAGTTCTATAACTTTTCATTATGAAAGTTTTTCATCCGATGACAAATGGGAGAATTACAGGTAGTCTGTTTTTTCCAAAAATAAAATAATTTCAAAAAATCGATTTTTACTCTGGAGTTCCTTTTGCCCCACAAAGAGTTCTACAACTTTGCCTTATGAAAGTTTTTGATCTGATGACAAATAGGAGAATTACAGGCAGTCTGTTTTATCCTAAAATAAAAAAAATTCAAAAAATCGATTTTTTCTCTGTAGTTCCTTTTGCCACCCCACGAGTTCTACAACTTTTCATTTTGAAAGTTTTTGATCCGATGACAAATGGGAGAATTACAGGCCGTCTGTTTTTTCCAAAAATATCAAAAAATTTAAAAAAATCGATTTTCTCTCTGGAGTTCCTTTTGCCCCCCAAAGAGTTCTACAACTTTGCCTTATGAAAGTTTTTGATCTGATGACAAATGGGAGAATTACAGGTAGTCTGTTTTTTCAAAAAATCCAAAAATTTCAAAAAATCGATTTTCTCTCTGGAGTTCCTTTTGCCCCCCAAAGAGTTCTACAACTTTTCATTATGAAAGTTTTTGATCCGATGACAAATGGGAGAATTACAGGTAGTCTGTTTTTTCCAAAAATCCAAAAATTTTAAAAATTTCAAAAAAATCAGATTTTTCTCTGGAGTTCCTTTTGCCCCTTAAAGAGTTCTACAACTTTGCCTTATGGAAGTTTTTGATCTGATGAAAAATTGTAGAATTACAGGCAGTCAGTTTTTCCAAAAATCCAAAAATTTCAAAAAATCGATTTTCTCTCTGGAGTTCTTTTTGCCCATCAAAGAGTTCTACAACTTTGCCTTATGAAAGTTTTTGATCCGATGACAAATGGGAGAATTACAGGCAGTCTGTTTTTTCCAAAAATATCAAAAATTTCGAAAAATCGATTTTCTCTCTGGAGTTCCTTTTGCCCCCCAAAGAGTTCTACAACTTTGCCTTATGAAAGTTTTTGATCTGATGACAAATGGGAGAATTACAGGCAGTCTGTTTTTTCCAAAAATCTCAAAATTTCAAAAATTTCGAAAAATCGATTTTCTCTCTGGAGTTCCTTTTGCCCCCCAATGAGTTCTACAACTTTGCCTTATGAAAGTTTTTGATCTGATGACAAATGGGAGAATTGCAGGCAGTCTGTTTCTTCCAAAAATTTCCAAAAATTGATTTTCTCTCTGGAGTTCCTTTTTCCCCCAAAGAGTTCTACGACTTTTCATTATGAAAGTTTTTGATCCGATGACAAATGGGAGAATTACTGGTAGTCTGTTTTTCAAAAAATCCAAGAATTTCAAAAAATCGAATTTTTCTCTGGAGTTCCTTTTGCCCCCCAAAGAGTTCTACAACTTTTCCTTATGAAAGTTTTTGATCTGATGACAAATGGGAGAATTACAGGCAGTCTGTTTTTTCCAAAAATTTAAAAATTTTAAAAATTTCAAAATACAAATTTTACTCTGGAGTTGCTTTTGCCCCCCAAAGAGTTCTACAACTTTTCATTATGAAAGTTTTTGATCTGATGGCAAATGGGAGAATTGCAGGTAGTCTGTTTTTTCCAAAAATTTCCAAAAATTGACAAATGGGAGAATTACTGGTAGTCTGTTTTTCAAAAAATCCAAGAATTTCAAAAAATCGATTTTTTCTCTGGAGTTCCTTTTGCCCCCCAAAGAGTTCTACAACTTTTCATTATGAAAGTTTTTGATCTGATGGCAAATGGGAGAATTACAGGCAGTCTGTTTTTTCCAAAAATTTCCAAAAATCGATTTTCTCTCTGGAGTTGCTTTTGCCCCCCAAAGAGTTCTACAACTTTTCATTATGAAAGTTTTTGATCCGATGACAAATGGGAGAATTACTGGTAGTCTGTTTTTCAAAAAATCCAAGAATTTCAAAAAATCGATTTTCTCTCTGGAGTTCTTTTGCCCCCCAAAGAGTTCTACAACTTTTCATTATGAAAGTTTTTGATCTGATGACAAATGGGAGAATTGCAGGCAGTCTGTTTCTTCCAAAAATATAAAAAATTTCAAACAATCGATTTTCTCTCTGGAGTTCTTTTGCCCCCCAAAGAGTTCTAAACTTTTCATTATGAAAGTTTTTGATCTGATGACAAATGGGAGAATTACAGGTAGTCCGTTTTTTCCAAAAATCCAAAAATTTCAAAAAATCGTTTTTTTCTCTCAAGTTCCTTTTGCCCCCCAATGAGTTCTACAACTTTGCCTTAAGAAAGTTTTTGATCTGATGAAAATGGAAGAATTGCAGGCAGTCTGATTTTTCCAAAAATAAAAAAATTTCAAAAAATCAAATTTTTCTCTGGAGTTCCTTTTGCCCCCCAATGAGTTCTACAACTTTGCCTTATGAAAGTTTTTGATCTGATGACAAATGGGAGAATTGCAAGCAGTCTGTGTTTTCCACAAATCAAAAAAAATCAAAAAAATCTAAAATACAAATTTTACACTGGAGTTGCTTTTGCCCCCCAAAGAGTTCTACAACTTTTCATTATGAAAGTTTTTGATCCGATGACAAATGGGAGAATTGCAGGTAGTCTGTTTTTTCCAAAAATTTCCAAAAATTGATTTTCTCTCTGGAGTCCCTTTTTTCCCCCAAAGAGTTCTACGACTTTTCATTATGAAAGTTTTTGATCTGATGACAAAGGGAGAATTACAGGCCAGTCGTTTTTTCCCAAAAATCAAAAAATTTCAAAAATTTCAAAAAATCAAATTTTTTTCTGGAGTTCCTTTTGCCCCCCAAAGAGTTCTACAACTTTTCATTATGAAAGTTTTTGATCTGATGACAAATGGGAGAATTACAGGTAGTCCGTTTTTTCCAAAAATCCAAAAATTTCAAAAAATCGATTTTTTCTCTCAAGTTCCTTTTGCCCCCCAATGAGTTCTACAACTTTGCCTTATGAAAGTTTTTGATCTGATGACAAATGGGAGAATTGCAGGCAGTCTGTTTCTTCCAAAAATATAAAAAATTTCAAAAAATCGATTTTTTCTCTGGAGTTCCTTTTGTCCCCCAAAGAGTTCTACAACTTTGCCTTAAGAATGTTTTTGATCTGATGACAAATGGGAGAATTGCAGGCAGTCTGTTTTTTCCAAAAATAAAAAAATTTCAAAATATAAATTTTTCTCTGGAGTTCCTTTTGCCCCCCAAAGAGTTCTACAACTTTGCCTTATGAAAATTTTTGATCTGATGACAAATGGGAGAATTACACACAGTCTGTTTTTTCCAAAAATAAAAAAATTTTAAAAATTTCAAAATACAAATTTTTCTCTGGAGTTCCTTTTGCCCCCCAAAGAGTTCTACAACTTTGCCTTAAGAAAGTTTTTGATCTGATGACAAATGGGAGAATTACAGGCAGTCTGTTTTTTCCAAGAATATCAAAAATTTCGAAAAATCGATTTTCTCTCTGGAGTTCCTTTTGCCCCCCCAAAGAGTTCTACATCTTTGCCTTATGAAAGTTTTTGATCCAATGACAAATGGGAGAATTACAGGTAGTCTATTTTTTCGAAAAAGCCAAAAATTTCAAAAAATCGATTTTTTCTCTGGAGTTCCTTTTGCCCCCCAAAGAGTTCTACAACTTTGCCTTATGAAAGTTTTTGATCTGATGACAAATGGGAGAATTACAGGCAGTCTGTTTTTTCCAAAAATATCAAAAATTTCGAAAAATCGATGTTCTCTCTGGAGTTCCTTTTGCCCCCCAAAGAGTTCTACATCTTTGCCTTATGAATGTTTTTGATCTGATGACAAATGGGAGAATTGCAGGCAGTGTTTCTTCCAAAGATATAAAAAATTTCAAAAAATCGATTTTCTCTCTGGAGTTCCTTTTGCCCCCCAAAGAGTTCTACAACTTTTCATTATGAAAGTTTTTGATCTGATGACAAATGGGAGAATTACAGGCAGTCTGTGTTTTCTAAAAATCAAAAAATTTCAAAAATTTCAAAATACAAATTTTTCTCTGGAGTTGCTTTTGCTCCCCCCCCCCCCCCAAAGAGTTCTACAACTTTTCATTATGAAAGTTTTTGATCCGATGACAAATGGGAGAATTACAGGTAGTCTGTTTTTTCCAAAAATCCAAGAATTTCAAAAAATCGATTTTTTATCTGGAGTTCCTTTTGCCCACCAAAGAGTTCTACAACTTTGCCTTATGAAAGTTTTTGATCCAATGACAAATGGGAGAATTACAGGTAGTCTGTTTTATTCCAAAAATCCAAAAATTTCAAAAAATCGATTTTTTCTCTGGAGTTCCTTTTGCCCCCCAAAGAGTTCTACAACTTTGCCTTATAAAAGTTTTTGATCTGATGACAAATGGGAGAATTACAGGCAGTCTGTGTTTTCTAAAAATCAAAAAATTTCAAAAATTTCAAAATACAAATTTTTCTCTGGAGTTGCTTTTGCTCCCCCCCCCCAAAGAGTTCTACAACTTTTCATTATGAAAGTTTTTGATCCGATGACAAATGGGAGAATTACATGTAGTCTGTTTTTTCCAAAAATCCAAGAATTTCAAAAAATCGATTTTTTCTCTGGAGTTCCTTTTGCCCACCAAAGAGTTCTACAACTTTGCCTTATGAAAGTTTTTGATCCAATGACAAATGGGAGAATTACAGGTAGTCTGTTTTATTCCAAAAATTCAAAAATTTCAAAAAATCGATTTTTTCTCTGGAGTTCCTTTTGCCCCCCAAAGAGTTCTACAACTTTGCCTTATAAAAGTTTTTGATCTGATGACAAATGGGAGAATTACAGGCAGTCTGTGTTTTCTAAAAATCAAAAAATTTCAAAAATTTCAAAATACAAATTTTTCTCTGGAGTTGCTTTTGCTCCCCCCCCCCCCCCAAAGAGTTCTACAACTTTTCATTATGAAAGTTTTTGATCTGATGACAAATGGGAGAATTACAGGTAGTCTGTTTTTTTACAAAAATCCAAGAATTTCAAAAAATCGATTTTTTATCTGGAGTTCCTTTTGCCCACCAAAGAGTTCTACAACTTTGCCTTATGAAAGTTTTTGATCCAATGACAAATGGGAGAATTACAGGTAGTCTGTTTTATTCCAAAAATCCAAAAATTTCAAAAAATCGATTTTTTCTCTGGAGTTCCTTTTGCCCCCCAAAGAGTTCTACAACTTTGCCTTATAAAAGTTTTTGATCTGATGACAAATGGGAGAATTACAGGCAGTCTGTGTTTTCTAAAAATCAAAAAATTTCAAAAATTTCAAAATACAAATTTTTCTCTGGAGTTGCTTTTGCTCCCCCCCCCCCCCAAAGAGTTCTACAACTTTTCATTATGAAAGTTTTTGATCTGATGACAAATGGGAGAATTACAGGTAGTCTGTTTTTTTACAAAAATCCAAAAATGTCAAAAAATCGATTTTTTCTCTGGAGTTCCTTTTGCCCCCCAAAGAGTTCTACAACTTTGCCTTATGAAAGTTTTTGATCTGATGACAAATGGGAGAATTACAGGCAGTCCGTTTTTTCCAAAAATCAAAAAATTTCAAAAATTTCAAAATATAAATTTTTCTCTGGAGTTCCTTTTGCCCCCCAAAGAGTTCTACAACTTTTCATTATGAAAGTTTTTGATCTGATGACAAATGGAAGAATTGCAGGCAGTCTGTTTTTTCAAAAGTATCAAAAATTTCAAAAAATCGATTTTTTCTCTGGAGTTCCTTTTGCCCCCCAAAGAGTTCTACAACTTTTCATTATGAAAGTTTTTGATCCGATGGCAAATGGGAGAATTACAGGCAGTCTGTTTTTTCCAAAAATTTCCAAAAATTGATTTTCTCTCTGGAGTTCCTTTTTCCCCCAAAGAGTTCTACGACTTTTCATTATGAAAGTTTTTGATCCGATGATAAATGGGAGAATTACTGGTAGTCTGTTTTTCAAAAAATCCAAGAATTTCAAAAAATCGATTTTTTCTCTGGAGTTCCTTTTGCCTCCCAAAGAGTTCTACAACTTTGCCTTAAGAAAGTTTTTGATCTGATGACAAATGGGAAAGTTACGGGTCTTTAAATTTTGTAATTTGTGAAGTTGGCCCCCCGATATTACCAAATGCAATTTTTTTGGTAAAATCAACAGAACTATTTTCAAAATGTATAAAGAACTTCAGAACTATGTGGGGGGGCATATAGAACTGTTGTTATTTTTTTTTTTAGTCAAGTGGGGCCCAACTTCACACCGATCCATTTTTCAGCTTTGGCCCTCGGGACACTTTTGATCAGCGTGGTACGAACTGCATTATACTAAATTTTGGTTGAATTTGACCGGGACCCACATCCCCTTATGACCGGTGCGGGGTCCTTTGATATTTAGTTTGTGGCCGATCAAATCACGCGTTTTATTTCAAAGCCCTTCCACCAATAGTTAACAAAAATTGGTGCATTTTTATTAACTATTAGTGGAAGGACTTAAAAGTAAAACACGCAATTTGATCGGCCGAATTAAAACATATCAATTTATTGCGATTAACCGGTGACGATCCGATCGCGACGCGGACTTCCTCACCGGACGACGTTCCGAAACGTTCTAAAAAAACCGATCGTTACTTTTTCACATCTTAGTTCGATTTTTCAAATTCTCGAACATTTAAATAGACTGCAACGTCGTTTTATACAGGGTGGCCGATTTATCTGAAGACATCGAAATATCTTGAGAACTATGCACAGAATCAAAAAAGTTGTCGGATGAAAGTTGTTCGACACGAAGGGGGGCATCCAGTGATAATTAAATTTACCCCCTCCCCCATCCCCTGGAGGTGGAGTGGGGGCAAAAACAATAAAACTTAAATAGGAACCCCCATTTTTTATTGCAGATTTGGATTCTCCGGAAAAAAGTACAAGAATTTGACCTAGGAGCTATTGCATTTTGGTTCACAGGTGGCGCTGTAATCGATAAAAATCCAAATTTATCCGAAGACATTGAAATACCTCGAGAACTATGCACAGAATCAAAAAAGTTGTCGGATGAAAGTTGTTCGACACGAAGGGGGGCATCCAGTAATAATGAAATTTACCCCCTCCCCCATCCCCCGACGCCACCATGGTTCGTGAATGTAGATTCATCTGAAAATAATACATTAGCAAAGAAATTGTGGTTCGTTTCCATTTTTTGAAATGCCCATTCACAAAACACTACGCGGTTATGAAAATCATCGCCATCTAGTTCCTGGTGCAGTGAAATGTGATATGGGTGAAACTTATGACGATGCAATATTCTTTGAATACTGTCTCTGGAAATGCCGGAATCGCGATGTAATTGTCGTGTGCTTACATGTGGATTTTGGTGAATAGCTGCTAGTACAGCTACTTCGTTAGCTTCTCCTGTAACTGTTAATCTCCGCATCCTTTTTTTCATTTGTACGCTGCCATCAGAGTGAAAGGCATTCACAACTTTGTAAAAAAAAGAACGCGAGCGAGCATTATCTGAAAAACGCTCAGCATACAACGCAACAGCATCGTCAATATTCCTCTTACATTCACCATAAATAAGAATCATTTCGAGGAGATGGCGACGAAATCCCCAAATGAAGTAAGAGTTTCGTTTTGTTTAATAGAAGCTGGTTTGACCGTCAATGCTCAGCTTATTTATTCTCATTTCGGAAAAAACATACAGAGAGAGAATGAATGAGCTGAGTGAAGGGACATGACGCGTTTTTTAATGGATTGCGTGATGTCCTCTTTTTGTTTATTAAATAATATATTTAAAACCTAAAATGTAATTTTATTGAAGGTAGAAAACTTATTTATAAAATTGCTTCCATATTGTATGCACAATTTTTATGTAATCAGTTTTGATTTTTAATATGAAGAATATCAATTATTCATAATCTTAATTTTTCGAATGGACATTATTAAAATTTCATATTCAGAATAACAATTTTCGCAATTGATATTACTAAATTCTAATATTAAAAATTCTAATATTAGAATTTTTAATATTAAATTTTCATAAAGGGATCAAATTGTCCCTATTTGCCCCCTGGATGCCCCCCTTCGTGTCGAACAACTTTCATCCGACAACTTTTTTGATTCTGTGCATAGTTCTCGAGGTATTTCAATGTCTTAAGATAAATTTGGATTTTTATCGATTACAGCGCCACCTGTGAACCGAAATGCAAAAGCTCCTAGGTCAAATTGGTGTACTTTTTTCCGGAGAATCCATATCTGCAATAAAAACTGGGGGTTCCTATTCAAGTTTTATTGTTTTTGCCCCCACTCCACCCCCAGGGGATGGGGAGGGGGTAAATTTCATTAACACTGGAATCCCCCCCTTCGTGTCGAACAACTTTCATCCGACAACTTTTTTGATTCTGTGCATAGTTCTCGAGGTATTTCAATGTTTTCAGATAAATTTGGATTTTTATCGATTACAGCGCCACCTGTGAACCAAAATGCAATAGCTCCTAGGTCAAATTGGTGTACTTTTTTCCGGAGAATCCAAATCTGCAATAAAAACTGGGGGTTCCTATTTAAGTTTTATTGTTTTTTATTTCCATTTACGGCACCTCGTATTTCGAACATATCTTCTTCGGTTTGATTGGCTATCGCAATTAATTTATTAGATACTTTGCTATAAATTTTGCATTTCCCATTCTCGGATATGATTTTATGGTCGCGATTTACTTTACCGTAGCTTAATAAGTTTGTTTTCATATTTTGAACGAAGAATACATTCGGTATTAAAACTTCTGACGCTTTGCCATATACCCGAAATTTTATTAATATTGTTCCAACTTTGGTTGCTTGTAGCGGATGTCCGTCACCTAATTTAATTATTGCAGGTTGATTTAAAGTTATGAATTTATCGAAAAATGTATCATCGTTAACTGTATGGTTTGTGCAGCCGCTAGCAAGAAACCAAGTTATTTCATTATTTGATTAAAATTTGTTATTGTCTTGGCAATTATTATTATCATCGTTCGTTAAAAATTTATTTACATTACTTGCTATAAAACAATTTGCGCCGTTGAATGCCTCGTTGCTTCTATATTGTGTTCGACCTCTTCCTCGGAAAAGACCTCGAAATTTCTGGAAGCGGCGATTGTTTGTATGTTGATACCCACATTGTCCTCAATGACTTCCTTGGCTTCGGAATGGATTATTTGGACCATGTTTGTTTACATTTGTCACTTGGCGTCCTTGATGCAGTAAACATGTTTGAAGTTTCTTCGTTGGTTGAAATTTCTTTGTTTTCCATTATTCTCATCTTGATTTTATTTTTTTAAATAATCCACTGTTCTGTCCTTTTCATCTAGCACATCTATTAAATCACCTACGTAGCTGTAGGTTGTTGGCAGGGCTTTCAGCATGTAATTTAATTTTTCTTGCTCCGACCCTTTTACACCAGCATTTTTCAAATCGTTAACCGACTTCTCAAAGTCATCGAAAAATGTATTTACGTCTGTATAATTTTTCAATTTAATATTTTCTAAGCGGCTTCTGCAGACTATTTGCAACGCTGTTTACTGTTTTATGTACATTTCGTCGAATTTCTGGATAATTTTGAACGTCGAATCAAGTTCACTTACGTATTCAAGTTGCCTATTTGTAATTGCACTGTAGATATAATTTGTCGCTTTAATGCCTGCTGAAGACCAATCCTTGTTGTTCTGTTTTTTGGCGTTCCGCTACGACTTTGCACTTCTTGTATTCCAGGAATTTAAAGATGCGTTTTTTCCAGTTCATGTAGTCGGCTTCACCATCGAATATTGGGATTGCGATGTCATCACATCTTATTCTCTCACTCTCACTTTTCTTGTTCCGAAACTTTATTTGCAAAGAGACACACGTGTTTTTGCACAAAATTTGTCGCACGCGTTTCAATACTTTCGGCACGTCTACCAACCTTTGCGAACTGCGATTTTCGAATCACGATTTTTCAAAAAACTAGTTCTGCTTTGTGTAAGAAACCAAAAAGTTCAATAACCACGCTCTGCTACCATGTTGAGGTGGTTGGTGGTTTGGTCGAAGTAGGCGTAGAGAAAAGACACTTAAGTAATATGTTTATTGAAATATAAGAAAAAGACTAAATGTATGTATACTACATAGAAGTTTGGAGCTGTTGAATAAGCCGCCTTCAACAGAGGAATTTCGAGCTCTCGTAGTGAGTCGCATGGGTTCTTAAACCCAGACAGCCAGCCAGATCTGCTGCATATTGCCGCATATAAGGGAAAAATCAGGCGGCGGATATGTCGGCAGAAATACGGAATATGCGTCATCACACAGACAGCAAATTTGCTGGAAATTCTCACCTACCGACTAGTCTGCGGCGATTCTGACGCATTTCTGCCGAAGAGATTAAAAGGGTCGGCGAAGGGATTAAAGACGCAAGAACATGTTTTTCTGCCATGAACCGTGTTCGTGCGTCTTTAAATCCCTTCGCCGACCCTTTTAATCTCTTCGGCAGAAATGCGTCAGAATCGCCGCAGACCAGTAGGCAGGTGAGAATTTCCAGCAAATTTGCTGTCTGTGTGATGACGCATATTCCGTATTTCTGCCGACATATTCGCCGCTAGATTTTCCCCTTATATGCGGCAATATGCAGCTAGCTGGTTGTCTGGGAATCTATAGAGAGGGCACAACTTTATATTAAGCTTATGACACACATACAATATATGTATGTATGTATATAGGATATAAATGTACACATATATTTAACACTTTCCATGTGGAATGCGCTAACCTCTTCGATGCCAATAATTTATTTAATTCTAGCCTAAACCACCCAGGTTTATTATAAGGCTTGATATTTTTTATTGGAACAAATTGCTTTATTACATTAAAAATATATTCATAAAGTACATCTACAGCTTTATCGATATCAATATTAAAATCAATGGAATGAAACACGTTATCCCAATCGATACGCCCAAGTGAAAGATTTAACTGATCAAAATCCACGTTTTTGAAATCATAATAGACACCGGAATGAAGTACCCAGACAACCAGCTAGCTGCATATTGCTGCATATAAGGGAAAAGTCAGGCGGCGGATATGCGTCATCACACAGACAGCAAATTTGCTGGAAATTCTCACCTGCCGACTAGTCTGCGGCGATTCTGGCGCATTTCTGCCGAGAGATTAAAAACATGTTCTTGCGTCTTTAATCCCTTCGCCGACCCTTTTAATCTCTTCGGCAGCAATGCGTCAGAATCGCCGCAGACTAGTCGGCATGTGAGAATTTCCAGCAAATTTGCTGTCTGTGTGATGACGCATATTCCGTATTTCTGCCGACATATCCGCCGCCTGACTTTTCCCTTATAAGCGGCAATATGCAGCTAGCTGGTTGTCTGAGTTCATTAAGTAATAGATCAAAAAATCACTAGCTTGGTGTACACTCATATTCGGGAAAGATGAATACAGTAGATCTAAGGCGTATCCTTTGTCCTGAATTACTGGAAAGAGTTGATATAGATCCAAAAGTAATGCTGATTGAGAAAGTAAAGATGCTGAATCGATGATGTTTGGAGGATCATATTCTTGAACTTGGAAAGTTGGAGAATTATTATGCCATACAATGTTGGGCAGATTAAAATCTCCCATAATCAACCATTGATGATCCGTGAATTGGGATGAAATATCGTCTATTTTGCTCACCAAGTCTGGATAAGTCGTTGTATTAGAGTTCGGAGAAAAATAGACAACAACGATAATGAGCTTAAGACTGGTAGTCGCAATGCGAATAAAGAACACTTTGCATTTTGAATCCAATGAAATGGAACAACTTTTATTGACATAATTCGTATGCACGATCACAACGATACACAGTGTAGTTTGAAAGACCACGTTCTGTATCAGAAATATTACTGCTGAGACATGTCTCTGTTAACCCTGCGAAAAATTTTAGGTAGGATTCTCATGAGAATCACATGAGAATTTGAAACAAGTACCTTGTAAATTTTATATAAATGTCGTTAAAACTTGCACTATGTTACGGAAACACTGTTCGACAATATTTGCGATTTGTACGAAAATTGACCTGATTGTGATGAAATTTTTATGTAATTTCCATAAAATTTCAACTCAAAACAATCATGTTTGTATGCTCATAACACTACCTATTAAATTATTTTCTTTCTTGTAATAAAACTTTACATATTCCGTACAATACTTGTGTGACTAATAGATGTATATAATGTATATGATATTATATGTTTTTACATATTTACGACAACTATAAGATACTTATTTCCATTTCTCATGAGATTCTCATGAGAATCCTACTTCAAATTTTTCGCAGGGAAGGCAATAATATTAGGCTTCTGCGAAAATATATTTAAGTTTAATTGCAACTTGTCCAGCTTTGAACGTAGACCACGAACATTTTGGTATTACAGAGAAATTTGACTGTTACAATGACTTCCCGAGAAAAAATTTGTTAGTTTTTTGACGTAGACTGAAGGTCGACAATTGTCGGTACCCCATAAATAAATTTAATTGTCTTTTTACAATTAGGGTTTGCTTCGTGAAGACATTGCAATTCATTCTTCAGTTCATTCATTTAATCTGTTTCAATCTTTGTTCGGTCTGAAAACACCAGTATACCATCAGGTAATGATGGCTCATTTTTTAGAAAATATAAGACTTCATATTCAGAATTAAGTGTTGCAATAATTGGTCGTCCTTTTGGTAAATTCTTGTTTGCTGCTCCGATTCGCTTAACATACTTTAGATTATATTCGAACATAGGAATTAAGGACAAGTAAGAGTTTATGGTGTTGAAATCAGAATTCGCCAAAGTTGAAGAAGTTGATTCTAGGATACCGATGAAATGTAAATTTAGTCTTTTTGATAGACCCTCCCGGGCTTCCTGCAAAAGAAAAACGCGATCTCTAAGTGACGATTGTGAGTTAGGAGGCACCGTTCGGAGTTCAGCAATAGAATTTTTTATTGCTGACATATCCTTGGTCAGCAAAGCTATGGATTGTAATACTGCTGGAAGCACAGATAAACCTTTATTGCATTCTTGACAAAAGAATTCAGTAGGCGTGTTGTTCTCAACTCTAGACACCGTTGCTCCGTAGCTGATATCTTTGCACATTTGTAATGAAATGAGCGTGTACAGCTATCAAATGTTGCATATTTATCCTCAGTAATAACTTTCATGCAGATTGAACAATCTACATGATCATTCCCAACAACGGAGTCCTCAAATTCTTCACTTGTAGACATTTCCTTAAATGACCACGTGTCCTTTTTACGTTAGGAAGAGAAACAAAAATTTTTTTTGGGCAATCCTTGAGTAACACAGCTCACTCGAAGTGTATTAATTAAGTACACTAAACACTGATGATAATTTAAGCAAAATTTTATCACAAATTTGCACAAAATAAAGAAAATTTAACTATTCTTTAGGAGCAACTAATATAGGATGCCAATGTGTATAGTCGCCATTTTTGTGTAAAAATTTATTCAAATTTTTCATATAATCACTATAATATTTTATAATACAATATAAAAGAATTCTGCAATCCTAAGATCTGTTACGACTCGGCTGATGCTAATGTACAGTCGACTTCAACATTGGAATAATTCTCCAAATTATGCGAATGCGCGGATATTTATATCGTTGCGTCTTACTCATACGCATTCTCACGCAATCATTCATACTTACGCTTACTTATTAGTTGCGTGCCAGTCATTGCTTCTAGTCGCCCAAAATATTTACTAAAAGGGTTCGATGAACGCAAATAAATCTAAATAATACTTAATGCAAAATGCAACTGTTGCATCCTAACGTTAAGACAGTTTGCTTTTCAGCATTCTGCAAACATGGGTTTTTTTAACGCTTAAAACCTTGTTGACCTATGTAATATTTATTACAGTATAATTTTATTATAGTTCAATTTATTATTTTTAAATTTTTCTATAATTATTGTAATAAATTTCTATTATATTGTAAAAGTATAATTTTTTAATTAATAAATAAGCATGTAAACCATATTAAAATTGATATTGGACAAGGAAATCAAAAGTATATGTTTGCATTAATTTTTAATTTTATATATTATCGAAACGATTGAAATTACAGACGTTTATACTTTTTAACAATTTATAAAATAAAAGTTTTTGCAAAAACTTGAACTTGTAAACTGCAAAGTAAAAAGCAAACACTTTACTGATGAGCCACTTCGGCTTTGTAAATGTTGACATTCATATCATATAGGAAGAGTCACATGAGGTAAAAATTTCAAAAGTGTTTTTCTCAAAAATGGCTGGGTGGTGCATCGAATTACTTTCTGAGAAATAAAAGAATACTTAGTACCACATTATGGGAAAGTTTTGATAAAAGTTTCAATAAATCCAAAAAATTATTAGATTGGATTAAAATTGATAATTTGGCGTTAATTTGATCTTGTATGGTTTTGGTATGAATTTTTTAGTATTAAGATATACGTTTGTTACAATTGTAGTACCAATTTAGTTTAAAAATACACTTGATAAATTTGCACTAGACAATTACTCTAAACTGTACACAAGCTATAGATATATATTTATAAACATTATATTTTTAAATTTTAAATTGATTTAATGTATATATGCAACAAATTATACAATTCGAGAAAACTTTTACTATATTGTAGAATTGTGTTTGCTGAAAAATAAATTGTTGTAATATATACAGCTTGTTCACATGTGCGGTCTTTAAATTACCAGACCCAGCATTTACAAAGCAGGATATTCTTGTCTATTTATACATAAATACATTCATTATAGTCATTGTTGAACCTATGAGTTTCACACATTTATTATGAAATAACGTATGTGACATGACACAACCTTACATTTTTAGTGTTATGGGATGCTGGGATATTACCACATTTGGTCAAGTTGCAAATCCGTTTGGAAATTTTATAAAGATGAAATAAAATTTCAATGCCAAAAACCAGGGATTGGTTAGACATTTTATAACCATCTCTAGCATTGGTTATAAAATGTCCTATATTGAATATTGTAAAATTTATTGTGTTTGTTACTTTTATTTAAAATAGAATCATCCAATCTGGATTTCATTCATAAATACACTGAGAGAAGTTTGTCCCAAGTCCGTGCATTGGATATAAACAAATTTTTTTTCTTTTGCCACTGGTTGTATTATTATTAAAGTTAATACATCATTTATACATGGTTACATTATGTACATAATACAAAAATTGCTTAAAAATGAAAAGAAAATTAAAAATCGTTACATTTTTCCTATTACCGCTTCCGAATTGAAAACCGTGCAATTTGCGGTAAAGCTGAATTCCACCTTGATTGTAGAGCATAAAAATTTCATATAAAAACTTCAATGAGAGCCTTACACCATTTTCAGTACAGAAACAATAATTGGACCAATTCAATGTTTTTTAGTTTTGTTTACTTCTTTAGCCATGTTTATAATATGTACAGAATTTAATCGTGTTAAAATGTTGTATACTCCTTACTAATTACGTAATAACCACAAGCAAAAGAAAAAAGAAATCATTATATCCAACAAATATTTTTTGTTGCTTCTTTTAAGATAATTACTACACCAAACTTCTCTCAGTATACTGAAAGTGAATTGAAGTTGGAAATATGTTAAATAATCATACTTGTTAAAAATTAAATAATAATAACACGGATTAATTCTTTTTCAAATAGTTTAAGGTTATGCTTGATTTTAACTGAACTACAGAAAATTAACTTCCAAATAATGTTATTGTAATACAGTTTTATTAATTTATATTTTAAGTTCTGTCATAAATTCAGGTATTGTATTCAAAATAAAAGCTTTTCTTGCCTTTTCTTTAATAGATGAATATCCCATTAATCGAAAATCTATTGAAAAATACTAAGAATTTGAATTCTACCATATACTTGAATTCCATTTCTGAATCCTTGAATGATAATTCTTTAATTATTTCCAATTGCAGAATTAACAAAACTTAAACATTTTCGATTTGAATACTTTTAGAAGTATTCAAATAAATTCAATGTGAATTCAATTTTATAAGTATTAAGATATATTCTAGATAGAAATGTTCAATACATCTATATAGATTCAAAATAATTAAAAATACCGAAAGACTGGAGAAATTTCTGAAATGGAATTCAAACATTGATTACTATTATTTTCATTCAGATTATGTATATAAAATAAAATACAATTTTTTTCTTTATTTCTACTTATATATATTGGTGCCATAAAATTTGGTCAAAATTACAAAAATAAATTATTCCACTAATTGTCCTCAAATTTTCTTAAAATATAAAATATAAAATATAATTTGTCAAAAATTATAATTAAAAAAAATTAATAAAACAAGAAAAGATCTTACCGTATGATTAACCCCCCACATGAAGACACTGAGAAGTGGTTCATTTGCACGAAACAGTTTAACTTTTTGATGTTTAACACGAAAATGTTTCTTTTTAAGTTTACTTAATCCACTGGATATTTGTGGTAAAGTGGACATATTTCTTAAATTTGACTGTTTAAAATTTAATAGTCTCGCGTTGATCTTAAATCCTTTTATTATTACGAAATTATTAAAATTTGTATTATTCTGTCAATACTGTGAACAAAGCTATTTACGTTGATGCAAAAAATAAAAGTTATACAGAACTTGTATTTACTTAGTCTGCAATCTAGCAAACAATTTAATCTTATTTATAAAGATTGATAATGCATGGAACTAAATTTTTGTATAGTTGCTGTGCTTTCTACAGTACTGCGAAACTTAAGAAATGTAAACATGGATGTATACTTTAAACATATACATAAAGAAAATCATAATGATGTTTTAATTCAAAATAAATGACGATGTAATTATTTCAGCTGTCTGATTGCTTTATTCAACACGCTAATTCTATTTAAGGTTACGTGCTTCTATATTTCGAAGATAATTTTATAAAATCTTTTGCAGCACTATTTTTTTAATACGATTAAGGGGGTTTAGACAATAACATTCAGTATGTGGTTATCGTAGTAGAATAATAGAAAATGCAGGGCGCAGGCCACAGCAGCAGGGTTGCCAGATGGGCGGGACGTCAAGTCGCACAAAAGATGGCCTGAAGTCGCCCAAAATCGCAATGATAGGCAGTACGTCACGTCACGCAAAGAGTGCGCTAAAGTCGCCCAAGATCGCAAAATGCGGGATGCATTGATTATATATTCCCACCCAACGTCTTTTATCGGACTTTTAAGGTCATTACAGAAGAAAAACGTAAGACTTAAGCGTACGAAATGCTATGTTTAATACAATACATGGAGGGGGGGGGGGTCGTCTTACATCTTACGCTTACGTCTTTTTTTGTGTCTTAGCTTTTTCCAAAGCCTTTCTTACGCTTACGTCTTACGACTTTTCTTGTGTAATGGCCTTTACACGGGGTACACATTTCTTAAGGTTTTACCTTATCATTTTGACAAAATTGCAAAGATAGGACTCAAACCGAAAAGGTGAAAAAAGAAAACATTTGGGTTAAAAGCATAACTTTAATTAATAAATTATAAAATTTGTTAAGAAACAATTGCTTACAATTCTAATAGCGTCTAATAACATAAAATATAACATTTATCTTTTTTAGCTCAAAATTTCTAAACACTGTATTTACTTATAATGCATGTTAATATTGTGTGATCTTGCAAAAATTCACTGAGCCGTTTTTGATAAAATTCGATCTATTTTTCATCAAAAGTTTTTGAGTTTCAATTCATTTATATAAAGAAAGCTGTGCATTATCACGATTAATCATTGAATTGCAGTTTGTATTCGGGTGATCATATAATTTTCATGTTATCTGATTTCGCGTGCCTTTTATTATTCATTGCAGTTTGTATTCGGGTGATCATATAATTTTCATGTTATCTGATTTCGCGTGCCTTTTATTATTCATTTTCTAAAATTTCCAAAGCCTCTGCAAAATTGTCATCTTCGCGATCATTGTCTAGATCCATTTGCTGCAGCTGACAATACATCTGCGATGTAAATAGTTCATACATCTTATTAGTTGGAATAAAAGTGTTACAGCAGTCCTTTGTCCGGGCAAACCGAATTCTAATCCACATAATAGCCTCGAGTATAGCACTTGATATGCGATTTCTACATTTTGTCTTGATAGCATTCATGAAGCTGAATGCTCTCTCGACAAAAGCGTTAGAAAACGGTAGGCTTAAAATGCGTAAGGCGAATTTTGCTATATCTTGGAAAATAGGACATCCTGACGAATCTTTGAATTCTATGATTGCAGACCAAAATTCTTCGGAATTTCCTGGAATCGTACCTCCGAAATAGCTTCTTAAATCCACCAGTGTCAGCTGTTCCCACTGAATTTTTAATAAATCCATATCTGAATTGGGTTCTGTAAAAGAAAAACTAAATTGCGAAAAGTTCATGTAACTGCCCGTATATCGCTGAAATGAATGCTCTTTAAATTTGAGTAACTAATAGTAGTGTTTGAGTAAAGTAATAGGAAAATATATATTATGTTTTTTGTAGCTTGTATGTTAGAATAGTAAAGTAAGTTTGCATAATTTTCTGCGTAATTTTGTTTCTCGCACAAGTTGAAACTTACCCGCCAAAAACAATGGGAATTTAAAAAAATCCGCTCTTTCATAATGTGGCTTCATGCATTCTGCTGGGGTAAGGTACCGGAGAGCCTCGTATTGCTGGAGATTTGCAGGGAGTCGATCGGTCAGTTCTTTGCAAAGAATCAACAAATAGTGGACACACCTTTGTTACACTTCACGTAGGGCTTCAGGGGAAATGTTTATTTTTCCCAAATGGATTGCAAAAGATGCCCCGTAATCGACGGCATGAAGTGGAAGATATTGATCAGAATTATTCAATGAGCTACGAAGAGACTCAAAATCGCTTTGTGACAGAAACTCGCCTTCTTTGCTAACTTTGATACTTCCTGCTTTTAGAATTCTTCGTGCAAATGTTATCAATAATATTCGAAGTTCGACAAACAACTTCATAACCTGAAATGAAAATAAAATGCATATCATCATATCAATAAAGTTGAAATGAATAAACGGTTCAGATGATGTCGGAGCGTTTAAAATAAAAATCATAACGACTTTCCAGTACCTCAGTAGAATTCTGTTGAAATTTCAAATTCATTTTATTTATTTCGTTGGTTATTGGACGGAGGAACAATAGGTATAGCAAATTTGTTTCATCAAAGTACAGGTCCCTTAATTTTCTGCCGATCGTGCATTTCTCGCTTGGTTTTAAACTGCGCACATGCATATCGAAATGCGTTTTCAGTTCCAAAAACTGGTTGATCACTGCATCAATAGCTTTCGACCAAGCCAGCCACCGAGTATTTGACAACTGTACGAGTTTTTTAGGCATATCGCCATTGTTAATCGCAGCAAACAATGATTCATATTGTAGTCGTCGTAAAGGGCTGTTGGCAAACCAATTTCTGGATTCCCGAATCATAAACTCCAGATCTGCTGGAAGAGCACATGCCGCTTTTGATGCACATAAGTGAAGCGAGTGGCAGCAACACTTAATTAGCTGAACATTTGGTACCTGCAAAAAAGATTAAAGTAAAACACACGTATAAAATCGGTAATCTATATTTGTGTTTAAAAGTGAAATCATTATCTAGCTTCAGAGAAATTTAGATATCATTTGAAACGTATTTTGAGTAGAACTGGTCATACTCGATTATTCGCGAATAATTGCGAAATACAATGAACAGATTTGGACTGAATTTCGAAACGTATTAATTTCATTAACCATTCTTACCTTTTCTTTAAACAGACGATAAAATCCATTATCAACACCGGTCATATTGGCTGCCCCATCACTTGCGATGCCAATCACATTTTTGTAGTTCAGCCCTATAGATGTCAGGTACTCAATAGTCGAGTCACAGAGAATTTTACCTGTCGCTTTTTCCACTTGCAGAATCCCCAAAAAATCAGTAACTGTGTGTTTCCGTTTAAAACTATAGTACCGAACGCACAGCGCCATGTACTTGATGACTGAAATATCAGTGGATTCATCAGCTATTATTGAAAAGCCCTCATTTCCAATGTCTCTGACTAATTCAGTTAGCATCGCCGGTGAAATTACATTTTGAATTAATTTCGAGCATTTAGTTCGATGAATTTTTAGATTTTCTAATGGGGAACCCTTCCCCATTATTGACAGTAGTTCTACTAAGTGATCTATAGATCGAATAGAGGCGTGTGCCGCGATATGAACTGCCAAACACAGATCAATTCGTTTCGCCTCTGGCCCAACAACTGATATACCTAAATAAATATATAAAACCGAATTTAAAATTATAAATTCTATTCTTTCTTGTACATAATAATAATGTACACAAAAATATATCTCATACATATTTTTCTAATGTATTAAAATTACTATTATTTGTCAAGACATTTAAAAATACATTTAATACACAATTTAACGAAGTTGTAAACAATCCTTAAATAGAAATATATACTCTTGTCCTATAAAAGGATGCTCACTAAAATAATAGTAATATCGTCCCCAGAATATACGAAATTTCGCGGAATGTATAAAAAGTAATCTCTAGTAGGAAATCGAACTCATCTTTTAGAGTTTTAGACAATAAATTATTAGATTGTTCAATGTAGAATAAATTTATTTAGTATTTGATTTTCAAAACTATTTTTATGAACACAAACTGTAAGTAAGGAAATTACACACATTAAATGATATAGTTGTAGATAAATAAAGAATTGTGGACATTTTTTAAGAATTAGATAAATTTTTAATTTATTACTGATTCTTTTATTGAATTCTTATATTCATAAATGTGAAAAAACGTTCGAGTCAGATTTACCATTTAACAAAGGAAAAAAAATATATTTTAACATGAGGTATTTACTGACCTTTTTCAGAAAGAACTGTCTGCGCCTTTTTGTTTAAATTATATTTTGAACAGTTTGCAAGGTGTCGAGCAGTATCTGCGTGTTTCAATAAATCTCCATGGTGTGCTCGTAAATTTAATTCACACAACACAAATTTTGGGTTTTTAGAAAGCCAACCTTGATAATTGCAAAAGAAACACTTGTACTTTGTAATTTATCATAATATGATAAATAGTTACTAATATATAATATCATATATTATACAAGTATTAAGTATACAGAATATTTCATATCCAATTAGTAACGATTTATTCTGATTACAGATTTTTCCCATTTTTTTGGCTATTATTGAAATTTACTTGATTTTTTATCAAAACTTTATCAGCTAATTTATAAAATATGATTGGAATTTTAGTAAATCTTATACATTTAAAAAATTTGATATTTTCAATATTAATGGAGATGAGAATTCAAAATATGAACTACAAAATTCGTCCTCTATGGATGGCAAATTCGCGTGGAAAATGTATTCAGCGGAACGTGAATAAATAACAGTCAAAAGGGTTCTAAAATCATAGGCCGATAAGATAGTCATCTAAGCTAAAAAAAAAGTAAAATAAAAATGATTGAATCGATCTTTCAAAACCCCTCTACCTTAATGGCGCATTCAGACTAGAGCGACGTATTGTCGCACATCGCGCGCGATGAATTCCTAATCCCGGAGTTTTTGAGATTCGTTATAAGTTTAACGGAATAATCACAGATCATAATTAGTCTATTATTTAATTTTACTCATATTCCACATTATTTTATTAAATTCTTAATTAACCATAGAATAATATACGCCTGCGAGGAATCCGTATTGCTTAACTGTCACATCATGCGACAAATTCGAAATGTCGCGGGCGATTTCAAACTTAACCCTCTTCACAGGCTTATATTTCTCTACGGTTGATTAGTAATACCATGAAAAGGTGTGGAATATGAACAAAATTAAATAATAAACCTATTACTACCTGAGATTATTCAATTAATGATATTACGAGTCGCAATAACTCCGCGATTAGGAAACTATCGCGCGCGATATTGGACGTACGTCGCTCTCGTCTAAATGCGCCATAAGGGTTCTAAAGTACTCAGTCGATAAGGTAGTATTCTATGCTAAGAAATCTAAATAAAAAATAGGGCTTTTCATTTCAATTCGCAAGCATACCATCTCTTTCTTTCACATGCATTCCGAACAGAAAAAGACCGACTGTCATGGCGTTCGGAATTGAAATGAAAAGCCCTGTTACAATCTTACAAGGTCACCACTTCAAAATTCTCTTAAGGGTCTGTTAAATAGCGACTCGCTATTTTAATCAAAATTCGCTGTTACCGATGCCGTATTTTGTCAATGTATAGGCCTCTAAATTAATCACAGAGATAATAACAATCTATAACCTCAAAAGTTAAAATTAAATATTATCACTAGAATAATGTAAATATGATACTTTCGCGATCATCTCTGAATAAATGTCAACGATATGGGTTGAAAATTCAACGAAAATTCCACGAAATTACCAAGAAGATACCATTGTGCCTTTATAGCCTTTATTGCAAAAGGAAAAAATTGAAAACAAAAAATGCCACGAGAAATATGTAAACGATGTGAAAACATTTGATTGCAAGTATTTTACTATTTTCCCCGATTTATCGACTTTTCATTATAATATTAAAGTTACTCGTGAACAAATTATCATAGTGAACGAAAACGAAGAAAAATTACCGGGAAATTGCATCGCTGATATTATCAACAAAGAATAAAAATAAACTTACCTTTGAATTGTGGTTCGGTTTCCCATGTCGTTTTATATTTTTTTTTTATATTTCGCCCACTTCCCCATTCTTTAATAGAATATCTCAAATATGTAGGCACTAAGGTACTACAAAATTATAAAACGCTACAACAAAAATCTCAATCTCGAACTTGAAAACCGCCTGCGCCAAAATTGAAACACGAAACCAAGAGTATGTATGATGGAGGATTCGTATTCGTAATGTCTATTGTACTCAGTGCACCCTGAGTGCATCTGGGTATTACATATAGCATATTCGGGAGGTTACACCGTTTCTGCACGGTCCCATAAGAGCTCATGTTAAAATGTGCACCTGCGCGGTGCACATTTGCACGGCGCAGATGCAGATTTTACATGGGCCGAATACGTGCACTACACGAGTGCAAATTTCAGCCGAATACGCTAATAGATGGCGGATGCGCGTTGCCAAATCAACGAATATTAGATACAGATTGTATGTATGTATGTAGCTCAAATTAGGTTGGTGGCGCTACGGTCGATCGTCAGAGATTTGTAGGTCCCTACTCCCTGGCAGTTCAGGCACCAGTATAGTCAGTGTTCAAATCGCAAAATTGGACCGAGTCGCCCAAAATCTCGAAGTCGCCCAAAAGTCGCAATATTTTTTCAGCAAATCGCCCAAATTGGGATGGTCGCAAAAGTCATAAATTTTGTCGCAATTTTCGCCGACAAGTCGCCCAAATTGCGATAAATCGCCCAATCTGACAGCCCTGCACAGCAGAGATTATAGGGGAGATTGCTCAGTTGGCTGAATTCAGCGTGCCGATTTTGAAAACTCCGTAAAGTGGAGCCCCGAGGGAATCCCATCTGTAACTAAATGATGGAAAAGGAGAGAAATATATTTAACTACGGGAAAGCATTGGACAGAGTTTGATGGAAATTAAACATAACACTATCAGTACGAAGGGAGCATGAGGGGACCGCGGGGCATAGCGGGGTTGGTTTCGTAACTTGACATCGGAGAGCCAAAAAGGAATCGAGAAGACGGCAGGGACGAATCGCACAATGTGCGCACGGGGCCCTGCGCTAAGGCGGATTGAAAATTTTATTATTTTTGTAAGAAATAAAAATGCCTTATTATGCAAAATTATTCAATAATTATATTTCAATTTATATTTGTAGTAAATCATCAATTAAAATTATTATTACTGAGCAGTAATTATTTAAACTTGTGTAATTTTTAATATTACACATTCATTTTTCAGTGACAATTTTATATTAACAATTTTTTTATTTCATTATTTATATAAATAACAGGTAAATAGGTCCTTAATTCTCATTTCTTTAATTATTATTATATTAATAGCATTTAATTATTTAATTTTATAGAATTAAGTAATCCATCACATGTTCAGTTCATTATCTTTTTCAATGTAAGGAGTAATAGTCAATACACTTATAATTCAGTCATTTCTTGATTTAAATTATCTAAACGCTATTACTTGACATCATTTTTTCTATGAATAATAAGTTAATATATATCACTGTACAAACAGCACTGCATTAATTATTTTCAGTAAAATTACACAATTATCAACATTGCACCCTCAATGTTGTATTTGCTGCGTTAAAAAAGGATAAGAAATTTTTTGTTTGCTGTTAATTTAATAATACCATTTTCCTCCATTCATTTGCATATCATCCGATGGTCGAATGGTTTAATCGCCGATTTTAGATTCGTGAACTAATTCGTGGTTTGAGTCTCGGACTAATTCGTGGTTTGAGTCGCGGACTGACTCGCGGGCTGATTCGCGGATTGATTCGCATTTTTGATTTACTGTTTAGTACGCGAGCTTATAATTCAAGACTCGCGGCGCTGTCGCAGCATGCGAGGTGATAGATTCGTGAACTAATTCGTGGTTTGAGTCTCGGACTGACTCGTGGTTTGAGTCGCGGACTGACTCGCGGGCCGATTCGCGGATTGATTCGCATTTTTGATTTACTGTTTAGTACGCGGTTTCAAGACTCTCTCATTGGGAAATCTGACCGTCGCTTATGAGGTCATTAAGATGACGCAAGACTTCGTCTCACACAAATTTTAAAAACCTACAATCAAGGCGTTGACCTCTCCCTTATCATCGACCATCCTTGGGAAAACACATGTGAATTCCAAGCACATTAGATAATATATCGGGACCTATGTCTCTGTAGATTTCCATTAGTCTAAATACCAGCTTGAAGCGCAATCTCGTATATCGACGACGTACTTTTTAAATCTCACACAAATTTTAAAAACCTACAATCAGGGCGTTGACCTCTCCCTTGTCATGATGTAAGTTCGAATTCACCTTTCAGAGTTTTCTCTCGTCGGGGAAATCTATCCATATACCAGCTTGAAGCGTAATCTCGTATATCGACGACCTTTGCCATGTGTCGAAAATCAAATTTCAAAAGTCGCCTTCATTAAAGGTCAGATATTGCTACATTATAGTCACTTATGGAAATACATCGTATTCGGTAGGAACCGTATTGAGAGTGAAAGTAAAATGACCTTTTCCTCGTGCGTACACCGTTACCGACCTAATTCGGATGTTACATATCTTTTTTGATGAATTGACAGCGTAGATTTCCATTAGTCTGAATACCAGTTTGAAGGTGTCTAGCTCAATCTCGTATATCGACGACCTACTTTTTAAATCTCACACAAATTTTAAAAACCTACAATCAGGGCGTTGACCTCTCCCTTACCATGTTGTAAGTTTGAATTCACCTTTCAGAGTTTTCTCTCGTCGGGGGAAATCTATCCATCAATATGACAGTCGTCTTGACAAGCCGTTAGTGTATCTCAATGATCTCCAATAGTGACGAAACCGCTGAGCACCCTTCACACAAAACCGCTAAGACCATTTTAAAATTAATTTAGAAAAGCCTCTAAGCAAGTCTCAACGCGTTCAAAAGACCTGGTGTCGACCCCCTGATGCGCGGAAACCTTTTCCTCGTGCGTTCTACTATCATCTCTCTCGCTCTCGCATACTCTTATTTAGATCCATTAACATTAGCAGTATACCATTTTTATGGTCGTCGATTATCCGTGGATCACTTATTCACCGTACATTTGTTTTCCTGAAACTTTCGAAAATGTATACAGGTCCAAACACGTTTAAAAGGTCATTGCACAATTTCTTCAAAACATTATCTATTTACCAAATTTCGGCAATCCGTGACGTAAGAGAAAGGAAGCAGTCTAATTCAAATATTCCAATGTCATAATTTCTATGATCTCTCTAGCTCTCACATACTCTTTCTTAGATCCATTAACATTAGCAGTATACCGTTTTCACGGTTGTCGATTATGCGTCGATCACTTATTCACCGTACATTTGTTTTCTCGAAACTCTCGAAATTGTATACAGGTCCAGACATCGTTTCAAAGGAATGTCGCGTTCCTGTGTCTATGTTTGACAGTACGTAAGCACCTCTATTTCAAATATTGTATTTCTACATCAATATGGTAGATGTCTAAAAGATTTTTGAGGCCTTGAACAGGGTTTACAGCACTCTTGAAGAAGACGCTGCTGAGGATCAATTTTCCAACTTCATTCGAGAATCCATCAAAAAGATTGAGAAAATCAATTAATTCTTAAGGACCAATCCTCACATTCCAAATGGGGTGAAGTTATCATTGGAGACACGTATTCATTGCATCACGGTACAGAGGGTTACAGCTGCTCACAGATTAATTAGCGTATCTCAATGATCTCCAATAGAGACAAAACCGTCGAGTCCCTTCACCCAAGACCATTTTGAAATTAACGTAGAAAAGCCGCTAAGCAAGTCTCAACGCGTTCAAAAGACCTGGCGCCGACCCCCTAATATTGTTATAAAAATGTCCAGCCGTTAGATGGTCATTGCAAACGGCCTCTTTCTAATGCGTGATCTTAAGAAATTAGTTCATAAATATTGAAAAGTACTGGCTGTTACACATTAGTATTGTCATGTGAGGAATGTCGAAAAAAAAAAAAATTGCAAAAGCAATTCATTAAAGGTCAGCTATTGCTACATCATATTCGCTTCTCGATGCCTATGTGGAAATACAGCGTAGGCTAGGAACCGTATTTTGAATGTGAACATAAAATTCTAATAATGACCTTTTCCTCCTGCGTGCTACTACCATCTCTCTTGCTCTCTAGTACCCGTTGTTAGATTATACCGTTATCACGGTCATCGAAATCGCCGATTGCCAGCCGATCATTTTCACCATATATTTTCCATGTATACAGGTTCAGACGCGTTTAAAGTCATTGCGCAATTTCATCAAAAGGTATACCAAGTAACACATTTTCTCTTTCCAAAATTTTTAGACAACCTCCACCATAATAGAAAGGAGATGATCTCAGTTCTGTATTTTATCTAGGAATAACATGGCGGGCCACCTGTAGACCAACTCACCCCTTTGTTAACAAAAGTAGCATAAATAAATAAATAAATAAATAATTTATAATAATAATATTTAAATAGTAATAAATTTCACATAATCCGAATAGCGTGTATTAAAATGTATAATATAGAAATGATGGAAGAAGCTAGCAGTAATTAGAAAGAGAGGATGATACGCTTATTCCCTATGCATTTATCTATTCACGATATTTACGTGTTTTCATGACGTTCGAGCCATAGCTATACGAGTTTGGACACGTGGGTAATGTAATTAATCAGGTTCCTGACCGTTTTTTAATATGTGTACAATTTACGACATCTTAAACATCGCCATACAAGTTTCGACCTGTTAATTACCCGTAGACTTTACTATACGGTAACAATGAATCTGACTTCTCACAAGTGACGAACACATACGAGTATCGACTTGCTTCTAATATAATTAATTAATCTTCATTTAATATTTCCCACTTTTAAAATTTCTGAGAATAAGAAGATCGAAATGACGACGTAAAAATCTAAGAGAAGCGTGTAAAATTCAACAGTTTCTTTCTATCTTTACGCACAGTTTTGTGTCTTTTAAGTAAAAAGTTAAAGGAAATGATAATGCTGCCATCTTTTGGTATGTTTAAAGAGATTGCAGAATCTGCGTGTTGCAGAATGAAATATGTGGGTGCATCTAAAATGCATAGATTCATCGTAGGCTGTCATCATACACTTGCTGATATGAGTGGCTATGGAGCGATTACAACTGAATATGAGGTTCTTGAAAATTGAATCTAGTTGACAATTAACCTTATTATCACCATACAAAAGAATATGAAAGTGAAATTGTTAAATATTACCGCGCATCTACTGCAAAGCGAAAGCAATCTCGCTATTTTTAAAATACCTATACTGCCATTACTAGACATCCCTCTGAAATTAACACTTTGCATAGTCTTTAATCATAGGCGGTTGTCTATCTGCGGTATCATCACTCGTTTCAAAACGTTTATTGACGACATTCACGTAAATCTGGATGCATTTGCATTGTGAGTGGTAAGCATGACCATACTTCTTCAATTTCAAGTTCTGCAAACGTTGACATGAAATCTATAGGTAGACTCGATGTCTTTTGTTTCCATTAATGCAAGACGCTTCACTTCATAGTAAATTCTCATTGACCTTCGAAGAGATGCAGGCTAGTCTTGAAGATTTTACAGTATACAATTTTAAAGCATTTTAACATTTTCTTTAGCACACTTTCCGTTAAATGTATGATTTTCGCAATTTATTGAAAATCGACGTTGTTGTTGTCCTATGAGTTTCGGTAGAGATGGACAGGCTAATATGTCTATATCGACAATATTGTCAGCATCTAAAATTTCCTGCAACCTATGTCTTTTATTTGTCTGCGCCTTTTATGTATATCTTGTGAGCACATGTAACGATGTCTTCCAACGTTTCGTTGATTCCATCAAAGGGTATATCGCCCGATTCCAATCGTAGACCATGATAATTGTGCATTAACCAATTGTTTTATGTTCAAAACGTACTTTACTACATTACTGTCGGAAATATCCATAATGTACATTTCCTTCGATATAAACTGATTACCAGATCCGGGGAATCCTTGCACGTCGACAATATTCTACATTTCTAGTATCTAATACTGATTTGCTTGTCCCCTTCATTAATTGACGCATCATTCTCTCTCACACACACTCTTTGCCCCTTCCACATACGGCGTGGTACCTCTAACTTATGGGTATACGTCGTACCTTTCTCTCTCTAGATCGTAGTATCTCTTCGTAAAATCCTATGAATCGGAAATCAAATCAGAGTGTAACAAAAACGTCGATTCTTCAGCGGGCCAACACTTGAGATTTTCGATAGTTTGTGAGTTACGATACTCAGATGATGAAGAAGTTAAACGTAATATTAAATCGTTTCAAGTACTAGCACCAGTATGATGGTCACCGCACTTTCACAATTGAATAAATCTTTTCTACGATATTCGATCTAATTGAAATGTGCATAGAAGTATGAATACAAGTTTCGATTGGTTTATAATACAATTGAGCGTGCCAAAGATCTCTAAATTTTAAATAAAAAATGATCAGTCATTAACTTGACATCCTTTAAACAATTAATTTTTGTATGTATATTAAATAGCGATACACTGCAGTCTTAAATCAAATAATTAAAATCATTACATCTTAAAGTCAGTCCATGCATAAATCTTACATGGTCTAAGTCATCTTATCTACACTACATCTTTCTTTCTGTAAATGCAAAACAAAACGAAAGACAACAAAGTATTTATCATTATGATAATAACAAATTCTTTCACATTAGAACCGCGTCTAATAGCCCACATAAGGTCGCCTTATTCGTAGTGAATTTAACTTTCGAACTGTCATCTTTAATTGTCGATCATTCTCTCTCTCTCATTAGCTACCGATTTGTTGCATCTATACGAATACTCTTACATCAAATCGAGTCGTATGCACATTCTTGTGTTGTAACATTCACACGACTATGGAATGAAATTCATTCTTAAAACCCAACAAGTACAAGCGTAAATGTATTTTAATACTAACGAATGGTATACCTCTTGATTCGAAATTGTATGTAGCGTAACCGACATGACTATTTAATTCCGTTTACAATAATGATTTGGAGATTCACACCGCACGAAACGTTGTTATATTTGACAGATTTTTGCTACTTCCACATTGTAATCTTAATTAGTTAACTAAGTTATTCACGTATCAATACTATTGTTATATGTAGGTATTTTGTTCAATATATTGCCATAAGGAGAATGTCCTCCTATCCATCACACCTGTAATATGTGTAATACCAAAAGATACAAGTCATTATATCAATAAATAATTTTCATAGTAATAAATTAACCTTTAAAAACTTCTCATGTTTTCACATCATGCACTAAAATTTCAGATTATTATTATTATTATTAATAATATTGAATCGTTTATAGAACTGATGTTTTCATACATAATCACTTAAAAAGACTGCTACCGTATATGAAATATAAGACTAAACAACAATTCAACATGAAGACATGCATAGATTAATTCTACTTAAAACATTAGTCATTTTGAAAGGAAAAGTGAAAAATTCTCAATTACCTATATGTAAAGCTTCTATCTTACTTCTATCTTACTTCATGTTTCTTTTCGACAGTCCAAACACATCGGTACATAAACACACTTTCAATAATTATTGAATAATTTCTTATATAAGGGAGTAAATATTCAACGATTTTTTCGTAAATAATGAAACAATTTAATATATACGATCATTATACAATTTTACTAAAACAAGCTTAATTGCGGTGTTTTGGAAATGTTGATGACAAAGTATGAATATGCAATTAAATGAATCATTTAACACACGTATATCTATCATTACGTTCAATTATATAATTTTTTAATACTGTAACACGTACATATTTACAATATTTGCAGACTGTACGTCAGTCTTTTCATTTTCACGTTTAGACTAAAATGTGCGTCAAAACTGACTCTTGCTCGTCATTGGTCAGTTTCTGTGTAATACATACATCATTTATTTGACACTTACATTATTGCTCTCTCACACACAAAAGGTATCATCACGCAATGTCGTAAACAAATAAAAGAACCAAATCTTCGACGGCCGAAATAACGGAAATTATGTCCTTTGATTGTCAGTCTTAATTTTTAGTAAGGTGCTCGTTAATATCTGGAGTAGCTGAAATTTTTATCTTTAAAATATGAAATACACGATTACGCCATAGTCAAAAGGTATGTGCTATGGAAATATTGAAACTATATAGATGAAGTTAAGGAATATTAATAGTGTGAGGAATGTTAGCAGAGACGATGCGAAATAAACTTATAATATAAGAAAGCTACTGAGATATTAATGGAAAATTCAAAATAATTACAAATTTTGAAAGTGAATACTACGATTGAGATGTATTATGTTAGAAGAAGAATATCAGTGAGAGTATAATGTAATACTGGGAAAGTAATAATGTATATAAAATTATTATTAATTATGGGTAAATAAATATTATTCGTATATTCTACACGTTTAAGTGTGCACAGTATGAAATAAGACGGTAGATTGCTGTACTCTCAGAGTCGAAAGAAAACACTTAGAGTAATCTTTAGAGAATAAATGTGTTCAAACATATGGATTGGAAAATATACAAATTTCACGCATAAAATATTAGTTAACTAACGTTTCCAATATAAGATAAGTAAGATGCAGAACACAGTAAACTTGTAAGAGAAGTTTAGACTCGGAGAAATATTTCAAGTATAATAATACATTTGAAGTGAAAATATTATCTCGATTATTTGCTAGATGTTTTTGGTATAGGTAGAATATTAGTGTAGGTATTAGTTCTTAGTAAGGTGTTCGTTAATATCTGGAGTGGCTACAATTTATCTTTAAAATATGAATTCAATATAGAGAGTGCGAGCAGATATATTACAAAATACAATAATCAAAAATAAAACACGACGCTTTGAAGGGTACATATTGAATATTGTGAGGAATTAAATGTAAGATAAGGAATTAGATACTTACCGATCTACATTAAACAATATGTTTATTATGAATCTAGTCGACAGTATATACTTATGATTTATAAAGAATCGTATTAATAACTGTGAATGCTTTTGCCTATAATATACGACATTTCCTTCATCGGTGTGGGTAAGAAATTTCAGACACTGGCAATAGTACTCATCTCAATATGTTGCGTTTGCACCTTTGGTCAAGATTAAACTAAAGAATCATTATTGTCATCAGTAACGTGAATGCATTCAGATTTAAGAACATATACAACATATTGTAAAGGTGTTTCAAAGCTCCGATGTACTAGATGCCTATAATTAATGACGAGCAAGAGTCAGTTTTGACGCACATTTTAGTCTAAACGTGAAAATGAAAAGACTGACGTACAGTCTGCAAATATTGTAAATATGTACGTGTTACAGTATTAAAAAATTATATAATTGAACGTAATGATAGATATACGTGTGTTAAATGATTCATTTAATTGCATATTCATACTTTGTCATCAACATTTCCAAAACACCGCAATTAAGCTTGTTTTAGTAAAATTGTATAATGATCGTATATATTAAATTGTTTCATTATTTACGAAAAAATCGTTGAATATTTACTCCCTTATATAAGAAATTATTCAATAATTATTGAAAGTGTGTTTATGTACCGATGTGTTTGGACTGTCGAAAAGAAACATGAAGTAAGATAGAAGTAAGATAGAAGCTTTACATATAGGTAATTGAGAATTTTTCACTTTTCCTTTCAAAATGACTAATGTTTTAAGTAGAATTAATCTATGCATGTCTTCATGTTGAATTGTTGTTTAGTCTTATATTTCATATACGGTAGCAGTCTTTTTAAGTGATTATGTATGAAAACATCAGTTCTATAAACGATTCAATATTATTAATAATAATAATAATAATCTGAAATTTTAGTGCATGATGTGAAAACATGAGAAGTTTTTAAAGGTTAATTTATTACTATGAAAATTATTTATTGATATAATGACTTGTATCTTTTGGTATTACACATATTACAGGTGTGATGGATAGGAGGACATTCTCCTTATGGCAATATATTGAACAAAATACCTACATATAACAATAGTATTGATACGTGAATAACTTAGTTAACTAATTAAGATTACAATGTGGAAGTAGCAAAAATCTGTCAAATATAACAACGTTTCGTGCGGTGTGAATCTCCAAATCATTATTGTAAACGGAATTAAATAGTCATGTCGGTTACGCTACATACAATTTCGAATCAAGAGGTATACCATTCGTTAGTATTAAAATACATTTACGCTTGTACTTGTTGGGTTTTAAGAATGAATTTCATTCCATAGTCGTGTGAATGTTACAACACAAGAATGTGCATACGACTCGATTTGATGTAAGAGTATTCGTATAGATGCAACAAATCGGTAGCTAATGAGAGAGAGAGAATGATCGACAATTAAAGATGACAGTTCGAAAGTTAAATTCACTACGAATAAGGCGACCTTATGTGGGCTATTAGACGCGGTTCTAATGTGAAAGAATTTGTTATTATCATAATGATAAATACTTTGTTGTCTTTCGTTTTGTTTTGCATTTACAGAAAGAAAGATGTAGTGTAGATAAGATGACTTAGACCATGTAAGATTTATGCATGGACTGACTTTAAGATGTAATGATTTTAATTATTTGATTTAAGACTGCAGTGTATCGCTATTTAATATACATACAAAAATTAATTGTTTAAAGGATGTCAAGTTAATGACTGATCATTTTTTATTTAAAATTTAGAGATCTTTGGCACGCTCAATTGTATTATAAACCAATCGAAACTTGTATTCATACTTCTATGCACATTTCAATTAGATCGAATATCGTAGAAAAGATTTATTCAATTGTGAAAGTGCGGTGACCATCATACTGGTGCTAGTACTTGAAACGATTTAATATTACGTTTAACTTCTTCATCATCTGAGTATCGTAACTCACAAACTATCGAAAATCTCAAGTGTTGGCCCGCTGAAGAATCGACGTTTTTGTTACACTCTGATTTGATTTCCGATTCATAGGATTTTACGAAGAGATACTACGATCTAGAGAGAGAAAGGTACGACGTATACCCATAAGTTAGAGGTACCACGCCGTATGTGGAAGGGGCAAAGAGTGTGTGTGAGAGAGAATGATGCGTCAATTAATGAAGGGGACAAGCAAATCAGTATTAGATACTAGAAATGTAGAATATTGTCGACGTGCAAGGATTCCCCGGATCTGGTAATCAGTTTATATCGAAGGAAATGTACATTATGGATATTTCCGACAGTAATGTAGTAAAGTACGTTTTGAACATAAAACAATTGGTTAATGCACAATTATCATGGTCTACGATTGGAATCGGGCGATATACCCTTTGATGGAATCAACGAAACGTTGGAAGACATCGTTACATGTGCTCACAAGATATACATAAAAGGCGCAGACAAATAAAAGACATAGGTTGCAGGAAATTTTAGATGCTGACAATATTGTCGATATAGACATATTAGCCTGTCCATCTCTACCGAAACTCATAGGACAACAACAACGTCGATTTTCAATAAATTGCGAAAATCATACATTTAACGGAAAGTGTGCTAAAGAAAATGTTAAAATGCTTTAAAATTGTATACTGTAAAATCTTCAAGACTAGCCTGCATCTCTTCGAAGGTCAATGAGAATTTACTATGAAGTGAAGCGTCTTGCATTAATGGAAACAAAAGACATCGAGTCTACCTATAGATTTCATGTCAACGTTTGCAGAACTTGAAATTGAAGAAGTATGGTCATGCTTACCACTCACAATGCAAATGCATCCAGATTTACGTGAATGTCGTCAATAAACGTTTTGAAACGAGTGATGATACCGCAGATAGACAACCGCCTATGATTAAAGACTATGCAAAGTGTTAATTTCAGAGGGATGTCTAGTAATGGCAGTATAGGTATTTTAAAAATAGCGAGATTGCTTTCGCTTTGCAGTAGATGCGCGGTAATATTTAACAATTTCACTTTCATATTCTTTTGTATGGTGATAATAAGGTTAATTGTCAACTAGATTCAATTTTCAAGAACCTCATATTCAGTTGTAATCGCTCCATAGCCACTCATATCAGCAAGTGTATGATGACAGCCTACGATGAATCTATGCATTTTAGATGCACCCACATATTTCATTCTGCAACACGCAGATTCTGCAATCTCTTTAAACATACCAAAAGATGGCAGCATTATCATTTCCTTTAACTTTTTACTTAAAAGACACAAAACTGTGCGTAAAGATAGAAAGAAACTGTTGAATTTTACACGCTTCTCTTAGATTTTTACGTCGTCATTTCGATCTTCTTATTCTCAGAAATTTTAAAAGTGGGAAATATTAAATGAAGATTAATTAATTATATTAGAAGCAAGTCGATACTCGTATGTGTTCGTCACTTGTGAGAAGTCAGATTCATTGTTACCGTATAGTAAAGTCTACGGGTAATTAACAGGTCGAAACTTGTATGGCGATGTTTAAGATGTCGTAAATTGTACACATATTAAAAAACGGTCAGGAACCTGATTAATTACATTACCCACGTGTCCAAACTCGTATAGCTATGGCTCGAACGTCATGAAAACACGTAAATATCGTGAATAGATAAATGCATAGGGAATAAGCGTATCATCCTCTCTTTCTAATTACTGCTAGCTTCTTCCATCATTTCTATATTATACATTTTAATACACGCTATTCGGATTATGTGAAATTTATTACTATTTAAATATTATTATTATAAATTATTTATTTATTTATTTATTTATGCTACTTTTGTTAACAAAGGGGTGAGTTGGTCTACAGGTGGCCCGCCATGTTATTCCTAGATAAAATACAGAACTGAGATCATCTCCTTTCTATTATGGTGGAGGTTGTCTAAAAATTTTGGAAAGAGAAAATGTGTTACTTGGTATACCTTTTGATGAAATTGCGCAATGACTTTAAACGCGTCTGAACCTGTATACATGGAAAATATATGGTGAAAATGATCGGCTGGCAATCGGCGATTTCGATGACCGTGATAACGGTATAATCTAACAACGGGTACTAGAGAGCAAGAGAGATGGTAGTAGCACGCAGGAGGAAAAGGTCATTATTAGAATTTTATGTTCACATTCAAAATACGGTTCCTAGCCTACGCTGTATTTCCACATAGGCATCGAGAAGCGAATATGATGTAGCAATAGCTGACCTTTAATGAATTGCTTTTGCAATTTTTTTTTTTTTCGACATTCCTCACATGACAATACTAATGTGTAACAGCCAGTACTTTTCAATATTTATGAACTAATTTCTTAAGATCACGCATTAGAAAGAGGCCGTTTGCAATGACCATCTAACGGCTGGACATTTTTATAACAATATTAGGGGGTCGGCGCCAGGTCTTTTGAACGCGTTGAGACTTGCTTAGCGGCTTTTCTACGTTAATTTCAAAATGGTCTTGGGTGAAGGGACTCGACGGTTTTGTCTCTATTGGAGATCATTGAGATACGCTAATTAATCTGTGAGCAGCTGTAACCCTCTGTACCGTGATGCAATGAATACGTGTCTCCAATGATAACTTCACCCCATTTGGAATGTGAGGATTGGTCCTTAAGAATTAATTGATTTTCTCAATCTTTTTGATGGATTCTCGAATGAAGTTGGAAAATTGATCCTCAGCAGCGTCTTCTTCAAGAGTGCTGTAAACCCTGTTCAAGGCCTCAAAAATCTTTTAGACATCTACCATATTGATGTAGAAATACAATATTTGAAATAGAGGTGCTTACGTACTGTCAAACATAGACACAGGAACGCGACATTCCTTTGAAACGATGTCTGGACCTGTATACAATTTCGAGAGTTTCGAGAAAACAAATGTACGGTGAATAAGTGATCGACGCATAATCGACAACCGTGAAAACGGTATACTGCTAATGTTAATGGATCTAAGAAAGAGTATGTGAGAGCTAGAGAGATCATAGAAATTATGACATTGGAATATTTGAATTAGACTGCTTCCTTTCTCTTACGTCACGGATTGCCGAAATTTGGTAAATAGATAATGTTTTGAAGAAATTGTGCAATGACCTTTTAAACGTGTTTGGACCTGTATACATTTTCGAAAGTTTCAGGAAAACAAATGTACGGTGAATAAGTGATCCACGGATAATCGACGACCATAAAAATGGTATACTGCTAATGTTAATGGATCTAAATAAGAGTATGCGAGAGCGAGAGAGATGATAGTAGAACGCACGAGGAAAAGGTTTCCGCGCATCAGGGGGTCGACACCAGGTCTTTTGAACGCGTTGAGACTTGCTTAGAGGCTTTTCTAAATTAATTTTAAAATGGTCTTAGCGGTTTTGTGTGAAGGGTGCTCAGCGGTTTCGTCACTATTGGAGATCATTGAGATACACTAACGGCTTGTCAAGACGACTGTCATATTGATGGATAGATTTCCCCCGACGAGAGAAAACTCTGAAAGGTGAATTCAAACTTACAACATGGTAAGGGAGAGGTCAACGCCCTGATTGTAGGTTTTTAAAATTTGTGTGAGATTTAAAAAGTAGGTCGTCGATATACGAGATTGAGCTAGACACCTTCAAACTGGTATTCAGACTAATGGAAATCTACGCTGTCAATTCATCAAAAAAGATATGTAACATCCGAATTAGGTCGGTAACGGTGTACGCACGAGGAAAAGGTCATTTTACTTTCACTCTCAATACGGTTCCTACCGAATACGATGTATTTCCATAAGTGACTATAATGTAGCAATATCTGACCTTTAATGAAGGCGACTTTTGAAATTTGATTTTCGACACATGGCAAAGGTCGTCGATATACGAGATTACGCTTCAAGCTGGTATATGGATAGATTTCCCCGACGAGAGAAAACTCTGAAAGGTGAATTCGAACTTACATCATGACAAGGGAGAGGTCAACGCCCTGATTGTAGGTTTTTAAAATTTGTGTGAGATTTAAAAAGTACGTCGTCGATATACGAGATTGCGCTTCAAGCTGGTATTTAGACTAATGGAAATCTACAGAGACATAGGTCCCGATATATTATCTAATGTGCTTGGAATTCACATGTGTTTTCCCAAGGATGGTCGATGATAAGGGAGAGGTCAACGCCTTGATTGTAGGTTTTTAAAATTTGTGTGAGACGAAGTCTTGCGTCATCTTAATGACCTCATAAGCGACGGTCAGATTTCCCAATGAGAGAGTCTTGAAACCGCGTACTAAACAGTAAATCAAAAATGCGAATCAATCCGCGAATCGGCCCGCGAGTCAGTCCGCGACTCAAACCACGAGTCAGTCCGAGACTCAAACCACGAATTAGTTCACGAATCTATCACCTCGCATGCTGCGACAGCGCCGCGAGTCTTGAATTATAAGCTCGCGTACTAAACAGTAAATCAAAAATGCGAATCAATCCGCGAATCAGCCCGCGAGTCAGTCCGCGACTCAAACCACGAATTAGTCCGAGACTCAAACCACGAATTAGTTCACGAATCTACCACCTCGCATGCTGCGACAGCGCCGCGACTGTGGCGACGCCTGGTGGCGGCGGCGGGAACTGATTTCAAACTGTCCCTATTCATCTACTGGGTAGCCCTCAGAAAGTCTTCTAAAAAGCGGTATTTGCGGGATGACTGAAGAAAAATATCTACTAAGATCACGGCTTCGTAGCTCATGCGCAAAATCTTGGCAAATCGCATCTAAACGCGCTTCCCAGTGATCCGCCGAGAAGTCGGCCCATAGATCCTCAGAGGCGGGCGAGCTCATTACATCTTTCAGCTGCTGTATCCAGTTCAGTGCACCTGAATCCGGATTTCCCTGACTGAGCTCCCACAACCTAATCAGACCCATCGTTGACAGACTGGTCGTCGGCTGCCTGAGAAGTCTAACAATAAATAGCATCGTCCGATGAATTATTTCAACCGATATTGGGTATAGACCCAATTCGAGCCGTAGTAAATAAGCTGGTGTCGACCTCGGAAGGCAAAATAGCCTCTTAAAAAACTCGAGCTGAATTGATTGGAGCTGGTCAAGGTAACAGATAGACCAGCAGGGTGCAGCGTAAGGTAAGACGGAAGTAATCGAGGCCTGATAGAGCTTGAGGACACCTCCCCACGAATCCGCCTTAATAGAAGCCATGACAGCCAGGGTAGAGGCCGCTGCCTGTCGTGTTCTGACTACCATGTTTTCCATAGCCTTCAGCCATCTTGCAGATGAAGAGACAATAACTCCCAAATAAAGAAAAAGAAGGCTTTTGAAGATGAGTCAAGCGGACCTCCCTTTCTAAAGATTACTACTTTAGTTTTTGGTACACTGACTGTAAGTCCATTCATATTGCAATAAGTTGCAAGAGCTTTCAGCTTGGATTTAAGATCAGCAGTCGAGAAAGCGAATATTGCCAAGTCATCTGGATAAAGTAGCATCATCAGGTCAAAAAGCAGAGTGTGGTCGATGCCTCTCAATCCACAATCGCGGAAAAAATCAATTATATCGGAAATATAAATAATAAAAAGTAAAGGGCTCAGAATTTCACCCTGCAGGACACCCTCTGACACCCTGAACAGCTCAGAGAAGCCTGAACTGTTATTTATGTAAATCATCGCCGAGTCATATAACGCTTTATACAATAATATAAAAAAAAATTATGGATATAACGTTGCATTGAAAGAGGTACAACATTATAGTGATAAATGTAAACAATGTCACTGTTAAAATTAAAACAAAAAATTACTTGAACACAATATATTATTTGCGAAATAAAATAAAATATTACAAATTATGAAAAATACGTAAGTTTGATGAATGTAAATAATGAGTGCTTAGAAGTAATAATAATTTTAAATAATGATTTATGAGCAATATAAATTACTATACAATTATTAAAATAGTGTTGTGACCATAATATGTTGCATTTCGTGTAATGAGTCAGTATCTCCGTTAAATTTCAAAATTGTCAAAATAATATTGTCTGTTTTTATTTCGATTATTTCTCTCAATTTGCAATAATTATCAAATCAATTATCAAAATTCTTCGTTTTTATTTTCTTACACTTTTTCTACATAATGAAACAAATGAAATAACGCACGTGTACCAATGTTCATAATATCAAATAAAAATTAATTTAATTGTTTAAAGATATTGCAAACATTTATCTGAAAAGGTGACAAAGTACCTCGCTCGGTTGCGATTAGAATTAAATCAGTAGGCTGGATATGGTCGATTTTTGCAAAAATTAAAACAATTAAACTAAGATCAGTAGGTCGGGTATTTATAATAGGTAATCATGTGTAAATAAAATTAAAAAAAAAATTTCCAACGGAGATTCGAACTTCAAAATTTTAATTTACCAGTCCAACGCTGTAACCAGTCAACCACGGTACAATTGTTTTTTCAAGTAAAAAAGTTTAAAATTTTGAATTTCGAATCTCCGTTGGGAAATTTTTTTTTTAATTTTATTTACACATTATTACCTATTATAAATACCCGACCTACTGATCTTATTTTAATTGTTTTAATTTTTGCAAAAATCGACCATATCCAGCCTACTGATTTAATTCTAATCGTAACCGAGCCAGGTACTTTATACCACCCTTTTCAGATAAATGTTTGCAATATCTTTAAACAATTAATTAATTTTTATTTTTAGCATTACAAAGTTTGATAGTTTACGTTATTCACATGCACAATACGTACATTGGTACACGTGCGTTATTTCGTTTGCTTCTACTAATATATATATATATATATATATATATAAAATTCTTAGTTTTTATTTTTTTACAATTATATAAAAAACAGTGTAGGGAAAGAAAAAGTGAGAATTTTTTTTTATTCGTAATTTGTAAACCATAAGAGTGTAATTTTCGGAAGTCTTTGTAATCACCTTGGGCAGAGATTGTAGGGATAGAATTTGTAACGGATCTGACAAACAAATATTGTGATGACGGACCAATGTTATTGACAGAGTGAGACAGAAAAAGAGAGAGAGAGAGAGAGAGATCGGCGTAATTCGGAAGCGATCGCTATGGTTCGGTATCGCGTCGCAATCACAACGGGTTCGACACTCGAAATCAGCTCGTGTGCCAAGCACGTTGCTGTTTCCCGTAAAGTGTGTGTTGTTCCCGAAAGGGGTAAGTTCAAGAAAAGAGTTAAAATATAGTGAGAAATACTAATTTCATTAAACTGTGCAGCGTTTCATCGGGACCAGCAAAGCAGCATCTTAAGTTATTTGTATACAGTATGGAGGTTTGAGCGTGTGGGAGCTCATTGGTCGAACTGAACCGTAGACATTCGGTAAAGAAGGAAGTTTGGCTGCCTGAGTGTTTTGTGCTTTCTCGGTTTTTTTTTGTAACAGAAGTTTTTGGTTATTACGCGTAGTTGACTCTGTTGTATAAAATATAAAGAAAAAAGGAAAACACAACAATATTAATTCGAGTAATCGGTATGGACTGTTATTAATGTGAATAGTGAGAAGACGTTAACGAATGCTGTATGCCTGAAACGCGGTTTTATTGTATGATAAATTCATTTTGTAATCTACGCAATATCGCAATACAATATAATTTTGACCAAATCGATCGGAGAACTCTATTATTTTATTGATTGACGCATTGACCCTGTAATTTTGTTATAAATTATACGCAATAAATGTTTTTTGTACAAATATAGTAACGTAAATTTTTATTCCTTTCTTTAGTATTATTTTTAATTTTATAATATAATAACTATAATACAATTCTCAAAATACAATTTAATAGAAATGAAAAATATTAAATGTCTTTATTGTTGTACAATATCATTCTACTTTAGATCATTATTTCTTATTGTTCATTAATTACTGTAAAGTATTAAATTTTTAATTAATAAATTATCATATTAACAAGTACTTACTAGTCAGAATCACGTAAAAATATTTTTTCGACCATTTCTAATTAAAAAAAAAAAGGAACAAAATTAAAAGTACTATAATGTTTAAATAGTTTTTAACAAACTAAGCGATTAAAAAAAAAAAAAAATTCCGACCTGAAGGATGGAACTCAAATCGTCCCAAACGTGAAGTAAGCACACTACCACCTGAGCCATCACCAATTTAGATTTTTTATACATACCTATTATATAATTGGTTACCTGTTAAGCGTATAAACTTCAAATGTGTTATTTTCGAAAACGGCTGAATACTGCACCATATGTCTTTTTGAGAATTAAAAGGATAATAAGCACTACGTTATGGGAAAGTTTCAATAAAATCGATGAGGATCGCACCTGAAGTTCCCTATGTCAATTATTTACTTTATGCACGGATTTTCTCTGCGTTAAGTAGAACTTTAGTGCGTGAAGTGAGTGTCGTGCGTGAAGTAAACTTTACGCATTCCAGCCACTTCACGCACTGAATTTAGCTACTTCACAAAACTACTATTAAGTGTTTACTTTTGCACTGTTCATTAATTATGTTCTTCTATATTATTCTTTATAAACTTGGCCCTCGAAAAGACAAGAATGCGTCTTGTAAATTTAGGATTAAAAATAATGTCTTACATGCAGTAGTATGTGTTAAATTTTTAAATTTAAATAGTTCGTTTTGAGAAGCGCAAAATTAATTAATATCTTAAATATTGTGATACACTCCAACGTTACTGAAAGTTTTATGAGATATAAAATAGTTTCCGCTTCATGCCATTCAAACGTTTGAATGTTGACACATTCATGAGAAGGTAGCAGATTTACCAATAAAAAAGACACCGCAGAAAGGACACCTCGCGGACATAGACAATTTTTTATTGGGATTAAAAACCAATTCATACAATTTCTTTTCCTGAAATGCCTTTAAATTACAGGTAAATATAAATCAAATAAAAACGATTATGACATTGTAGATAGTTAATATATGTTTATTATATTGAATAAAAACTACGTTTAATATGCTTAATATATATATATATATATATTACAAATACTCAATGGAATGATGTAAAATGTAGAACTTTTCCGCCCTAAACGCAAGTCGTGCTAAAGTAATGCCATTACATCGAAAACACTTTTTTCACTTGCATCGAAAATTACTATTTTGATACAGGTGTCCGTAAAGTGTGATTTTACGGACTGATCTCTGCACTTTACGGACTAATAACAGTCGGTAAAGCCTACTTAAAATATAATTATTAATTGCCTACTTTTGCGAACAGTGTATAAAAAAATAGTGTTCGCTCCTCGCTTCGCCAGACCTCGGACGCACGATCTCCACTCGGTCCGTAAAATTAAACTTTACGGCCTAGGACCGAAAAGTACTATTTTCATTTATGTATGCTATATTCAACATGAATGCAATTATGCGATTATTAAAAGTAAAATTGTCAACTGATAAATAATATTTACAATGTTTTGGCAATTAGTAAAGCTGAAAAAACATTATTAATTGGCAGGATGTAAAGTAAGTATTGCAATTCCTTTTCACATGAGAAACAATACTCGATCACTGACATATTTTCTAACCTTTCTTTCAATTCATCGTCTCGAATACAAATGTTTATTTCTGAAAGGAAATGCAGCTGTAAAAGCAATTTAATTCTAATTTTTTATTTTTTATTGCAAACGAGTCGGTTATATGTAGTTGGAAATAACCCGGGTAATTTTTCTAAAATCCGTCTTTTGTTTATCACGAAGATTATGCTGCTATTCAGCTTGCGCGTGTCTTTTGTTGCGACTGCGTCCGATCATTAAGTGAGATTTAACCTGTGCATTAAGTTTTCTTGAAGTTTGTTATCATTTTACGAATTTTCTGAAACATAGTTAATCATAAACGATACTAAAATTTGTGGTTCTCACTAGCAAACAGACCTTATCTTTAAGGAACTTTGATTAAATTGATAGAAATTGTCGATAGTGAAAAACATTAATATACATTTGAGGTTAAGAGGGTGAATTTGACCGTGAGACAAGCGTGGCGATTTTGAAACATTTCAACATTATTTTTGTTATCGTTCCCATTTCGGAAAATTTTACCGAAAATGAGTGCCAAACAATATAAATGCGAACTCTGCGATAAGTGCATGTACGGAAATTGTAAGAACGGGAAAGCAACAGGTCATCATCTTTTTCTATTCCCCAACGTCAAAGATCCTCGACATCAGATTTGGATCAACAATTGCGGTATAAAATCTATATATTTTATTTTAAACATGAGGCATTTCGGGTCAATTGCTCGACTTGCTCATCAATGTTTTTCAATTTTGTTTTTTACCAAAATGAAATAAACATAATGCCATTTGCGTTGTTATATAATACCCAAAGATATCGAAAACATAAGAGTTCTTTGACAATTTCTCTGCATTCGGATCTTGCCACCATTTTTACGAAGAAACACACAATTACGATATAAAATTTCCCACTATGTCTCCTCCACCTAATATTCAAAGAGTTTCCATGGCTTTCCGTGTTAATATTTTTGTCTCTAGAAATATTTACGTTTCTGAAAATACCAAAGTATGCCCACATCATTTAAGTGATAATGGTCTATTACTGCCGAAATTTATCCAAGGATTGCAATTCATTGAGCGACCATACGTTATAAAAGGTCCGCAATTAAGTTTGTTTCTGCAAGAATTGCGAAATAGATGTACGAGCGGAAGTGAACGTTTTCGAGATGAAACTAATTTTACTGACGAGGACTTTAAAACCACTACATCCCTCACAAAAGAACTATTTTTAGATCTATTTGAATATTGTCAACCTATACAAGCAGAAGACAGTCCTAGATATGTCAAGAAAAGAGATCTTTTAATGTTTCTTTGTAAACTGAGACACGGGTTAACAGATTGCTTTTTAGCCGTTATATTCGATTATTCCAGTAGACAAACAGTAAGCGATATAATTGCTTTAGTCCGAAGGTCGCTGATGCAACATTTTGTACCCTTAAACATTGGATTCAATTCAATAACTAGAGACGATTATATTCAAAGACATGTTACGGAGTTTGCCAATACACTGTATAACTCTGAACCGAACGTACCTAAAGCAATTTGCTACATTAACGGTACCTACAGTAAAATTGAAAAAAGGAGTAACTACAGAGTTTTAAGGCAATCATTTTGTGTCCATAAAGGCTATCATTTGGTAAAGCCAGTGTTGATAGTTACTCCAGATGGTTTTATTTTAGATATACAAGGACCATACTTTTCCGATAGTCAAAATAATGATGCCCAATTGCTTCGAAATGAATTTGAAAGATACGTACAAGGCCATCCGTGAATGGCTGCAAGAGGATGACATTCTTAGTGTTGATCGCGGTTATCGAGACGTTACTGAATATCTAGAACGTTTAGGTATAAAGTACCACATGCCTTTTCTTCTTCAGCGTTGGCAAAAGCAACTATCTACTGAAGAAAGTAATTCATCAAGATTAGTGTCTAAAACTCGATAGATTGTAGAAGCCCGTAATGGGCATATTAAATCCATGTTCCGTTTTTTTTTTCTGAAACTATTCCAACTGCCCATGTTCAATTGTTCATAATCTTGGTGATTTTTATCGTATAGCCGGAGCTTTAATCAATAAGTTCCACGAACCGCAGTGTTGTTGGGGTTGGTCACTCGGCCCCAACAGCATTAAATGCTACAAGTGACATTCTGTCAGGAAAGGCGCAGGAGACTGCAAGTTTCGAGCGCCTAGGAGAAAAACTCCAACTCCTTGTGGAATTCATCCAGGAAAAGAAAAATCTCCACAAGGAGCTCAAGAATATGGCCAAAGGCACACTGCGTGCCTTTGGCCATTACGCCAGGGCACGAGAAAATTCGGGGGCTTCGCAGGCGTTGATTACCTGCCAGGACGGGGCGAGCCAAACGTCGCCCCTATTCCGTAAGCCCCCCGAACGGCCGGAGCGTAAAGGACCCTCGCCGCTGAAGCTGCCAGCGACAAAACGGGTCAGGAAAGAAGCGGATAAAGAGGAACGCCCCGTACCACCAGCTGCAGAACAACGGCGGCAACCCCAGTCGGAAGACCAGGACTGGGTTACGGTGGTCAGAAACGGCCTAAAGAAGAAGGCGAAGCAGCTGCAGCAACAACAACCGCAACAATACCAGCAGCAACAACATCCGCAGCAGCAACAGCAGCAACAATGACGGCAGCAGCAGCAGCAGCAGGGAACGGATGTCGGCAAGGGACACAGGGGGAAGCCGGAATCAAAAGCCGGCCTTCGACCCTTCCGCCCCGATGCCATCAAGATCAAGGCAGCGGACGGTGCGTCATATGTCGACATCCTGAAAACCATAAAAGCTGCGCCAGAACTGCAACAGTTAGGAGAAAGGGTGACCGCCATCAGGCGGACGAAAGCAGGCGAACTGCTCATAGAGCTTGCAACGCCTGGCGTGTGCACCCAAGAGCTCCAAGCAGCGGCCACGTCCATCCTAAAAGGGACAGCTGTCGTACAGGCACTGTCCCATAAGGAAGCCATCACCATCAAGGACATGGACGAGGCCACAACTCGGGAGGAGGTGGCACAGGCCATCATTGAGATGACTTCACCGGAAGCAGTGACCCCTGAGAATATCAAGCTCAGGGGAGCATATAGCGGAACCCAGGCGGCCAATATCTTGCTACCCGTCGCAGTAGCAAACACACTGCTGCAAAAGGGGAAGCTTAAAATTGGCTGGGTTAATTGCCGGGTTCGACTGCGCGAGGGACCCCCACGCTGTTACAGGTGCCACGAGAGCGGACATCTGGCAAGGGGTTGTAAGAGCGCGGTCGATCGCTCGGCGCAGTGCTTCCGGTGTGGCAAGGAGGGCCACAAGATTGAGGACTGCGTAGCCAAACATCGGGCAACGCAGGAGGTTGGAGCTCAGACCAACAATGGCGAAGGTGCTCCAAATAAACCTCAATCACTGTGCGGTGGCCCAGAACCTGATGTTTCAACTGGTCAAGGAGGAGAAGGCCGATATCGCCGTCATCAGCGAGGCTTACCGGGACCTTTGTAAACCGAGCTGGGTGAAGGATTCCACCAGCAAGGCGGCCATCTGGGTGTGTGGGAATCTCCACATATCCAATAAGATGTCCGACCCCCTGCCCAGCTTCACGTGGGTGGAGGTGGCTGGTATAAGACTATACAGTTGCTACCTCCCTCCCAGTCTTACCATCGACGAGTTCCAAGGATCCCTGGAGGCCATCGTCGCCAGTGCAAGAACCTCCCGACTCCCGTTAGCGATCGGGGGGGACTTCAATGCATGGGCGACGGAATGGGGTAGCGCGAAGACCAACCATCGAGGATATGCCCTCATTGAGGCCTTCTCGTTACTGGAGTTGGAGATTGCTAACACGGGGGGAAAGCCGACCTACTCCAAGGCCGGCAAGTCCTCCGTAGTCGACCTGACCTTCGTCGACCCAAAATTAATGGGGGACGGGTTGGGCTGGAAAGTTAGCGACCGATACACGGGCAGTGACCATCAAGCCTTGGTGTACCAGCTTCAAATGACCGGCAGACCAGTAGGAAAGGTGCAGAGCGCAAGCAAAGAGAGATGGGCACCGGCCACCTTCGATCGGGAAATGTTCCTCTACAGCTTGGAACAGACGGAGGTGGAGGGAACAGCAGAGGAGAGAGCCCGATGCCTCTCCCGAGCCATAACAGCGGCTTGCGATGCCTCTATGGCCGTGAAGACCAATCCTCGCGGCCGACCCCCAGTTTACTGGTGGAACGAGGAAATCGCAAATATCCGCCGAGAGTACCTTCGGGCTCGAAGGCTGCACCAGAGAGCAATCCATAAGCCCCGGTACTACCAACTGGCCGCGGACTATGAAAGAAAGAAAAAGAGGCTCAAGATTGCCATCAAAGCCGCAAAAAGAAAGTGCTGGCAAGACTTTTGTGAGGAGGTGGACCGCGATCCCTGGGGGCGACCGTATAAAACGGTCATGAATAAGATCAAGCCCAGGGGACCCAACGCACCATCATGTCCATCCTTCCTTGGCAAAGTCGTCGGCCATTTATTCCCAGAACAGCGGGAACGGCCGATTGGCACTGGCCTGATGGCAATTGCTGGTGCAGCCGAGCTGCCAGATGTTACCGAAGCCGAAGTAATGATGGCTGCTAAGAAGATCTCCACCCGTAAGGCCCCAGGAATGGATGGGGTACCTGGAATGGCAGTGAAGATCGCAGCGCTGAATGTGCCAACCATCTTCACATTGACATTCAGTGCTTGCCTGAAGGAAGGATGCTTCCCGGCGCAGTGGAAGGAACAGAGGTTGGTGCTGCTGTCTAAGGGAAACAAACCCCCGGACTACCCATCCTCATTCCGACCGCTCTGCATGCTTGACATCTCCGGGAAGCTATATGAGAGGGTTATCTGTGCCAGACTGGAAGCAGCCATCGAAAATGCCGGAGGTCTTTCCGAAAACCAGTTCGGATTTCGGAAGGGGCGCTCAACCATCGATGCAATCGGCCGAGTGAAAGCAATAGCCACGTATGCCATCAGTGGCAGCCGAAACACCAGGTGCATGTGTGCCATCATTGCCCTGGATATACGGAACGCATTCAATTCGGCCAGGTGGGATTGCATCATGCAGGCACTCGAAGATCTGAAGGTGCCTCTCTACCTAAGAGAAGCCATCTCAAGCTACCTAACAGAACGAACCCTGTATTATGACACCGATGACGGCAGGCACTCCTACAACATCACGGGAGGCGTGCCACAGGGTTCGGTTCTGGGACCCTTGCTCTGGAACGTCTTATATGACGGACTGCTCAGGCAATCCCTTCCAGACGGGGTGTCCATGGTAGCTTTTGCAGACGACCTTGCACTAATCGTCGTCGCGAAGACCATCGACGAGGTGCAATTTAGCGGAGATGAAGCTATCGAGGTAGTAGCTAGGTGGTTGAGCAACCATGGGTTAGATCTGGCGGCTGAGAAGACGGAGGCGGTGCTCATCTCTCGAACGAAGAAAAGGGTATACGCCACCTTCACGGTGGAAGATAGGCAGATCAGGACGGTGGACACTATTAGATATCTTGGAGTCACTCTAGATGCGCGGCTGTCGTTCAAACAACACCTAATGAACGCAGGCGCAAAGGCTTCCAAAGTGGCTCGTACGCTCTCCAGCATCATGCCCAATATGGGGGGGGGGGGCCGAAACAGCCGCGACGGTCCCTGCTTTCATCGGTAGTAAGCTCCGTTATCCTTTACGGGGCACCGATCTGGGCTGATGCCATGAACATCCATAAGAGCTACGGAGCCACCTGCCGGCGGGCTTATAGAACAGCCGCCCTAAGAGTGGCCCGTGCCTACCGTTCTGTATCGGACATCGCTCTCTCGGTGGTCGCGGGACTCCCTCCCATAGACCTTCTTGCTATGGAGAGGGCAGCAGTACACCGCGAAGGCAGGTGTATAAGGCAGGACATCGCCGACCAGGAGCCGAACCACGACAAATGGTCCATGAGGACCATAGAAGAGTGGCAAAAAAGATGGGATTCAGCGGAGTCGGGGCAGTGGACCCACTGCGTCATCCCAGATGTAGCAAAATGGACGGGCAGACAACACGGATACACCACCTTTCATCTCACCCAGGTGCTCACCGGGCACGGCTGCTTTCGCAGCTACTTACATCGTTTTCGCATTTACCAAAGTGCGGAGTGCCCGGCATGCCCTGCTGTCGACGAAGACGTGGCCCATGTCCTCTTCCACTGCCCGAGATTTGCAGCGGAACGGGAACAGTTCCGGATCTCGGTAGGAGGACCACTAACACCTGAGGGCATTGGGGAATGTCTGCTTGCCTCACAAGAGGGATGGGACGCGGTGGTCATAATCGCCACCTCCATCATCGATAGGCTGAATGCCATCAGAAGAGAAGAAGACGGAAGAGGCAACAACATCGCCCAGACTTGAAGAGCCAAAACATCGGCGGAGGGCCTACTGAGGCAAAGACTGCCCCCCTCGAAGTAATGCCTTGCGGCGGTTTCCGAGGGGGGAATCACAGTCTGAGCGGAGGTGGTTTTACCGGGTGGGAGCCCCGCACTCCTGCTGGCACCGGCTGGCAGGGATGGCTGGTAGAGCTTTCCATCGTCGCTTCGGAAAACAAAAAAAAAAAAAAAAAAAACAAAACAAAAAAAAAAAAAAAAAAAAAAAAACACACACACACACACACACACACACACAGGCATTGCCTCCTTCATGTTATAAAAGAAACAACACATCTATAATCCGCGATCCTGTAATTCCCGATTACCGAAAATCAGTTTTATACCATTTCATCCGCCATCTTGATTTTTTGATAACACTAACAGCAGATGCGTAATCAACGGCATCATAACTCCCAATAAGTAATTCTAAAAATCGAATACTAGTACAAAAAATGCATACAGAAAGGCTTTCGAAATTCATGGATTTTACACTTACAGAAACGCAATAACCGTCATATTCAGGAAGTCATAACAAAAAAACTAATCATTTTCAAGGCTTCAGCCCGGGAAAACTTTTGATCGGCATGACAAAAACTATAAAATAGCACAGTTTCAGCGCATTTGACGGAAACCCATTTTCCATAAGGATTTATCCGGGGTCCTTTGACGAAACAATGATTGGTAAAATGGAAGAGTATTCGAAGAAGTACGATTTAGTGGAAGGACTAGTTGACCTCGGAGAATTAGGCAGAAGAAATGAAATGTGCAAACAAGTTTTGCTCTTTAAATTGGATAGCATTAATGCAAAGAATCCGTGGAGACAAACGTTGGCCTATTTTTTCCCTGGAAAATCAGCCTCTGCAGAAGAGATAGTTCTACTGGGAATGTATTCTCGACCGATTAAAGGACAATGGAGTAGTAGTGAAGCTAATCACATGTGATCAAGGAACTTCCAATCAGACAGCTTGTCGTGCGCACTGGAACGTGACCGCGGAAAAACCATACTTCGATTAAAAAGAAAGAGCATTTCAAGTATTAAGCCACAGATTCAGTTGCGCAATCAAACTTGCTGGTGAATCTAAAAAGTTGCCCAGTACAACTTGGAAAAAATCAGCAGAATTTGCTACGCTAAAGAACAAGGTAATTGATGCATGTAATTCATATCGATTATCTTGTAGAAATCCATCGAGGCGACCTTTGTCTGAGTAAAATCCTGAAATCGAAGAAATATTGCGAGGCTTTATGAAATGAGTAAAAGATTGGTCTGTGAGCATCGATAAAATCCGCCGACCGCCTTGTTTCGATGGCGCCCGTATAACGGTTAATGCAATCTTAGATGCATATAAGAGCATAAAGGATGAGTTTCCTGGCTTTGAGTTGGCAACAGCACTTTGCAACCAAGACTCCGTTGAGCATCCATTTGCAGTATTACGAGGAAGAGGTGGATGAATTTAAATACCACTGCACGAGTGGTGCGTCTGACTTTTAGACATCAAATTTCAACCAGCTACCTTCATGGATCTGTAAAGGCAAACGTGCAGATTGAAGCAGCAAATTCACTTCTGCACCAGTCACCCATTACCCAAGTATCTAAGACGTTTCAGGAAGCCTGTGCTGATTTTCCGTTAACTGGACTCGAAGGAGCTGATAGCTCAGATGAATACGACTCAGATGAAGCACAGGAATTACACGAGATACAAGACATAGCATCATATTTACACGACGTTGATGAAGAATACATCAGTGGCCAGAACATGGGAAGGGCTGTCGACGATAACTACGAAAAGAACGCGATTACATACTTTTCTGGATACCTCGCTCGTCGAAATGTGGAAAAATCTAAATGTGACAGATGTCAACATACGATGTTGAAAACGCTGATGGAAGACAGTACTATGGACGAATTTTACATTCAAGCAAGAGAATATGAACATGCAGACGAGGATACACCTTCTGTTACGTGGTTGATGAGGCCGACTCAGTCATACGTACAATTAGTTACCTCCCAGTTACGAGCATTTCATTTATACCACAAACAATTGTGGCATCAGGAGGGATTGGCAACAAAATTATTTTAAGTATGCCGAAAGTTTTCCGAGAATGTTATTCCTGGATGGTATAATGAGAACGATGAATGCTACGAGCACAGAAAGGCCGCGTTAGAATTCTTTATTCTTGTAAAAATATATGCCAAGACAAAGGAACATAACCAGGTTGCAAAAGCGAAGTCAAGATGCTATGCAGGAAGTTCTAGGAAACTAAAAAATGTGCAAAACATGTGAAAATGATTGGTATTTTTCCAGTAGATCTAGTAACCTGCAAGTGCGACGTATACGTGTGATATTCTTTATTTACAGTGATAACATTTATTAAGTGTATTTTAGGATAAGTTTAAAAATTAAGGAATGATAAACTAACTTCTATAAGACATTTCACTGACAGACGTAGTTTAAATTTTATATTTTAAGTCCGTTTTGTACTGTACGCGGTAAATGTCATACGGAGGGTAGTTATCATTATCTCTATCATTATCACTATAATCATCACTGCCATAATAGCTATCATTATCACTTGCAACATTGTCCATAATATTACCATCAGCATTGTCATTACCACTGTCTTAATTGTTCTTATTATTTTCGCTGCCATTGTCATTGCCATTATCATGATCTCTATTTTTTTTTGACGCCTTATTTCTCCCGGTCAATTCTGATGACCAGATCTGACGGAGAATGCGCCGGTATTTCTTAATGATGGTGGTATTAGCAGCCTGCACATCCTGGACATGCCTTTGAGGTATGCCCAGGTATGTGTAGGCTTCTTCGGCGCTAAGGTGGCGGATGACATTTCCGTTGACGAGCTCCATATCGTTGTTATGGGAGCCTGACCTTCCTCTGTGCAAATGGACGACTGCACACTTGTCCAATCCGAATTCCATACCGATATCTCTCGAGTATGTGAGGGCGATGTTCAGAGATCGATGTAATTGATCTTCGCCTGATGCGTATAATTTAAGATCATCCATATAGAAAAGATGGATGATCTTATGTACACGTTCACCAGGCGGTCCACTCATGTACCCTTGAGATTTCCGGAGAACAACGGATAGAGGCAATAGTGAGATGCAGAAGAGCAGAGGACTCAGAATCTCCCTGATAGACACCTCTTTGGAATTGAACCAGTCTAGACATGGTTCGACGCTTGCCCGATGTCATGACAAAGCGTGTTTTCCAAAGAGGCATCAAGTCTTCTACAATTCTCACTATGTTTGGGTGGACATGATGGCGTTTGAGCAACAAGCTTAAAAGCTCGTGCGATGTTGAGTCATACGCCTTCATGTAATCCAGCCAGGCTATCGACAGGTTACGCTTGTACTGGACTGCGTCCTGACAAACACACCTGTCGATAAGCAAGTTGTCCTTGCAGCCGGATACACCCATTTTGCAGCCTCGTTGTTCTACTATCCGTTGCCACACCGGTTTCACGGATTTCTCAATACGTTCTTTCAAGATGTTAGTGAACGATTTGTATAACGTATTGAGACACGTGATCGGTCTATGGTTTTTCGGATCGGACAAGTCTCCCGATTTTGGGATCAGTGTCGTTCGATCCTCCACCAGCCAGTGCGGAATGGGTTGGTCTCCATTTATGTAAGAGGTGAATATTCGGGCTAGGTGTTGATGGACAGAAGTGAACTTCCTCCACCAATAGTTGTTAATTCCATCCCAGCCCGGCGAGGAGAAATTCCTCGCTCCTGTGATGGCATTTTTCACCTCTAAAGCACTGACGGGTGGGCAATCTTCACTTTGTTGTGTGACTTCGTCGCACAACTCGGTGAAGATTTCAATACCTAGAGTGTCTGCATTAAGCCTAGATGTTCTCTCGTAGATGCTCCCCCAGAATTCCTCAACTGCGGTCATCGACGGAAACTCGCTTGAGGCTGCGATACGATGTTTGAAGAGGTTGGAAGGATTCGTCCAAAATATTGAGTTTTGTCGAATTCCTTCTTCCCGTCTTTGCAGCCTCTTTTTGGCATCGGCCATAACCCGAATTTTATCCGCTAAACGTTGCTTGATGTTGAGCAACTTCAGCTTGTTCAGTGTGTGATAATACGTCCGCAGTTGTTGTGCGAACTTCTTGACTTTAGCCGTAAATGAACGGCCAGATGTTAAATAGTCGATCACACACTGAATTCGGGAAGCGAGTTTCCGTGTCAGTCGAATCTTACCGTTCAATTGAGACATGCGTTTTATAATCTGCCTACTCCCCGATATCTGTGTCAGATTTCGCGGAGTCACCAGATCACTTGCAGCCTCGTAAACGGCAAAATTGACTTGCCACAGGTCGTAGTCATCTGGAAGAGCATCTAGAAGTAGGCTATTTGCTCTGTCTATTTCTCGTTGTTTAGGCAAAATTTTTGTTGTCAAATTTTTCCTAAACACGAGTGTCGTGCTGTCATAATGTGGAGCTTCTCTCCCAGCACCGCGTACGGGCTCAGTTGTTATTGCCCGCACATCCGGTACCGGTTGACTGCTGGGAACAACGAAACCCGTCCGCCTCAGATAGGCCACATAATCTCTCAGTTGTTGTTGAGAAAAGCGATCTGCCAGTTCGGGATGCATTAATGCAAACCGACTGTGCATTCGCGCCATGTATCATCTCTGTTGCGGACAGCTCTCCTCGTAGCAGCGCATTAGATCTTGCCTGAGATCCTCCGTCCACTGAAATCGTCCGGGGGCATTCGTTGGTCGTTGTCCCGGGACACCCGTTTCGGCCCCTCCACCTCGGGACTGGGCTGCATCCGAAGCAGCCCGATGGTCAGGAGCCCTGCGCGTTATTTGATGAGTAACCGCATTTACAGAGAGTAGGGTGGTTAGCCCTACTCCCCGTTATACTAGGGCTGGGTAATTAGCCCTTCGCCCTAGGCCTGTAACCCCGGCAGGGAGCCGTTTAGTCGCCTTTTACGACATAATTATTATCATTATTATTTCGTATTATTATTATTACATATTGGCGACTGTGCCTTTCTATATGCAGATATAAGTTAAGTTTTGAATTATAAGATTTTCTTGTATTTTTCATTGATATTATCATGTCATCATCATACTCCTTATCAATATTCAAACATCTTAATTAGTACAGGTATTCCCATTGCAAGAGTCATAGTCACTAACATTGTCATTGTAATCAGCATTGTCATTACTATTTTCCTTATAAACGTCATTATCATTGTCATTACCATTGTCACTATCATTATCATTATCATTAGAATTGTTATTTTCACTACCATTATTATTATTTGTCTATACTTAATCAGTTAATCGACAAGTACCTGCGACCCCATTTTGTCGCCAGAAGTAGGTTAAGTTTTATATTATAAGGTTTTCTTGTATTTTAACTGTGATTGGCTCTGATTACCAATGTCATATTATCAGTGTGTATATTATTGTCATCATCATTGTCATTACTATTTTATTTTTAGATTATTATCTATTATTATTTTTAGATTATATAATAAGATTATTGTCGTTATCTTTTTGTTTTGTCACCGTCATTCTCAATATCATTGCCACTGTTATAGTCATTGCGTTTATTAGGGCCATTATCGGCGTGATGATTGTTGTACAGTTATTTTAATGTGTAGTTTATTTTATTTATATTTTGTTTTGTGCCTCCCGATAACAAAAGCATTAGTCAATAACATTACGTAATGGAGTGAAATGCATAAAACCAGAATTGAAGTGGATTTGAACGGATTTAAGTCAATTTAATCGTGATGTATCAGAATCTGTGAGAATTCATTACAATTTGGTTTTCGGGATCATTCAATGCTTTTGGCGAAACAACCAATGTACATATTTATATACCAATTACTTAGTAACGAATCTCCAAATTCTTTTAATGAGATTATTTGTGGTCTTGCTACTTTGTTAATATTAATTAAGCGTACATCATAGAGCAGACCTAATGTTATTGCTCCAGCACGAATTGTTTTTATTTAATATAATAAACACATATTAGCAACAACCTCATAATCGTTTTTATATTATTTATCTTTACCTATCATATAAATGTATTTCAGAAAAAGAAATTGTATCAACTGGTTTTTATTCCCAATAAAAAATTGTCTACGTGCGTGAGGTATCCTTGCATCGTTGTCTTTTTTATTGGTACATCTACTATCGCCTGATGAATGTTTCAACAATCAAACATTTGAACCGCATGGAACTGAAACTATTTTAACAGTTTCAGTGACGATTGTGTCATTATATTTAAGATATTCATTAATTTTACGTTTCTAAAAACGAACGATCATAAAATTTAACAGTTTAAAAATTTTACAAATATTACTTCTTGTAACACACATACAGGGTGATCGGCCAACCATTACCCAGCGGCCAACTCTAGATTCTACAGATAATTCTGAGCAACTTTTTCCTCTGAAAAAATTTCCGGGAAGGTAAAGTTTTTAAGTTATTCAACACTAAACTTTAGGTGAAAAAATCACATTTTTTGAAATATCTCGACTCTGTTTGAAGGTATCTTAACGAATCTGAGTTCATATTCGTAATCAGCGACCCTAAAAACCCCCTAGTACCAAGTTTCATCTCGATGAGGTAATTTTTTACATTTTTGGTCGGCCATCTTGAATCGGCCATTTTAAATTTTCAAAATCTGAGTTCAGATTCGTAATAAGCGACCCGAAAAAACCCCCGACGACCCAGTTTCATCTCGATCCAATTGATCATTTGCCAGCGACTGCTTTTTTTCTAAAAAAATTGACGATTTTTAGTTGTTTATTTGTTTATAAATCATAATATTAGGTAAATTTGACTTAAATGCAATATTAAGCACTTCTTACACTCTCACTTACATTGGATTTAAAAAAGAAACGGGCGCAAATGCATTATTTTTTATTTAAAAACTCAAATTTTCGACTGGGTTCCGGTAGCTGATATATTAGCAGTATCTTAAAACTGTATCGTTGGAAAAATTTGTTAAAACGGGATTTCAAAAGAACACTAATTACTGCTTTACCTTCAATTTTTTGTAGAGTGTTTTCAGTGATATAGATAGAATAAAAGTTGGACTATTTGTGCAGTATACTTCATATGGGCATCTCTTCGTAAGAAGGACCTTCGTATCTTGTCGTATAGTAATTTTTGCATTATAAATACTTCGAAGACGTAATACTGTATTATTATAATAGTATTATAGTAGATGTTCAACATTATTATAGCCGTATTTAACCAGTACGCGAGTGTTTACATAGCAATATTTTAATCATGACGTCAAAAGCTGATTATGAATCTGAATAATTCAAGATGGCCGCAAAAATGTGAAAAATTACCTGATCGAGAAGAAACTGGATATTAAGGGGTTTAGGTACTCAGATTCATAATCAGCGACCCCAAAAACCCTCTAGTACCAAGTTTCATCTCGATGAGGTAATTTTTTACATTTTTGGTCGGCCATCTTGAATCGGCCATTTTGAATTTTCAAAATCTGAATTCAGATTCGTAATCAGCTGCTGACGTCATGATTAAAATATTGCTATGTAAACACTCGCGTACTGGTTAAATACGGCTATAATAATGTTGAACATCTACTATAATACTATTATAATAATACCGTATTACGGCTTCGAAGTATTTATAATGCAAAAATATATATATATATATACAGGGTGGACCATTTTAATATATGCGCATAAAATTCTCTGCACCTAAGACAGATACCGAAATATGGTTTAGATAAAGGTTGTAGGGGCGAAAGGGATCAGAAAATAGTACTAGTGAATTTGACCTTGTAGGTCATTTTCAAGGTCATATGAGAGTTAATATGACATTTTTAAATGGGAACTCCAATTTTTTATCCCGGATTTGAAACCGCCGGAAGGCATTACGTCGAGGGTGGCAGTCTATGCCTCAGAAGGCCCTTCGCCGATGTTTTGGCTCTTCAGGTCTGGGCGATGTTGTTGCCTCTTCCTTCTTCTTCTCTTCTGATGGCATTCAGCCTATCGATGATGGAGGTGGCGATGTTGACCACCGCGTCCCATCCCTCCTGTGAGGCGAGCAGACATTCCCCAATGCCCTCAGGTGTTAGTGGTCCTCCTACCGAACGCAACAATGTGTGTGTGTGTGTGTGTGTGCGCGTGCGTGCGTGCGTGCGTGCGTGCGTGCGTGCGTGTGTGTGTGTGTGTGTGTGTGTGTGTGTGTGTGTGTGTGTGTGTGTGTGTGTGTGTGTGTGTGTGTGTGTGTGTGTGTGTGTATGCACATCTGCATAAGTGTAAAATTCAATGCAATAAAGATTTTCAAAAAATGTTAATTCCCCAATGCCCTCAGGTGTTAGTGGTCCTCCTACCGAGATCCGGAACTGTTCCCGTTCCACTGCAAATCTCGGGCAGTGGAAGAGGACATGGGCCACGTCTTCGTCGACACCAGGGCATGCCGGGCACTCCGCACTTTGATAAATGCGGAAACGATGTAAGTAGCTGCGAAAGCAGCCGTGCCCGGTGAGCACCTGGGTGAGATGAAAGGTGGTGTATCTGTGTTGTCTGCCCGTCCACTTTGCTACATCTGGGATGACGCAGTGGGTCCATCGCCCCGAATCTGCTGAATCCCATCTTTTTTGCCACTCTTCTATGGTCCTCATGGACCATTTGTCGTGTTTCGGCTCCTGGTCGGCGATGTCCTGCCTTATACACCTGCCTTCGCGGTGTACTGCTGCCCTCTCCATAGCAAGAAGGTCTATGGGAGGGAGTCCCGCGACCACCGAGAGAGCGATGTCCGATATAGAACGGTAGGCACGGGCCACTCTTAGGGCGGCTGTTCTATAAGCCCGCCGGCAGG